>WFMF01000026.1:0-158408 GCA_011033025.1 Beroe forskalii | reverse complement strand
AAACTTATGTTAAGCCAGAAATCTCTACAAAAATGGTACCATTCTAGTTCAAAAGGGTCGTAAATAATCAACAAAAATGGTACCATTTCAGAAAAGGTAAAAAACCTCAACAAAAAATGGCACCATTTGTGAAAATGGGCAAAAATCTTCCGCAAGAAAGACATAAGTTGTGAACAAAAACTATCGTAAATGATGAAAAGCCAAAATTTCACTAAATTAAGCCCCCATCAACCCCCAAAAATTGAACCCTCCTCAGCCATTTTTCAATAGCCACCGGGGTTTATGAGGGTTGCCCCCCTACCTATATAGTATACAGTATACACGCTATCCATGGGAAAAGTATTTTTGACCACGAAAAAAAATTATCGGAAACTATTCAATTAACGCAACACCTACTCTGCATAGAAGAATACAAGCATTGTTTGAAACGATATAAAGAGAAATTGATAATTTGTTGAGATTTAACATCATACGTGATATGATCATAATTATGAGACTTTAAATCTGTGCAGATTCCATGTCTCAACAATATAAGGGACCTTATTGATAATACATTGTACACATGATGATAACTAATAATACCACAAGGTATTACCCCTCTAAAACTTGTGTAGTGTGGCTTGTAAATGATATCATACCAACAATGAAAATGTACATTGAGCAGCAAGGAAAGATTTATGAAGCTACACATTTTGCCATTATAGATGGACTATGAAGCTACCGATTTTGCCATTTTATACAAGAACCCAAGGACAAGACTCAAGAGAAACTCAGACAAGAAGAACTAGCTATACTGAACTATTAGGCCACCCAAAATGAAATGATAATCGGCCAATAAAACGTGGGTTTTATGCTTTGATATATGTATTTGAACCAGTCGCCCTGTGAGTCAGCCACCAGCTGGCCTATTATCTCTCACTTTGTGTTTTTTGTATGTCCGTAATGGACCATGGCAACATGAGCAGAGGGAAAAGTGAATGTTTAAGTTTTTTAGAGCACACATGTTATTTATTATGAAGTTATGATGCCATTTTGGTTACCATTAATAATTTGGTTATCATTAATAATTATTATGCTGTTTGAAATACCTTATTGGCCCTTATTTTACTAGCCCTTAAATGACAAAAACATATTTGAAATTTCTGTCCAAAGGGGTGGTTAATAAAATAGCCAGTTAGAGTGGGTTCATTTGAATTGGGTCTTATAAGATCTTATCACTATATCACTAACAGAGCACAACTTGACAAAACATACCTCTTCTGAGTACACGAAAGCAAGGATTCCTGCAACCAGCTGTATCAAGACAATGATGAAGAGGACAATGGCATACTGAAAATATGTATAAGATTATCAGAAGAAAATCTGCAGTATGGTTAGCACTATATGGTTTCTATATTTAAAATGTCCTTCCAGGAATTTTTTGCTAGGTATTAATACAACTTTGACTTGTAAGATGCAAGAATATCTAAGTTACTTACAACCAGAAGCATGCATGGATTCTGTTTCATAGCACCAAAGCAACCAAGAAAACCAGTAACTGCAATTATGATTCCTAAAACTACAAGCAGAACAGATACTGGAACTGTCTTTCCATCAACAATATCATCCCAATCCTGACCTTCTACAAGGACAATTATGCCGGATAAGCATTACCAAGACCCAGGATCTGCAGGGATTTCCAGTTATGATGTTTCAAAACTCAAATGAGGTCAATCAATAATACTACAATCATATTATTATTTGTGTGGTACTTATTTCATGATAATAATGATAGAAATTAAAACCTATATTTTAGTGATGCATTACCTTATGCAAACTTATCAAGGTATTCAGATTACAATTGGCTTACCCAGACAATGCCATTGAAGACAAACATTAGTGTCTTCATAAGGTTAGTTCCAAAACCCATGCTTGAATGCCTACATAGCAAGAATATAAGAAAATTTTCAAAATTTTTCTACAGTACAGACCATAATTTTCACAATTGATTTAATTCCAATGGAAATTGAATTTAAATTGTTGATGAAAAACTTGCAAATGAGGTGCATGTAACGTTCCTCGGTCGATCGAATGGAATTGGTCGATCGATCAACTTCATTTGATAGACTGATGTGTTTTTAATAGAAAATCTTTAAGCTAGTAGGGAAACAACTATATATTGCTCATTTAAACACGATTCAAGTCAACAGGGAGCATTAAAACACATCATTCGTTCAAATGGAGTTGATCGATTGACCAATTCCATTCGATCGACCGACGAACGTTACGGGCGCCTTGCTGCATTGATAAAAAGAACCAAAACACATACTTTATATACATACAACAAAAATAAATAACAAATATATAGTATATACCTAGATGTAAGCAAATAAATGAACAAATACTTGCTTGCAAAACATTGCTATACATTATTAATAAAATGAATCATAAAAAACTAGACTATAGCTGTTTATTTGAAAAGTTAACCGTCAAATGCATTCAACCCCACAACACGGTCGCAAGTCCGTGTGCCACAGTGTTAGCTTTCATTACACCATATCATTTTTGGTGTCTCATTATCATTTGTTTGGATCTACCTAGATCTCTGATAAAGGTATCTCACTTGGATCCTGTCAAAGACTAAGGAAAGAGCTGTTGGAAAGTTTTGTGGCTTGACTGTACAAAGATGACTGTATTTGTATCCCAAAGATAAAAGACATTGTAGAATTCTTATTTGAATTCTTATTTGAATTCTTATTTGAATTCTTATTTGAATTCTTATTTGAATTGTTTTATTTTATTAAATCTTTCTTCAAGACATCTATCTGCAAGACTTTTCTCCAGCTCTGTACTTGAACACCAAAATGATCCATTTAGGTAATGCAATGTGGAGAGCAGTAAGATCTAAGTGAGTCACACCAAGATGAGTGGCGTGCATGCATCATCAGTCCAATACATACCTCAGCTTTCGGGGCATTTAAATTGCAAGAGCGTTTTATGAGGTATCCCCCCAGCAGTCACCCCAAATACCAGGGTATAGCACTGTCAAGTGCAGTGACCACCTGAAAATTGCTCTTTGGTCTTTGTCTTTACTCCAAGAATCAAGAATTTAAGCAACACACTTAGTGAAGAGAAGTACAGGACCAGTGGATTGATCCAGGTATATTTGTGACCTTTTACATTGCATATTAACAAAATTAATGAGAGTGGCATGCATCCTGATCCAATACTCCATCTTGATCAAGAAAAATTCGGGTACAATATATTCTTATTAGGAATTATCCTCATTCCTCAGTGAGCTAACAGTTCATTTTAATTGGCAACAAGTTTAATCATTAATGCAAACTATTGGATTCAAATGAATTTTTCTTTTATTTATCAGTTCCTACATTTGCATTTTTAGCAAATTTAACCAAGGGCCGTAAATCCTATGGCATGGGAGTCAAGGATCCTGGACCTTTCAAAAATTCCATGTTGCGTTGTGACCACTGATTTCCGGCTAGTTGACGAGTTTCCCATGTTGCCTTACTGGTTTCGCGCATATAATGTCATAATGCGCGGCACAGCGCGGCTAGCGCATCGTCGCATCGACACCCCTGATTTTCCAATCCCCAAAGCCTGCATAATTGCTGTAACCAGCGCCCTGTTCTGCGCGCGCGTATAAGCACCTGGTTAAGTGAACCCACATAGGTGTGTGTACGCATAGGTGTTTGATGGATTTCTCCCATCCCTGCGCGCAACACTCGGAGGTTTGGAGGGTCGTGTTTGGAGGGTCGTGTTTGGAGGGTCGTGTTCCCCGCGGAAAACGTTCGCGGCGGAGGGTAGGGTAACATCCTACAACATAGGTGTGTGTGTACTTGCCCTGACATTCCTCTAACCAGGGGTTGCTAAACACGTATACCCGTTTGCGTTGCATTGCGCGGCGCGCTTAGCTTCATGCAGCTGGCGCACGGTTCCATGGGGAAGTGCGCGGCGCGTACACACAACTATGCGGGTTACCCTAACCAGGACCCTGGTTACGCACACGCCCCTGGTTAGGGGAACTATGCGGGATTAAGAACCTGGTCTCCTCCGCGCGCGCGCGCTCGAGCGCGGCGCGCGGAGGAGACCAGGAGGAGATCCATCCACTGGTCCTCTACTTCTCGTCACTAAGTGTTTTGCTTAATTTCTTGATGCTTGGAGTACAAACAAAGACCAAAGAGCAAGTTTCAGTTTCATTCAGGCAGGTGGTCACTGCACTTGACGGTGCTATACCTTCCTAAGCCCGCATAGGTGTGTGTACGCGCCGCGCGCTTCCCTACGGGGAAGCGCGCCGCGCGAGCCACACAGGGATATACGTGTTTAGCAATGCTATACCCTGGTACCAGGGGGTGACTGCTGGGGGCCTACCTCATAAAAAGCTCTCGCAATTTAAACACCCCAAAAGCTGAGGTAGGTATTGGACTGAAGATGCCTGCATATCACTCATCTTGGTGTGACTCATCTTGGATCCTGCTGCTCTCCACATTGCATTTCCTAAAGGGATCATGTTGATGTTCAAGTATGGAGTTGGAGAAAAGTCTTGCAGATTGATGTCTTGAAGAACGATTTCTTTTTAATTCAAATATCATGTCAAAATTATTCTAATATATTTATTCTTCTTTCTTCTTTCTTTTTCTTTAATCCTATGGCTAAAAAAGTGTTTTACTCTGACTCCATGATGATCCTTTATTAACCCTAATGATTCAATGATTTTGTAATTGGTTCTACTTATTTCTTTTATAGTAACTACTAGTAACTACTATAGTAACTACTATTATAGTAACTACTAGGTAGTTCCATAACTCTACCAAATTGCCTCAATTACTTTATCAGTAATGCAACAATTGGATAATTTTTACTTCATGAAATAGTTGCTTCCTACTAGACTTTTGTAATTACAATGTACTGTATATAATGAAGCTCTGATAGCAGCAGGAGTGAATGTTCTCAAGGAGTGCCTTGTCTGACATTAGACATTCACTCTATCTACCACATTGACTAAATTCTGTGCCATGTGTAAATTTATATGCTTTCTGAAACCCTTTGTTTGAAACCCTGAAATCTTAATGAAGGCAATTACACTACATAATCTGCTGGCACAGCAATCTTGGCACTTTTCAGAAATAACAGTAGTTCTATTGTAAACCTGGACACATATCCCATTTCCTTATATAATATTTATTTCTCCTTCCCAACCACGATCTTTGCCAACTCTCTTCAATGTTTTTTTGTAAAAATAAAGTTGATTGAGGAAGGAAAAATTTTTTGGGGTTGAAATTGAATTTAACTTGTTGGAGGATAATATATACCATGGCACAGTTCTATCTCAAAATTTTTCAAACTGAGTTCACTTCAACATTAATTCAAAATGGTGGCATATCAAGTTGAAAGTTATTTCAAATTGATGGCAGATCAATGCCACCTTACTATTGGATTTTATCATATAAACCTTACTTTATACCTCCTTGAGGCAACAATAGTTGTTATGATATCATGATGTATCAAATTTAGATTCTGACAGTATGGCTGCTGCATCTACTAAAATAAAAACAAGCAGTGTTTCTGAGTCACTGGGTAATCCAGAAACTCTTGATGCATATATCAAAGACATAGATTTAACAACTCCAACATTACTTGAAATCTTGGACTCTGACTTTGATGGAATTCTTAGTGCTAGTATAACCAGATCATTTAATTTTGATGAAGCTATACATAGTATTCCAACAGTCCATTCTCATAATGGCAACAACAATACTAATGATAATGACCAGATTTCAAACCTATCAGACAAGGCAACAAAAAGTGTTGTTGCAGATAAGCCAAAGGTAAAAAGTGAACCAGTTCAGTACACACCTATCAATGTTTCAGAATTTAGAAGTAAGCACATCCCAGAAAAGCAATTGGGAAGGGACGCTCTACCTAGCATAAAATATTGTGGTGATGAGCCAGTAAGCTCTGATTTTGGATTGAAGCCTACCAAATATTCATCAAAATCCTGTAAAATTCAAGAGCAGAATTTACCAAGTTCTAATCAGGCATTTCTTAAACATCAGAATGCACAAGATATGGCTGATCATCTTGATGCTTCATCTGCATCATCTATCTGTTCAGAAAGTGCCAGTGATTATTGTCCTGTCTCATCTTCTTCACCTAGGCTGAAACAGAGAAGTAGTGATTCAGAATCTTATACAAATCTTCCAGATGGAAAGCGTTTCAAAGGGTTAGCAAAGAAGGAAGAAGAATACAGGAGACGCCGTGAAAGAAATAATATTGCTGTTAGAAAAAGTAGACAAAAAGCCAAGCAGAGAATAATGGAAACCCAGGTATAATTCAAAAGAAACATTTCATGATTCTTTTTTATACATTGAAAGGTAATTTGTTATTAAGTATGATCAAATTTTAAACTTCAATTTTAGAAAATCAATTGTTTTAAATTTTGATTACATCTAAGAAGCTAGGAATATTGGAATATGTGTATTTCTGCCAGAATTGTTATGTATTTATAGCAACAGCATACAGTATTCTTGTTTTGATTGTATCCATGAAACTTTGCAGGAGCGTGTTATGGAACTCAGTGATGACAATGAACGCCTCAGGGATAAATGTGCTTCTCTTCAGAAAGAGTTAGACATTCTGAAGGCCTTGGTGAACAGTGGCAATTTTGTGGCACCTGATGGTACCTTGTATAAAGTTAATGCCTCTCAACTTGTTATTGATGCAGCACCTTTTGCAAGACTTAAATGATGTTTCTTAAATGATGTTCTCAATCTGACTAAGTCATTTTACATAATAATCATTTAACTGATTTAATCAAAGTTCATATAGTAACTGATGGCAATCACTGTCACAAGTGAGAGGTATGGTTACAGATTTCAGCATCATTTCAGAATATTGAATTAAATTGTTGAGTTGGATGCTCAATAAAATGACTCCAACTATGGATTTGACTAATATACTAAGACTTCACCATTCGTGATTATTGATGTATCATTAAATGCATAAATAATATATTGGGTGGCTTAAGTATTAATATAGGTACTGCATAATTGATAAAACAGTTTTTTATAACATTGCTGTGGTAACAATCATATCAGACAAACATTAAATCAACTTTTGCTGGTATTCCAGATATATTTGATATGAAGATTAATTTGCCCATGATGTGAACGTCAGAATATTTGTGATACAATTATGAATTTATCAAGTGAAACTTCTCTAATTTATTATATATTTCATTAGTCTTAATATATAAGCTATATTATACCTATATCGTAGAAAATTGAGACTAAAGGGAGTACATAAAATACATTGTCAACTATAGTATGTATAACAATTATTTATCAAGCAGTCCATTTATTCTATTTTATTTAAGAATAATACAAATAGGTATTTTGATTGAATAGCTTTGTCATTTAGACATACGTAAATATTAAATCAAGTTTTCAGTGGAATTTATTATACTTGTTTTGTTTCTGTTTATTTTTTTGATGTTCATTTAACTGACATTAGCCTTTGACAGTTGAATTGTAGTTTTGGATTTCAATATCTTTAGATTCGATTTATGAGGTTTGCAACACATCAAAAGCAGCCACAATGTAAGTTGGCAATTTTTGACATTTTAAGGCTTCTGTGCAGTGAAATAAATAGGTGATTGGAAACAATCTTATATGAAATCGAACTCATTGATATCTATCATTTGCAGCAAAAATCATCCAAATCCGACCTTGTATTGAATTTTAGGAGTTACGTCAGATTTGTGAAATGTGACTCTGATTTCTGTCACAATAGAGCTCATAACTCTCAGGTGAGGTTAGTAAGTGACTTCCTCCCTGGATTGTATCAAAAATCTTTTCCTTATTTTAGCCTCACAAGGGCACGACTTTCTTAATCTGAACCAAGGAAGTGTATTCTAACCCCTCTTCAGATAAAATAGTTTGGGAGGACTAAACCACATTTTTGTAAAATCCAGGTTTTCAGATATTGCAACATATTTTAGTCTCAAAACAGCAACACAAGCCAATAAAATCATATTCGTGAAACTAAAATGAAGCTGATACCGTATAGGATCACCTCAAATCAAAATTTTTGGCAGATCTCAGGTGGGAAAAGTTTCTTCCTCCTTATCAGGGGGCTGGCAAGCCCCCCGCGGCGGTTTGCGAGCCCGAGGGCCCGAAGGGCCCGAGGGCGAGCTTTGGACGGCGAACCTAACAGTGCGAGGGCCGAAGGCCCGAGCTGCGAGCCCGAGGACCCGAAGGGTCCGAGGGCGAGCATTGGACGGCGATTCTAACAAGAGAAATCTCATGTATTTCCCCACATTTCACGAAGAAATTTGGGCAATTTCCCGATATTGGATTTCCACCAAAATCGATACGTCGCTTCTTTGAGGGTCAAAGGCGCAACTGTCAAAATTTCAGATCAATTGGATAAAAAATGACCAAGTTATAACAACTTATTCACACCGAAATCGTACACGCGATGCGTACGCATCGCTGCGCTTGCCAGCCCCCAACTATATGTTTTCATGGATTCGCCGAATTTCAAAAATTTTTACGGTACGTTCCCGACGATCAAATTAATTGAAAATTGAGTTTCCGCGCCTTCGCTGTGCGCGCGCTCGGAGTTCAAAATTTGAGATCAATTCATTCAGAAATGGCTGAGTTATAACTACTTGAAATCGCCAAAATTGAGGTGTTCTTGTTAAAAAGGGTTACGACGCTGATACATATACGAGAGATGACGCTTTTAGTGCAAGAAGTATACCCTATTTAAACGGCCATATCTCGGGAACGGTAAAAGATAAAGAGCTCATCGACCCAGCGTTGGAAAGTAGAAGGATAGAACTTGCAAAAATGCCCTTAAAAACTATTTTACGTCACGATTATGACGTCATAATGACGTCACAAAACTAAGAATTTCACATGTCGATTTTCCCAAAAATAGGCGTTTTTCAACGCAATTTTTCGGTATGAAGCTTTCGAGATAGGAAAAAATGCTCCTCCTAGCGTAGAAAGGAAATTTAATGTACTCTTCAAAAATGTGGTTGAAAAGTTCTCAGCTCCCCAGCATCATTGAGGTATATGCGATTGTTTGAAACACTTTGACACGAAAAAAATCCCAAAAAATGTCAAAACTTGTGAAGCTAGTGGAGAGAGAACGGGACAACCCCAGAACTTCATCTTTGGATATGTTGTCGGTCATAGTCCCAATTGTGTTAATGAATGGGTCTCAGATAGCTTATCTGATTTTATGACGTAATTGTGACGTCATCAGTAATGCTAGGTATCGCGAATTTTTACGCACGATTTGACGCCAAATTTCAATATCTGGGCACAGAAAAAGGGTGATATTTTTTCCCAAAACCAAAAAGGATTTGGTTGTGATGGTCCGGCGGTTTTAAGGCGTTCTTTACTGTAAAACCCATGATATGAGAAAGAACGCGGCGGTTAAAACTGCCGCAACGGCACTTTCTTGATGCATTAAAGTTACGTGAATGCTGTATAATATTGTGACGTTGCAGCAGTTTTAACCGTCGCGTTCTTTCTCATATCATGGGTTTTACAGTAAAGAACGCCTTAAAACCGCCGCGGACCATCACAACCAAATCCTTTTTGGTTTTGGGAAATGATTTTATCAAAAAAGCGACTTTGTGAACTTGGCCTCAAATATGATGATAAAATGATGCACATAAATAAGCCAATGTCAAAATACTTACATCCTGCCTGCTTTCAATGAACTGTACTTTCCCTTAAATCTCAATTTAGATTTAAATCTTATAATTGGTATTAATGCTGTAGTATCATAGTATCATTACAAATTACAGAAGTTATCCCTCTTATAGACTTCAACGAGCTTATTTAATCATTCATTTGGGTGAGTGATTAACTTGAATTTTGTTTTTAAATCTAATGTGTATGTGTGCGCAATGAACACGGATCAATTTAATATGCTTTTCATTGAATTTTGTTTTGTTGAAATTTGCATGTTCTTTGGACAGTTCTTCAGTCAATCTATATGCACACGTATGGGTTATGCTTAAAAAGTTGAAATAACTGTATTAATTTTATTGTTGATTTTATTTTAATCAATTGCAATCAATGCTATGAATGTGGTTCGTCCTTGTTATATAGGTTAATCTGTAAAGCAATACATGTGTGGACATGGATTGATAGAATGAGGATAAATGAAGGTGTGCAATTTAGTGTTATTGCTAATACTAATGTGGTGGTGTTAAAATTTTGGTAGCACAAAAATATGAAGATTTTCTTATTATTAAATCCTTAAATTACATATCTGAAATTGAGGTAGGAAAGTGATTTTAATGATTAATTCGAGGATTTAATTATGGTGGACATAAAGTGGATAAATATAGCAGAATTTCAAACCATTTAGTTATAAGTATCTCCAGTAGCAAGCCAAAGTTGAGGTCCAGAAAATTTCGAGGTCCAGAGAATTTCTCATTGGAATTTGTTAGCTTGTTAGTTGAAATGATAACAATAAACTTTGAGGGGTACAAATTTTGAAATAATGGCCATTTTTTTCATTTATTAATAGCGGAATAATGTAATATCAAAGCATCTGAACATTCAGGACATAAACATATTATGCTCTTAAATGCTCCTGAACCGATTTTTTGCTTGGCCAAAAAGCATTTTGAGCTGATGTGATGGCCCTTCTTCTGTTTGCCAACAAGTATTTGAAAATTTCTACCCCCTCAAAATTGATTGTTATTATTTCAACTAACAAATTGTCGCCTTTTGATGAAAAATGTTCCGGATCTCATAAGCTACTAAGCTTTGGCTAGGTACTGTAGTATTGTGAGATATTGGACTATTGAAAGGAGCTGTAAATTTGTATCAGTCACGAATTTTAACTTTTAGTGGAAATTTTACTTCTAGCAACACTACACATCCTTTTGATTTGTGGTACAACAATGTTCATATCTCCGACGTTTTTTGAGGTGTGCAATCGATAGATAATAGTCCCCTGAGTTACCATAAAAATTTGAATCGATATCTTAAAAAATGGCCGAAAAACGTATGCCCATATATGGGCATACGCGTGTTGCACAAGCCAATTATGGCCCATAACTTGGCCAAATATCAATATTTTTGAATGAGACCCACTGGCGGCGCCAGTGGGTCTGGGGGTCCCAAACCCGGTCAAAAAGTTGGCCCACAGGGTATACATTTTGGGTCAATCATTATCTCAGAAACGTGTTTTCCAAAAATTTGGCTTGAACCCCCCCCCCCCCCCCCCTTAATTAAGCAATTATTTTAAGAGTTCGGAAATCAAAGTTTCTGTTCCACTACCATGGTACTTTAGATGCTCAAACACACTGCAGAAATGATGTAGGGTGCTCAGCTTGGCATAGCACTCTAAATAATTTAAATGTCTCTAGCTGCACTGTCGCCATTCAAATTATATAAAGCCCTGCTGTTGCAAGGCTTTATTTTTTCAGCAAGTCCATCTCATGCATTTTAAGTACATTTCAAGAATGTTTTGGTTAACAAGTTAACATATTATATGGGTAGCTTTAGATCCAAAAAACTGTAATGTAGCATTGGCATATTAAGATATTAGTGATGAGAATATGATATCATGCACCATATTTAATATTCAATATTCATAGTATGTTTGCAAGTGTAGGTGTCAGGTGTTATTACTGTAGTGAAGTAATGAGTACCTACTTTTATTCACAATATTCGTGATTCATTATTATTATTCAGATGATTTATGATTTGAATTGGGATCTATTAAGTTGGTCAAATGTTGTTAATCTTTTAGTGTTTACATTGCATTTAGGTGAGCATTGATGGATGATATGATATGGTAAATGGTTACTATTATATAAGTATATAGGTACAGTATGATACAGGTACAGTACCAGAAAATGCTAAATGTTAGGCAATCATTAGTTATGGAATAACATCTCAGGCATCTTGAAGCATTAATAACATTTAACCAACTTATTTAGATATAAATTTCGTTATTTAATTCCTGAGTATTTCGTTGGCTACAATGATAATAATATTATGTTGGATTGCCTTATTTAAGAATGTACCTATTCAATTATATTTATTTGTTTTAACATTTTCACCCCTTACAATTTATTTTACTGCTTAATAAATCTTAATAAGGGCTCAAGGCCTGGTAAAATAAAGGCCAATAAGGTAGGTCAATAACCAATATTGGCATGAATATTTGTAACATAATATACAGTAACATTAATTTAGTCTGCATAAATCCTCAATTTATATATATCTAGGATAGCCAAAATCAATTGAAAATTGTTTGGGTTCCGCAGCCACTCCAGTACCTAAAATTATACGATTAAAAATATTGATATGAGTTTTAATCGCAGCCCGTCCGTGGCGGTGTGCTTTGGTTACTAAGTAATGAGCAGAGTTAAACATTCATCAACTCACTGCCGTTTGAATATCCTTCAATTAAGCGCACGAGTTAACGTGTACAGCAAGTACCTATGATTTCTAGCATTCTTTTCAGTGAGTTTTCACGTGAAAAGTCTTGAAAACACGCTAAAATTAATCGTACGTTCATCTCCATTTGACTTATTTGATGATTGAATTATTGAAATCGCCAACTTGCAGCAATTTTGATTTGAGGGTGATTACAATTTAAACATGAGACCACTACTTTTTTTAAGCCGGTAGAATACGACATCACAATTATCATGGTTGGAGTGACAAAATCGCAATTGTGATGATGTTTGACAAGAATGAAGTAAAAAGTTTTCATGCGTGTAATAAGCTCACATCATATGCGTGACCAAGATATTGCTTTGTAACCAAAGCACACCGCCACGGACGGGCTGCGATTAAAACTCATATCAATATTTTTAATCGTATAATTTTAGGTACTGGAGTGGCTGCGGAACCCAAACAATTTTCAATTGATTTTGGCTATCCATATCACTCTTTTTTGGCATGAAACTTACGACAATCAGTCGAAGTTGTGATAATTGTTTCAATTGGTTAATTTACTAATTAAGCGGCGCGCAACTGGTACTTCAATATTTCAATAAGACATACACATCGTAATTTTGGCTCTAGTTACTGATGCCGTTGGAATTAAGTCGCTATCATTCTTACTTTTTGAGTTATAGGCGATAATTACTTTAATTGGCCAATTAATTAATAAAGCTGTTAGCAACCGGCACTTAAATTAAACGAATAAATCGTAATTTCGACGTATACTCTAGTAGCCAGGTAGGGTTGAGTATGCATTTTGGACGGCGTTTGTTTTGAGGGTTGGAATATTTTGTTCATGCGCGCCAGTAACTCTTGAAAATTTCTATCTTTCTACAAACTGAATTAAATTAGTGAAAAATCATCGCAGGTGTCTTTTACATGTCAGATCGATGAACCTGAACTCTTGTGATCAACATTAGATCTATTTATAGCCTTAAAAGCCTCCATAATAGTTGACTTTCCACCCCATTTCTATGCTATCGCATGGGCAAAATCAAGTTTAATGGTATGTTGATGCATATAATCATGAACATCTAGTGCACAATTTTATAATAAATCTGCTACTTAGTATTTAGGTCATCTTTCTAAGTCTCCACGACAATATCGTTCAGCTCACATCTTGATAGATACAGTAGATACAGCCCACCCCTTCCATCAGCTCTGACCGGATGTTATCAGAAATCAATCAAACAACTATCAAACAACTGCAAGAAATTCATTAATAACACCAGAGCAGAGTGTCCTGGCTGGGAAGAAGCTTTTCTTCAAGATATTTCTCACTTGATCTACCACCCTGAGCTCCACCTCACCAATGTGAAAGTTGCAGCTATCAGCTGTGATGAGTCAGAAAAGTGTTGGGGAGTGGAGAACCATCTTGATGAGAGAGGAGGGGCTCACTCTCAGAGTCGAGGCAAAGTAGTGGGGGTGAATAAGACCATGAACAACAGACACGAGGGAAGTCATGGCATCTTTCCTGCAGATGTTGGAAACAACACAGGAGATGAGGACCATCTGTGAAGCATATCCACAGCATACTTTCCCATGATCTGATAACATCCCGGTCAGAACTGATGGAAGGGGTGGTTGTGTATCTACTGTAAGTGCAGATCAAGATGAGCTGAACGATATTGTCGTGGGACTTAGAAGATGACCCCTGTCACTGAGGTAGCAGTAGACGACATAAAATTGCACTTAGATGTGTTCAGGATATATGCATCAAATATACCATTAAAAACTTGATTTTGCCCATAAAGCATAGAAATGGGGTGAAAGTCAACTATTATGAGGTTTTTCAGGCTATAAATAGATCTAATGTTGATCACAAGAGTTCAGGTTCATCGATCTGACATGTAAAAAGACAATTTATGATGCTTTTTTAATTTTAATTGCTCAGTTTGTAGAAGGATAGAAATTTCGTGATTATTGGGCCAATGCGCTTACAGCGCATGAACAAAATCATGAATATCTCGAAGTAAAGCTCGAATCGTCTTAGAACCATCGTCACCTGGCATAATTCGACCATTGCGGTCATTTTAAACCTCAACGTTTGCTCCCAAATCAAGGAAGCTGCTGAATAGCCCAACTCAAGTTCGCGTATGGCCCAATTTTGGATTTGGGCCAAATTGAGCCAAACGCCACACTTACAGTTAACGAGTCCCACTAACTTTGTTTTTATCCACAATACGAAGCCATTCCAACCCTCAAAACAAACGCCGTCCAAAATGCATACTCAACCCTACCTGGCTACTCGAATAGTAAGTTAATGATGCCGTTACAGATATTAAGTCGCTATCATTCTTACTTTTTGAGTTATAAGCGATAATTACTCTAATTGGCCAATTAACTAATTAAGCGGCGCTCAACTGGTACTTGAATAAGACGTACAAATCGTAATTTTTGCTTTAGTTACTGATGTCGTTGGAATTAAGTCGCTATCATTCTCACTTTTTGAGTTATAAGCGATAATTACTTTAATTGGCAATTAATTTATGCAGAATGAGCACATTATGGGGGGTAGAACGTGGTTTTGAGGTCGTACCTCTTTCCGTTCTTGAGTTATCGCCAAAAACCTTTTTAGCCCTACACGAATGGTCGAAATCGCCCCTTTGTCATAAATAAGAACTGAAGGTCTTACAGAACCTTACAAATACACCAGGCTGTGCAGAATGAGCACATCATGGGAGGTAGATCGTGGTTTTGAGGTCGGGGCCTCTTTGTGTTCGAGTTATATCATAGAAAAAACCCTTTTACCCCAAGCAAATGGTTGAAATTACCCTTCTCCAGGTAACGTGTTTTATTGAATCATTTCGTCAAAACCCACGGTAGGGTACCCTAAGGGCTATGAAATAAATATACTTATTAATGATGACAATAAAACTGAATAAAGCAACCACATGATTCCTCAGTTGGAATCAGTACTTTCGCCAGATTATTCCGTAATTCCTTGTAAAGTTGTAAGTTTACCTAGATATTACACACGATTTTAATACTAAATGATCTTTTACCTCTACTGAACTCTTTCTTTTTCCTCCCCCTTCCCTCTAAACTGTGTTGCTCAGAAATCCAGAGTTCTGGGTGGCCCAACCTTGCAGTAATAACTTAAGCTGTGAGGGGTACGAAGGCCGAAACCCTCCGTTTCCCTGCCACCTGCTGATGATATACCTACATTGCACTATTGCAGTATTTCCGTTATGATTGTAGTATACCGTACACCTCTATTGATAAGACCTTGGACTAGGTTATTTTAATGATTACATGATATCATGATTTGTTAAATGAAAATACAGTTAATCTTAATTTTTCAATGTTCAGGTACTGAAATTTATTATCATAATATAAGTATTACATCATTATGATGTCCGTGACAAAATTGTTTTCCTTCATCTCTTTTTTTATTTTGAATATTTCACTTCTATTCCAAGTTCCAACAGCCACACGGCCAATGACATGAATCGAAGGATTCAAGTATAATCAAGCCAGTGACGGTTATTAGGAAGTATAATCCATACTTTCTTCGCCCGAGACTTCGCTGCAATGGGCAGCTCCTCATTTAATGCTCCCGTACAGTTTCCTGTATGCTCGGCTAAGTGAACCGTCGGGTTGCATAGGCTCCAAGACGAATTTTTCACCCCTTAGCTCCAGTGGCGCTGGACCAGAATCGAACCCCGGACCTTTTCGATCTTGTGCTCAACTCGATACTACTACACCACTGGCCAATAGAATCATAGAGTAAAAGAGACTGGTTTGATTCAAAATTGCAGCACGGGTGGAGCATATTTTTTTAGAGATAAGAAGATTGAAGATTAATTAAAGCAGTTTTCAACCAATTTCTTACTTCTGGTAAGCCATCTATCCAATAATATGATTGTTTCGAAATGCAATAATAGGCATTATCGACCAATCACCAATTACTGACTCGAAGTTTGTCGTTATACTTTAGGCTGATCAAAAATTTATAATGTACTCATTCTGCATAGCCTGGCCTAGTGTATTTGTATAGTTCTGTAGGACCTTCAGTTCTCATTTACAGCAAAGGAGCAATTTTGGCCATTTGCAAGGGGCTAATTTAAAGGATTTATTTGGCGATAACTCGAGAAGGGAAAGAGGTACGACCTCAAGACCATGTTCTGCCCCCATAATGTGCTCATTCTCCATAGCTTAGTGTATTTTCATTTTTTCCAAAAACCAAAATGGATTTGGTTGTGTTGGGCGCGGCGTTTTTTTGCTGAAAAACCAATGATATGAGAAAAAGCGACCGTTTAAACGGCTACAACTCACTTCGAAGTGCTTTTTGTTGCTTTTAAATAAAACTGGGCACTTGAAGTGACGTTGCGGTCGTTTAAACGTTTTTTTCTCATATCGTGGTTTTTCAGCAAAAAAACGCCGCCCAATACAACCAACCATTTGGTTTTGGAAAAATATCACCCCTTTTCAGTGCTTATTTGAAGCACTCAAACTCAAATGAATGCTAAGTCTATTAACAAATACAAAGAAAGCAGCTGTTTGTAACGTATGTAAATTTTGATTACCGCATACCACTGATGACGTCATAAATACGTCATTATATTGTAGCAACCACATGAGACCCATTTTACGGCAAACTTGGGACTATGACCGACAACATATCTAAAGATGAAGACCAGGGATGGCCCCGTTCTCTCACACTAAGCTCTACCGTTTTGGCTATTTTTTCGCGATTTTTTACGTCACCATGGTTTAATCAATCGCAAATATCTCAATGATGCCTGTGAGCCCGGAAATTTTTAAGCACAGCTTTAGAAACTAAATTAAATTTCCTTTCGGAGCTAGAGGGAACATTTTTTCCTATCTTGAAAGCTTCATATCGAAAAAATGCGCTGAAAAACGGCCATTTTTCGGAAATTGAAGTTTGAAAATCTTGATTTTGTGACGTCATAATGACGTCATAAACATGACGTTAGACACTTTTTAAGGGCACTATTTGTAAGTTCTATCTTTCCTCTTTCCAACGCTGGGTCGATGAGCCATGTATCTTGTATGGTTTTCGAGATATGGCTGTTTAAAGAGGGTATACTTTTCACCTAAAAATATTCTCTATTGGTATGTATATACATATGTATATATTTTTTCCCAAAACCAAAAAGGATTTGGTTGTGATGGTCCGCGGCGGTTTTAAGGCGTTCTTTACTGTAAAACCCATGATATGAGAAAGAACGCGACGGTTAAAACTGCTGCAACGTCACAATATTATACAGCATTCACGTAACTTTAATGCATCAAGAAAGTGCCGTTGCGGCAGTTTTAACCGTCGCGTTCTTTCTCATATCATGGGTTTTACAGTAAAGAACGCCTTAAAACCGCCGCGGACCATCACAACCAAATCCTTTTTGGTTTTGGGAAAAAATATCACCCTTTTTCTGTGCCCAGATATTGAAATTTGGCGTCAAATCGTGCGTAAAATTCGCGATACCTAGCATTACTGATGACGTCATAATTACGTCATAAAATCAGATAAGCTATCTGAGACCCATTCATTAACACAATTGGGACTATGACCGACAACATATCCAAAGATGAAGTTCTGGGGTTGTCCCGTTCTCTCTCCACTAGCTTCACAAGTTTTGCCATTTTTTGGGATTTTTTTCGTGTCAAAGTGTTTCAAGCAATCGCATATACCTCAATGATGCTGGGAAGCTGAGAACTTTTCAACCACATTTTTGAAAAGTACATTAAATTTCCTTTCTACGCTAGGAGCATTTTTTCCTATCTCGAAAGCTTCATACCGAAAAATTGCGTTGAAAAACGCCTATTTTTGGGAAAATCGACATGTGAAATTCTTAGTTTTGTGACGTCATTATGACGTCATAATCGTGACGTAAAATAGTTTTTAAGGGCATTTTTTGCAAGTTCTATCCTTCTACTTTCCAACGCTGGGTCGATGAGCTCTGTATCTTTTACCGTTCCCGAGATATGGCCGTTTAAATAGGGTATACTTCTTGCACTAAAAGCGTCATCTCTCGTATATGTATCAGCGTCGTAACCCTTTTTAACAAGAACACCCTCAATTTTGGCGATTTCAAGTAGTTATAACTCAGCCATTTCTGAATGAATTGATCTCAAATTTTAAACTCCGAGCGCGCGCACAGCGAAGGCGCGGAAACTCAATTTTCAATTAATTTGATCGTCGGGAACGTACCGTAAAAATTTTTGAAATTCGGCGAATCCATGAAAACATATAGTTGGGGGCTGGCAAGCGCAGCGATGCGTACGCATCGCGTGTACGATTTCGGTGTGAATAAGTTGTTATAACTTGGTCATTTTTTATCCAATTGATCTGAAATTTTGACAGTTGCGCCTTTGACCCTCAAAGAAGCGACGTATCGATTTTGGTGGAAATCAATATCGGGAAATTGCCCAAATTTCTTCGTGAAATGTGGGAAATACATGAGATTTCTCTTGTTAGAATCGCCGTCCAATACTCGCCCTCGGACCCTTCGGGTCCTCAGGCTCACAGCTCGGGCCTTCGGCCCTCGCACTGTTAGGTTCGCCGTCCAAAGCTCGCCCTCGGGCCCTTCGGGCCCTCGGGCTCGCAAACCGCCGCGGGGGGCTTGCCAGCCCCCTGATATACCTATATATGGATAGCCAAAAACAATTGAAAATTGTTTGGGTTTCGCAGCCACTACATTACCTAAAATTATGCGATTAAAAGTATTGATATGAATTTTAATCGCAGCCCGGTCGTGGCGGTGCACTGTGGTAGTAGACTACCACAATTTCATTGTAGTAATAATGGAAAAACAGCATTAATTCATTGTGTAAATCCGTCTTTGACTTTGTCAGGATCGCGCTGTACCTAAACACAGAAATGTGTTAGACGTTCTAGCCCCTTAATAACTTTGAAAAACGTGAATCTTCAAATCGATTAGCTTTGAAACCAAAATGCACCGCCACGACCGGGCTGCGATTAAAATTCATATCAATACTTTTAATCGCATAATTTTTAGGTAATGTATTGCGAAACCCAAACAATTTTCAATTGTTTTTGGCTATCCATATCACTCTTTTTTGGCAAAAAACTCACTACATTCAGTACAAGTTGAGATAATTGCTTTAATCAGTCAATTATTCAATTAAGCGGTTGAGAACCGGCACTCAACCGGCATGTATAAAGTGTAATTTTGGCTCTTGTAAATGACACCGTTGGAATTAAGTCGCTATCATTTTTACTTTTCGAGTTATACACGATAATTACTTTAATTGGTCAATTATGTCATTAGGCGGTTGAGAACCGGCACTCAAGATAAACGTATAAAGTGTAATTTTGGCTCTTGTAAATGACACCGTTGGAATTAAGTCGCTATCATGGGGGGGGTCCACCGGCCAACGGCCAACCGTCTAAAAAATTTGCCGTTTCGGCCAATTGGCCGTTGGCCGGTTGGCCGTTTTTTTCATTTTTTATCCCTGGTTTCTGCCAGAAGCATTTTTAGTTGAAAGTTGTGAGAGAAAAGTTGTTACAATCTCTATGACCAACATTTTCCCACTAATTTGATTGGTGGGGGTGTCAAATGTCAATTGAGGTCGTTGAAACAGTTGAAATTTGCCCTTATGCTTCAAAGAAGGCTCAAGCTCCATGCATTTTCATATAATCAAAGAAAGTAAGAACTTTGAAAGTTTCTAAAGGTCTAGGACATGTAGTTCAATTGGTGACCATCCCTACTGTCATTTTCTTCTCTTATAGCTTTATAGTCACATAAATCAATTCCAGAATAGTCTAGTCATATTGCTTTATCCCTGATTCCCTTCCAGGTTCCACCTGGAACTATTTCCTGTTCATGTATGAAACTCGATTCTATTGACTGTCTCCGTGCATTTATATGACCTAGGGAAGATTATAGTTCCATGTTTTCTACTGTCCAAGTTGCCCCCTCACTGAACTCCATAGGACCCCTTTGAACTCCTTATCATGACTTCACCTTAATTAGGCCCAAAATTAGTTTAACCAAAAAATAACCAACAAAACAAGGGAAAAAGTTAGAAAATTGGGGTCCTTTTAAAAGGGCCAGGGGGTTTGTGGGGGCACCGGGGGCCGTAAAGGGGGGCCCTAGGGCCGCAGGGGGACGGTGAAGGGGTTCCCCGGGGGGCACAGGGGTTTAGGTTTGGGGGCAGCAGGGGTTCAGTAGAGTTCACTAGGGGGTCAGCAAGGGGTTCCCGGGGGGGCAGTAGAGGTCGGGAAACCAAGGGGGTTAATAAAAAGGTCACCAGGGGTCAGTACGGGAAAAAGGGGGCCCCCCAGAGGGTCAGAAGGGGGGTTGAGGAGGCCCACTTAGGGGGCTAAAGGTCCCGGGGGGAAAACACTAAAAGAAAACCCGGGGGTCAGCAGGGGGTTTGTAGGGGCCCCGGGATGGGGAAATAGGGGCCCCGTATGGGGTCAGCGGGGTTCAATAGGGGTTCCCCCCAGGAAAAACCCGGAGGATTCACCCAAAAGGGGGCCCGGCCCCGGGGAAAATTTGGGGGGCACCAGGGGGTTTTGGGGTCCCGGGGGGTCAGTAGGGAAGAGGGGTCACCCGGGGGCCCCGGGAGTTGGGGGGAAATTAAAGGAGGGCCCCAGGGGGCCCCGTAGGGGTTCACCAGTGGCCCCCAGGGGTTGGGTAATGACCAGGGGGGGTGAGGGGCTCAGCAGGGGTTTGGGGAGTTTACCATGGAGTCACCCTAAAAGGGGTTTACCCGGGGGCAGCAGGGGGGTTTCCCGGGGGTTTACCAGGGGGGGGCAAGAGGGGGCAAGGGGTCAGCAGGGGGCTTTAGGTCAGTTGGGGGTGGGCTAGGAAATCCCGGGGGGGCTTAAAAAGGGGGAAAAAACTTAGAGGGGACCAGAAGACTCAGAAGGATTTTTACGAGGTGGCTGGTCATGAGGGAAACATGAGGCAAGGTACAAATTTAAAAATTTTTTAAAACAAGGGTTTAAAAAAGGGAAAGCATGGGATAATGTGAGGGGAACTTTCAGGGGAAAGGGGGAAAAATAGGGGAAAGTATAAAAGGGAAAGGGGGGTGGGAAAAAATGGGGGGGGGAGGTGAAGCTGAAAAGGGAAACACCCGCTGTTGTGTAGGGTAATAAGGTGGTTTTAAAAGGGGTTTTGGTGGGAAAAGCCCGGACTTGGGGGCAGGAGGGGTTTCACTGGTTGGGGACTTAGAGTTGACAGAGATATGGAAATTGGGGGCCAAAAGTTAGCTCCAATAGTCTAACAATGTCAGCTCTGTGCTGATCTTTTCTGGAAAACCCATCATTAAGTAAGGGGCCATAGGGAAATTTCCTTCAAACAAATCCCAAAACTTTTTCCCGGGCCCCTGGGAAAATATTCAATCCCCTTTTGAAAAACTATTGAGATGTTAAAAATAGGATGATCCTGTTCTTTTGAGCTAAATTATCTTTAAACCCCCTTTTTTTTTTGATTTAGATAAAAAGTGTTTCCAAATGTACTGGGGGTGTTCTTTTGGGAAAATAACAAACAACTTTTTCCCCTGGGAGTTTTTGTTTGGGCCCCCCAAAAGAGGGGTTTTCAAAAAAAGAAAAACGGGCCCAAACCCGGGCCCAAACCCTCTTTTCCTTTTGGTAATTGGCCGTTGGCCCTTTGGCCTGGAACCCCCCCATCATTTTTTTTCCCTTTTTTGGGTTTTACGCGATAATTCTTAATTGGTTAATTGTCTCATTAGGGGTTGAGAACCCGGGACCCGATAAACGTGCTTTTTGTTTTTAAAAAGATGCCCTTAAATTTAAATCCATTTTTTTACTTTTTGAGTTATAAACGATAATTTCTTTAATTGGCCAATTATGTCATTAAAGGGGGTTGAAACCTCCAAATTAAAAATTTTAACGCTATTTTTGGCCCCTAGTTAATAAAAGTTTTTATTTAAGTCCCTAAAATTTTTTCTTTTTTGTTTAAATAATTACTTTTAAATTTGGGCAATTATCTCATTAGGGGTTGGGAAAGGTAAAATTAAAAAGCATATAACGTTATTTTGGTTAAATTAATGATCCCCTTTAAATAAAATCGTTTTCAATAATTTTCGAGTTATAAGGATAATTACTTTAATTGGTCAATTTTCCAAAATTTGGCAAAAAAATTTTTAAAATGCCCAAAAAAACCCCCTCCCTTTTTAAAGTTTTATATGCCGTTTTGGGTTACGATTCTATCTTTTTATGGTTCTCCCTTTTTAAATGTTTTCCGTTTTTGGGGAGTAGTCGCTTGGAGTCCCAAAACCAATTTTCAAATTCCTGTGTGAATTGTAAAATTGCCCAAATAGCGAGATGAATAATGGGCCGGATCATGCAAACGTTATACGATTACGATTAGGTACAACTACAGAAAATAATAGTAATACTTAAAAAGTGTTAGAAAAATGAATTATGCGGCGATTTAGGAGGGCTGGGTGTGAATACTGAATGAACGGGTTGTTAATAACTATCACTAATTATAAAAAGTTAATCGTCTCGCAAATACATCAAGGTACAACTACAAGCAATTAAAACGCGTACGCATAATTCTCGCTCTCAGTCATTGATATAATGATATATAGGGGTCGAAGCAATCATAGAGCTTGACTTCGAGACAAAGACTCATGAAGGAGGAGCTGCAACGCAACGTCACAAAAATTTTGAAATAACCAGCTCTCATTGGTCAATTGATGGTTAACTCTTCCAACGCGATAACTGAACGTCAGTTCAATGATCAGCAAGTTAATGAACTGCAAACAATATGAAATTCAAAATGCGCGGCTCCCTTGCTATATCATATTACAGGATATTACGCCGCGCTAATGAAGCCATGTACGTCGGCGGCGAAATTAAAATTCCTTATATTCGCGGCGCGCTGCTACCCCGAAAAAAATCCGAAACGTTTCGCTGGGTGCGGGGAAACTGAAGCCGCTCCAACTTCAAAGCACCTGGCGTCTCATACTTAACACATTTAAGCCCCAGTTTTATTCTTGCCGTACGTTGTATGGCCCGCTGACGCCAGCCGCGAAGCGGCTGGCGTCAGCTAGAATCGATGAGAATCATGAGAATCGATGAGAATCAGCGCCGCGCGCGCGGCGTTGATTCTCGAGAGGGTCTGTCAACGTCAGACAATTTTATTCTCAAATGTTAATTTTTCATACTTAATGTTATGTGGTATGGGAGATGTAGTTAATTCTAGTGAAACATAAAAACAGTTGTGACATTTTTATTAATGTTACTATGGAATGGGCACCAAAGTGAAATGGTGCTAGATAAATTGTTAATATTTGACATTGATCAATTGGGTATGAGATTAGAGATGGTTAAATACCATAATGCTTATCTTATCTTATCTTATCATTTGTTTTTGTGATATCAAAAATTGGTTCTATCAAGAATTGGTCAAAACCAAGCACATCTTTCTTCCCAAAATTGATCTGTTTAGGTCATTATTATACAGGGTGTTTCATATTAAATGTGACTATTTTGAAGCTGTACTGGAAATTCAATGAAAGACTTAACACTGATTTCCAGTCTTCTTGTTATGCCAATATGTTTGGAATTTATGCCCAAAAAGTTTCAGATGATTTATTATTTTTCACAAATTGACCTTCTTGCTGGGGCGTGGTTTCAGAAACTGGAAATTTCAAATTTGATGCATGGTAGGAGATTCGCTGTTTCGCATACCTTTTAAACACTGTACTAAGTTTTGTTGGTCCAACTGAGGCTGTGTGGTGTCTAAACTATCAAAAATACACATCTAAAGGTTTAAGGACATACTGTGACCAACCTCACGATGAAAAATATTGATCTGCCTAGTAAGTTGCGAAGTGTCGCAACCAATAAAGTCTGTTAACAGAATAAGCTGGACCTGACTCTCGACTCACAAAGGTTTTTACAGTTACTGATTCACCTATACAAAACTGATACTTCATGGTATGGACAATTCTACACTTCGAACTCGCAAGCTGTCCTTTATCATTCTCAATTTTAGTAGAAAATGCCTTTAGAAACGTATGAAGTGTGCCTTTTGTTTGTGGCTAGTCAGTGCGGCACTTCGATACTGCAGTGGCATATCAATATTTTTCATCGTGAAGTTAGTCACAGTATGACCTTAAACCTAAAGATGTGTATTTTTGATAGTTTAGACACCGCACAGCCTCAGTTGGACCAACAAAACTTAGTAGAGTGTCTAAAAGGTATGCAAAACAGCGAATCTGTTGGCATGCATCAAATTTGGAAATTTCGAGTTTCTGAAACCATTCCCTAGCAAGAAGGTCAATTTGTGAAAAATATGTCATTGCAAACATCGGGAAACTTTTTGGGCATAAATTCAAAACATATTGACGTAACGAGAAGATTGGAAATCAGTGCTAAATCTTTCATTGAATTTCCAGTACAGTTTCAAAATAGTCACACTATTTATGAAACACCCTGTATTTAAATTTGGTACTTGATGAGGGCTGGAAGTGAATCATAGATACAGTTGTGTAACATTTGTTGATGTAATATCAAAATTTTTTAATTTATTTTGAAAGCACCAAACATTCATAATAAAATAATCAAACATAATATACCAATAATTTCTAATTTATATGATTCATATCCTAAAACTTTTACATCTGGTATCAAATTTTACCACTCTACAGATAAAGATCAATGGTGTAGTTGTACATTGTTTTCACTATCTCTTTCAATTTTTCAACCCATGTAAATATTATTCATCAATAATGATTACAATCAAATTTGAGCTATGGCATGCTGATTTTACCAACTGATTTATGGAATAAGTATTGCCACTATGACTCGACATGGGAAGAATGCTACTGCTAGTGCAGTTTATACTTACCATGAAAGGAGAAAAGATACGGCTGAAGGAAATTATGGGACTCAAGAAGCAACAATTACACGTGATAGTGCCAGAAATTTTGACTGTTGTTGCCTGACCTTGCAACCCTGTAAAGATCCTGTTACAACGCCAGATGGATACCTTTTTGAAAGAGAAGCTATTCTCACCAATTTGTTGAAGCAAAAGAGAGATATTTCTAAGAAAGAAAAAGCTTATGCCAAGCAAATGAAAGAAGAAAAAGAAAAATCTATTGACACAACAGATGCTGATACTTTTTTAAAAGAACAAAGCTCATCATCTGCAATCAAAGTTGTTAGTGGAAAGCAAGTAGTAGATAAATCAAAGCAACTGAACAATTTTTGGGTCAATAGTCTTCAAGGGCATGCCACAAAGGAGTCCCTGAAAATGCCAGACAAAAAGACATATTGCCCTATTACTAATAAACCACTTAAACTAAAGGATCTTGTATCAGTAAAATTCACACCTATGCCACAAGATCATAAAGGCAAGAGTGTTATCTGTCAAGAAAATCGATTCATGTGTGCTGTTACACATGATGCACTTAGTAATGCATCTGTTTGTGTTACATTCAGACCAACAGGGAATGTGATAACTCTGGATTGCTATGACAGAATAGTGAAAGACAGCATGATTGAGCCTTTATCTGGTGAGAAATTAAAAGAAAAAGATGTTATTATTTTAAAAAGAGGTTCCACAGGATTTGCAGGTGCAGAGAATACTGGGGAGGACTTAATAGCAAAAAGGAAAGGTGCTGTGCTGATGGCAAATTGAAAGTTGCTAATCTGCTGACCTGATTGAATTAAAGATGAATGCTAAGACTCTACTACCTGAACATATTATGTTCTATTATGTTTCATTGAAGCTACTTAGGCACAGACATGACTGAATTGTGCCTTACAATTGTGCCTTTCAATTATCAAGAATTGTGCTATATATATTCTGCTATTTTAATAATCAGTTGTCCAAATAAGGCAACCCGCAACATAATTTTATTTTAAATAGGAATCATTCACATATTACATGATTATCACTGGTGATAGAGGTGTTTTTAATTGATTATGACAAATTTCAATTTAAGAAATACCACTATGATTATAGAGAGGGAAGAGATTTGAAATCAGGAAACAAGAATTGCGCCTGCCGGCACAATTCTTGTCCGTTGTTCCCGTATGCAGGCGCTTAATTTCCCTCCCCCTTTATCTCTGAAAGAAAAGATGAAGTAATCACCTATATGGATAACAGCTAAGTAGAGTTCTTTGTATATCGTATGAGCATAACTTTGTGGAGGCGCGTAGGTTCCACGTGCGATCATCAATTCACGAATTACGCGCATGTTTCGTAGGTTCGTGTAATGATCTGAGATTTCGCGCGAAGCTTTTCTTTCATTTCATTTCATGTGAGACGCGAGTTTTGCTGAGTTTGCAGTTTGTTGACTTCTGTATACCCGTTTGCCTACTTAAGTACTTACTTATGAAAACGCTGCTTCTTTGATATGAACAATGGCAAATAAAAATGTTTTTACTCCGACTACGAAATGATCATTGATCAGCCCTCATGATTCAATGATTTGTACTTTTTATTGCAATTGGTTCAACTTATTTTTATCGAACAAGGCTTCGAAGATTCTTTTTCAATCCCATAACTCTACCAAATTGCCTCATTTGGATCATTATTAACATTATTTCCTGTAGTTGTTTCTTACTTTTGCTACATTAAAATCTCAATAATGAACTAATGAAGTTCTGATAGCCACAAAAGGTGAATGAATAATGTTCTTATAGCCGCCCTATCCGAACATTAGTCATTCACTCTAGCCGCCAAAATGGCTGAATTTTGTGCCATGTGTAAATTTATGCACTTTCTGAAACTCTGAATGGATCAATGGTAAACAATCTGCTGGCACGAAAAATATGCTGTCACGGAAAAATTTGGCACGGACGCCGGCCGTGGCGCGACTGATATTATAAAGGAGCAATCCGGGCACTTTCCAGAAATTACAGTAGTTGTATTGCAAATCTGGACCTGATATACACATATCCTATTTCTCAACTTCCCAACCACGATACACCCTTCATTTGCCTTTTGTATTCACAAAAGGCCAATAAGAGGAAAAAATTGATGTAATATCCTGTGAACTGTCCCATACCAGATTTAACTAACTGAGGAGAATGGAGGAAAATAATGAGGATGGGATTCCAGAGCTCAGTAAAATAGAAAGCAAGGTTTGCTTAATTATACCTTCATATTCTATTTTTTCTATTTTTTCTGATTTTATTTTGTTGTAAAAGTATAAGATTTAACTAAGTGATTTGAAACCCTATTTCCATTAATAGAAGCTTCAGAATCTACCCTTTCATCCCAACCTTTCAGATCATTAAAGATATTATTGAAGACCTCAGTGAAGATCCTCTCAAAATAACTACTGGTGATCAGTTATTCAGTCTCTTTACAAGATTCCAGGTTAAGTTACTTTTTAGATCTATGGATTCGTTCTGGCACTATTCTCCAGTTTTTGTGAACTTAAAGCTTTAAAGCATTTTGTGAAATATAACAGGGGAGGAGTTGAATTTGGGCAAAAGACAGGGTGGTGTCTGAATGAAATTCCTGAATGTTCTCAAAATATACAATATTTGCTTCTCTTCTGTCTCTAGACTTCTAGATAATATTGTGAAGTATCCTAAGTCACTTAATCTTAGAAAGGGTTTATGTAAACATTGACCTTTTAAAAACTTTTTGCCATTTTCATAATTCCCATTTAAAAATATAATAATAGAAAACACCATTTATGGGGGTTTTCAGTTTTAATTGATTTAAGCCCCAAAATGCATTCTTCAATATGTTTCTCTTTTATTAATGATGAAATTTTGCTAGGTGGTTCCTGAAAAGCAACTGAAAATGATGTTCAATTTAGCCTATGAGCTGAGTGAGTTATCTGAAACATGTTCTGGGACTCCAATGAGTGATCAGTACCTCACCCTTTCTGAATGGCAACTGTTGCTGTGCAAGAGAAGTTTGGACAATTTCAAGAGGTTAATTTTACTTGAAGCATTGATAATTATCAAAATATGATGCACTAACTCACTATTTTGCTGAAAAATAATTTTGGTATAAAGTTTTTGCAAAAACAGCAGTAGCTCTACTTTTTCACTGACATTATTTCAGATGTGAATTTAAGGTCCTTAGATATCAAGGCCTTCATATCTAACATACATGTTCTGTACCTATATTGAAAAGATAAGGAATTCAAATGCCTGAGTCAAACCCAAAAACTTTGGTAATTATGGAAACTAGTTGGACCAGTAACTATGTCTTGTACCCTTGACCATGTACTTGCCAGGACCAAAAATTAATGACAGGTCAGGACTGAGCCTTCTTGACTCTACTATAAAATCGCATAACAGGAGGTTATTACTTGCCGAGACAGAATGCCTCCTGCTTTACCCACGAGTTACCCAGCCCAACTATCAGTTCACTGTGTAGCATTTGAGAGCATTCCACTGTCAGTATGTACGTGAAACAGTGCATATTGCCATTGATCCAAGCTAGCTAGCAGTTCTACCGACTAGTTGTGAAATTGGCAGTCAATCATAGCCAAAAAATAGTGGTTATTAGAAATGCTTCAACCCTACATTTCCGGCCTAGCATTTCTACAATGGGGACTGTGCCAAAGTATACGTTCAGTTATGTTCTGACTTCCGCACTGTATGCTATGTAGATATATTTTGATAGCTTCCCCAGGTAATGAAATATCTCATACATGATAAATTAAGGAGAACAAAAACCATGAGGTCGTGATCGCTTAAGTTTCTTTGAATAAAATGTATGGTGACATCATCATACAGCAAATATTGAAAAATACCTAAAATTTCGATCCACCAGAGTTATTGTCTCACACCAATAATTATTATAAGCTTTGTACCCCGACCTCTCAGGGATCTGCATCAAGAAAGCCCGGACTGCCAAGGCAAATGCCAAGATCAACATGCAGAGTTACTTTGATGATGTGGAGCCAACGTTATTCCATGACAGTGACGATGAAAAGTCCAAGAAAAGGAGAAAGAGGGCTGAGAAAGTGGTAGGTACCTATATATTGCTGTTCATTTTGATAGATAATGTATTTGTCATTGTGTAAAGTTTACCTTGATTTTCATTTGCATTCAGTATGCTAATAGGATCATGGGACTACTACACCTAGAAAACCCATATTTTCCAATCTCGATAAAGCGTGTCATGACATGTAAAGGATCGCCCAAATCATTTGTTCCTGGTCGCCTGATTAAGTTTCTCTTAGGAATGGTCGGATTCTGAGCTCAAAGAAACGGAACCCGAGCCAACGGAGGCCCCTATTCCTCAAGATGTGGATGAATCTGAAGGAGAGGAGGAAGAAGAGAGAGCAGGGGAGCTGACTGCAGACACTCCAGTGGAAGATAGCATGGCTGCTGACAAAACACTAACTCAAGAGGAGGATGACACTGACGCGTGAGTGCTCTTTTACAATACTAGTCTCTCGTGTTCAGAACTTGTTCCCACCCACAGTCCCCCATACGCAGTGGAAGGTCTGTCCCCTCTGAATTAAATAATTATTAACCCCTTCTAGATGCAAAAATTGCTTTAATAATGGGACCGAGGCAAATGTATTATTTAAATCAGTTTGAATTTGCTTTAGCAACTTTCTATAGTAGCAACTTTTTATAGTAGCTTTTTTTTCAAACTATGCTAATAGTTTTTTAGTTTTGATTGCGGTACTTTTCATTGTAAAGCAATAATGTCTAGAAGCATGTTAGAAATGTCCTTACTTATTTTACTTCATTAATACTTTATAGTATTACATTCCAGCATCTCGGTATCATCAAGCAGATCAGTGGTTCGAACAAGTCAAAGAAAACGTGAGACTTTCAAATTACTCTATTACAATAATTGAGATACTTCAATGAATCGAACAAAGGAAATATTGTCCTATTGTCGTGTTTCTTCAATTTTCATCAAGTCCAATATAAGTTGATAAGTAGGTACCTAAGTAATATCTGAATGCAATGCATCGTTCATTAATTGATGACTTACTAAATCCTGCCACAGGTGTGTTCGATGTGGTTTGTATTGATTCCAGCTCCGATGAGGAAGAAGAACCAACAGTGAGACCAACTCAAAGGCTTAAACCTACTGATCCAAAACCTCAAGCAACGGCTTCCGAAATCCAAATCCCCAGCTCAGAAAGCTAAAGAATCTCTGCCTAAACCTAAACCTACTCACCAAAACTCTTCGGAAAGACAATCAGTGTCCTCCCTTTCATCAAATAAGTCCCAAGGTCAATCTGAATCAGAAGCAGCTAAGACTACTGCGCAGAAGTTGGCTTCTCATTCTGCCTCTAAATCAAAGGCTAACAAGGGATGTGCTAAAACTCCTAACAACAAAAAGAAACCAATGTAAGTCTGTTGTAAACCATGGTTGTATGTTTAAGAATTTTTGTCTCCGAATGACAAAACAAAACAGTTCTTCAAGGGCCAGCAACATTTAATCAAAATATTCTTTGCAAATTATTAATAATTGAAACTATTGTGCATCACATTTTATCATTCACAATGAATCACCGAACAGGCCCAAATCCAAGCCCCTGCAAATGAGTGAAAACAGTGTGAAGACCCTCGTTAAGTCATGCGAGGAAACGGCCCCGACCAAAGCCGCGGAAACAGAAAGTAACACAGAAAACTCTGTGCCAGAAGAGCAGGATGTTCCGAAACCAGTTGGGGTGGTGAAAGCAACACCCAGAGGGGTTCCTGACGACTCCAAGAAATCTACCAACAATACCATTAATCAAGAGGAGGTAAGTTTAGAATTGCATCCTTTTACTCCATTTTTGGGTGCTATATTTTCGAATTCAAATTGCACAAAAACACATCTAATCTGTACGCTAATGAAGCTCTGTATATTATAAATCTGTCATATCTAGCCCCAAATTTTTGCATTTGGGCGATATTTCCAGTCTATTGTTATAGTATGATATTATTGTAACTTTGTAAGTTTCGAAATGTAGTTGTGAAATAGTAATATTTTGATAGGGCTCAATACCTTGTCAATGTCCTAGATTGCGTTATCAAATCATTTCGAGATATTATGACAATCTCAATGATCAACAGATCTTATGAGCCTTTCGAGTTCTATCATCCTGCCCACTGGGTTAATCAAAAAGTAATCAAAAAGCAAGTGCTATCATTTGATGTCAAATGATACAGTAGTTAATTCAAAACTATTTGCAACTAATCAAGCATAGCAAATCACACCACCATGTTCATAGGACATCGCCATGAACAAGTGGAATGATCTAGAGCAGTTCAGACTGAATGGTCCCGAAATGATATCACTACTTACCAAAGAAGTGGAATTTGAAGATTGGAAGTTTTACTTCCTTGGCTGGGGCAGAATTTCAAATCCAGTTTTCAACGAGGAAAACTATGCGTCACTTCAATCGAAATTGCAAGCTAAATGTCTAAGGTTTATCTCTAGGATCAACACGGCAATAGTCTCAGAAGTGAACTCTGCCATGTCGAACTCCTTGGCTGAAACCATTCACGCCTTCAAATCTGATCTACTTGAACTTTTCAGTGATATGAAAGTAACAATGAAAAGACAGAATATATGTTATAAAAATATTTATTTTCTATTTGATATCACCACTAAAAGTAGAGAAATGAAAAAAGCATTAACTCATCAGTTAAAATGCAGATTTCGTGACTGTCACAATACTTTAGACAATTTGCTGCCAGTGGTAACAGATGTCAATGTGGATTCACAAAATTTTCACCGTTATGCACGGAACTGTTCAGTAATCTTAGACATATTTATTTTATTAACCTGTCATTAATGGACTCTCCTGTGGCAGACATGCCACTGAAAAGCACACGTAACTTATGAATTTTATTATATGTGATATATATTTGTTATCTTTTAATACCATATTTAATTACCATATTTATAATATTATCATATCTGTGTATCATATCTGTGTATCATATATCTGTGTATCATATCTGTGTATCATATCTGTGTATCATCATATCTGTGTATCATATCTGTGTATCATATCTGTGTATCATATCTGTGTATGATGTATCATATCTGTGTATCATATCTGTGTATCATATCTGTGTATCATATCTGTGTATCATATCTGTGTATCATATCTGTGTATCATATCTGTGTATCATATCTGTGTATCATATCTGTGTATCATATCTGTGTATCATATCTGTGTATCATATCTGTGTATCATATCTGTGTATCATATCTGTGTATCATATCTGTGTATCATATCTGTGTATCATATCTTTGTGTATACATGTTCTCAAATCATTTTTCATGGGAGCATGCTTGAAAAAGTGCAATACACAATATTGCTATATTAAACAAAGCTAGACAATAAAACAAAGACGAACTCGCAGAAACTAGCTTTTAGTTTTTAGAATGTGTTAGTGCGTGTAATTGGGATAAAAGCTTTGTCAAGATTCCTACTGTAAAAGTGTAAAGATGTAACTACGTAAAGACTACAGCTTTATTCCCAATTCCCTTGTTTACCTTGGTCAAGAGTAACCTCAAATTTCCTTCTTCCCCCTCCTTACCTTGGCTTTTCCGCCCCTTGAGTCAACACGGCTGGATAACGTGTTGCGTACTACAGAATGTCGAGTGCGAGACTGCAGTTCAACGGACGAATATTGCTCAAGATCCAGTGCAAAAAGTGCTTGCTTCCCTGCTTTTTGTCGAAATGACTTAGCAGTTGGGAACCTTAGCTTCAATACTGCTTTAGATTTCTCCACTCAGGACTCGCCCAATTATTAGCCCTGAGTATTTGTTAAGTATCTTAAATGTTATATGGTTACGTGACTCGTGTACTTAATATTCTGTGATCGTTGTTTGTGTCCCTTTATCTAGCTGTTTTATTGGTTTTAATTATACACTTGATTGTCACTTCCTCAGTCGGACTAAAATCACTCCTTATGGTCTTAAAAGTCGATGCCTCTACGGCGATTCCCTTGTGATCGATACCTTGCATGGATGAAATTTTAGCAGCTCTATGATAGTCAGAAAGTCAGAACTTATATGCAGCCTGACTTATGAACCCTAAATTGCCCATATCCATACTATCTACCCTCACAGAAGCCACCAATAATAGCCTTAAATCCCCGAAATAACAAAATTCCTCTCAAACCCTACGCCATTGAGATTGATATAACTTCCTCTCTGAACTTTGGTGATATTGAGGGTAATATATTCACCCTTCAGAGCCTGATCCTGAACTTCAAGAAGAACCACTATATATAATTTATATTAAATCCCCTCAGAGCCTTATCCTGAACTTCAAGAAGAACCACTATATATAATTTATATTAAATCCCCTCAGAGCCTGATCCTGAACTTCAAGAAGAACCACTACCCTACCTTCCAGACGAGCTACACTCACTTCGTGGTGGTGAAGAAGGAGAACAAGGACCTCCTCACTGACAGCGCCCCTACCGTCAAGGAGATACTGGCTATGGATGGCGAGGTGATAATCCGTCTTCTTCTTCTTCGTCCTTTCTTCTTCTTCTTATTTTGTTTATTATTCTTTAGCTGTACATAAGTTTCTAAATATGTTGCTTAAATGCTTATACTTTTTCACTTTTGCACCCTGAAGCTGTATATTTGATAATGTGATTAAAGTACTGATGATTTTCGTGTTATATGAACTGTGAAATAAGTAAATGACTTTTGGCTGGCTAAAAGAAACTTGTTCTTGATTCATTTAGTACAGAATGGTAACACAGATGTGCGCAGATCCCTCGAAAAGGAGTGTTTGATAACTTTACATACTAAAATTGTGTGCGCATCTCTTTAATGGAGTAACTAACTGTTGCGTAGAGTTGCGCGCGTGATTGTTAGTATCCAAAGTTATCGAGCACTCCTTTTCGAGCGATCTGCACCCATATGCATTAATATTTGGGTCTCGAGCAGGTGGTACCGGGCTCGGACCTCAAGAACTACGTACTCAAGCAGTTCATCCACAACCAGTCAGGACAGTTCCTCATCGGGGAGGCAGAGGACGAGAGCTTCTTCTTGGTGCCAGGTGAGATGACACATCATCACATTCACCAAATTAAAAAAGTTAAAAAGATATTTGAATTTATGTAAATTATTGAATTTATCATGTTGCATTAATTGTTGAGCGCGTTGACACCTCCATTGACTTTTTTGATTTTTCAGACATTTGTTTTCAATCATCTCAGATCATTATAGTCATTAGATACTTTTATCTGAAAAATCGTTGAACTATTGAATATAAATAGAAAATTGGTAGCATTTTATATGTGCTTTCCAGGGCTGATCAATAAAAGTAAGGAGAAAACATGAAAAACGAGGATTTCCACATGGCTATGCATTGCCTACACCCAACAGGCAATCAGTTGTTTGACTCAAAGACACTAGTTTAATTTTAATTCCATATCGGGTACAAAATGAGCTCATGACTCCATTTTACAATTTCTTTTTAAACGGTTTTTAATTTGTTGTGTTGATAGTAATGTTAACATGTTATACGTTAAATAATAATTTATTATGATCATTGTATTCTATCTACATGGTACGTTCTGTTGGTCATTGTAATTTGTATTTTAAGTATTAGTAATTAGATTTCATACCTATACTTTGATACAGTAAGGTTATTAATAAACATAGAAGTTTTTAATTATTTTATCGGTTGTTTTAATATTGTCATCATTATTTTACTCTTCGTTGTTTTCCTGTCAAATTGGATAGTCAATAGTTTCACATCTACGTTATTGCGGTTTTGGCATGGTTATTTCTATTGCTATTTCAGCAACTCTATTGATTTTGATATTTATGCATTGGTTCAATCTTATACCTTAATACCTACCCTACTATTTACTAGAATTTTCTGCCATATTCATTGACAATGCCCATCATTACAATGCCCATCATAAATTGGTAAGTATTAATATAGATAAAATTATTAGTTTTAATAAGAGTTATCGCAATATCGCATCCTGTGATGCCATCGACCATCACACTTATAAAGTGAAATCGTGCATTACAAATCATACGACCTGATTTTTTTTTCATTTCAGATCCTGAAATGCTGTTTATTATCGTTGATTTTCCCCATTAATCTTCTTACAACCTAATCATTATAATCTTCTTACAACCTTATCTTCTTATTTGCAGCTTTGGCCATGGCCCATGAATAGCTCCATCTCGTTATCTCTACTCCTCGAGACGTTAACGTTGAACTTATAACTAGTCTTTAAATCATGACCATTGTGGATTACATGTACGACTGGTTTGAATACAGGATATTCAGGTTATTGCTGTTTTGATGTATTATGATTTCTGTATCGAATTACTATAAATTCAATATTAACAACTCTATGGTTTTGAAAATGGGTTTGCAGTTTAAAAACATCACAGGAACCTCGGGTTATTTAAATTGAATGATTAGCTAACGTTAGAACGTATCATTGCATTGGAGTGAATTATAGAAAATTGTCACTTGAATTATTTGATCCACGAATAATGAGTGAATGCCCATTTTCAGGTACTCTGTGTATTCAGGAATAAGTCTCGCCAGTCTCTACCACTCCCAACTTATACCAAAGTTCAAAGCAACCACGGCCGTAGACGTGGTGCCTGCTGCAAAGCTCACCCTCGCTGCTTTAGGTACCAGGAATCTTATTCAAGTCGTGCAATTGCACTGAAAATAAATAGTTCAAAGTATTGCATTTTGCATAATTTTGCGCTGTTTCCAATTATGTTTTTGTTTTGAATTTGAAAGACCAAATCATATTGCAATAATGAATTCACAATACAACTTCTTGCACACTTCCTACTTGGGAACCCAACACAGTTTAAACCACTGTTACACTCAGTAACAGGGTTACCCTTGTTCAAGAACACAGCAATAAATGTGTCACATTCTGCTCTTTGTTGCAGGTGTGTTCTCAGGTGGAGTTCTGATCTACGACATCTTCAATCACTCCAATATTCACCCCCCTAACCAGACGAAAACAAAGTGAGATGTCTACCCCCTGACCAGAAGAAGACAACTTCGTGAGACGTCCTCTATTGAAATCTTCAGGGACAAACACCCTTAGGACATCCATACATCCACTCCCTTTATTCCTTTAGTCTATGCCAGAAAAATCACTACAATGAAGTGTTGCATTAAATTTTAAGGCACGTAATGAGACTTAGCTTGTCATGGTGACTGTTGTGAAAGTGCTGGACTATGAAGAATCAATGATCATTCAGATAAGATAGTAAAATCTTAAAAAGTTGAAAAAGGGCTATTTAAATTCTCACTCTCATGTTACTACTACTGTACATTCCTTTTTAGTTATATAGGTATAAGAGTTTTGTATTATACTGGCGATTGGGTATTTATTAAATTAATGAAAGTTAGTTCTTGTTTATCTTTCTTACTGGTTTTGAGTTATTACTGTGCGAAACGATTGATGATGATACATTCATACTATTCAGTGTTCACTTAAACTCATCCCATTCATTGCGAGCAATAGTCACTCTCTGTCAGGGTCTTGATTAGAATGATGAAAACCTGTTGAAGCACCCGTATAATACTTGCCCAGTCAATGATAGCAAAGTGAAAGCTAATGCCAGGAACTGCATAGTGATAACTGACTACAAGAGAACAAGTTGACAACAAGAGAACTCTACAGCAAGGTGACAACAAGACAACAATTTGGCAACAAGATAACTCGAAAGCAAGGTGACAGCAAGAGAACAAGGTGACAACAAGAGAACTCGAAAGCAAGGTGACAACAAGACAACAATTTGGCAACAAGAGAACTCTACAGCAAGGTGACAACAAGACAACAATTTGGCAACAAGAGAACTCTACAGCAAGGTGAAAACAAGACAACAATTTGGCAACAAGAGAACTCTACAGCAAGGTGACAACAAGAAAACAATTACCAGTATGACAACAGAGGATTGCTTAGAGTGCAAGGTTGTCAGAAGATCAGGCTACACAGCCGTTATGGCGTATTGCCTCTTCCATTCCCAGCTGAAACCTCAGTTTAGCAGTACTGCAGTCCTAAGTCCTGCCACAAGATACCTCTTCGTTGCTACAGGTGCTTAACTCGACCTAATTTTTATCGTCATTTGATTAGACCGTGTTATCAAAAGATCTTGATAATAATGATTCTGATAGGTTTTACTGCAATACTGCCGGGATTGATTTGAAATTTATTTAACAATTTTGTAAGACATCTAGTAGTTTTACTATCCTTTTAAGATTTCAAAATATCTTTAATTTAAACTTTATAATTCAAAACTTTTTGCTTTTTTCAGGTTGTGTTTTCGGTGGTGCACTATTTTATGATGTCATCAGGCCTTACATCCACGAAAAGCAGAACTCTAGCCAGAAGACGTGAAGTCGCTTATCTCGTCTTTTGATAAAGACGCAATCTGGAATATATGTGGTAGGATGTGCAAGAGTTTGAAAGTGAAGTCAATGAAAGCTGGACTCAGAGTTAGCTTATTTTTCCCAAAACCAAAAAGGATTTGGTTGTGATGGCCCGCGGCGGTTTTAAGGCGTTCTTTACTGTAAAACCCATGATATGAGAAAGAACGCGACAGTTAAAACTGCCACAACGGCACTTTTTCGAAGCATTATAGTTACGTGAATGCTGTACATTTTGAAGTGACGTTGCAGCAGTTTTAACTGTCGCGTTCTTTCTCATATCATGGGTTTTACAGTAAAGAACGCCTTAAAACCGCCGCGGGCCATCACAACCAAATCCTTTTTGGTTTTGGGAAAAAATATCACCCTTTTTCTGTGCCCAGATATTGATATTTGGCGTCAAATTGCGCGTACAAAATTCGCGTTACCTAGCATTACTGATGACGTCACAAATACGTCATAAAATTAGATAAGCTATCTGAGACCCATTCATTAACACAATTTGGACTATGACCGACAACATATCCAAAGATGAAGTTCTGGGGTGGTCCCGTTTTCTCTCCACTAGCTTCACAAATTTTGCCATTTTTTGGAATTTTTTCGTGTCAAAGTGTTTCAAACAATTGCATATATTATGTCAATGATGGCTGAAAGCCCAGAACTTTTCGACCACATTTTTGAAAAGTACATTAAATTTCCTTTCTACGCTAGCAGGAGCATTTTTTCGTATCTCGAAAGATTCATACCGAAAAATTGCGTTGAAAAACGCCTATTTTTGGAAAATCGACATTTGGAATCTTCAGTTTTGTGACGTCATAAACACGTCATTATCGTGACGTAAAATAGTTTTTAAGGTCACTTTCAGCAAGTTCTATCTTTCTACTTTCCAACGCTGGGTCGATGAGCTCTGTATCTTTAACGGTTCTCGAGATATAGCCGTTTAAAAAGGGTATACTTCTTGCATTAAAAAGTCTCTATTATATATGTACTAGCGTTTGCCCGCGAAGATTCGCGGAAACAATCAACAATCCAGCAGCCAACAGCTACTTGCTTCATGACCTCATCTTGGAATTTGTAAAGTGATTGGATCACCGCTACCGCTTACCGAGGATTATTACAGATATTCGCAGAAATGCCCCGCACAATATACTTTGTAATTTGAGATCACCTATATAGTATTGCCTTTCCATAGCATATATTAGCATTAGTAAACGCATGATATTTATTATGCAAATAACTAATCAACGGATGGTCCAATTCAAATTTTCCTTAAATAATAATAATCCCCTTAATTGGGAGAAGATTTTCCCGAAAAAACCGATCAAAAATATCAAATGCACTTCTTAAATAGTCATTTTACACAGACAGACAGATGCACGAACACTCTGAAATTATTAATATAGATATACCTATGTCTATACATCTATAGGATAGCCAAAAACAATTTAAAATTGTTTGGGTTTCGCAGCCACTACAGTACCTAAAATTATACGATTAAAAGTATTGATATGAATTTTAATCGCAGCCCGGTCGTGGCGGTGCACTGTGGTAGCAGACTACCACAATTTCATTGTAGTAATAATGGAAAAACAGCATTAATTCATTGTGTAAATCCGTCTTTGACTTTGTCAGGATCGCGCTGTACCTAAACACAGAAATGTGTTAGACGTTCTAGCCCCTTAATAACTTTGAAAAACGTGAATCTTCAAATCGATTAGTTTTGAAACCAAAATGCACCGCCACGACCGGGCTGCAATTAAAATTCATATCAATACTTTTAATCGTATAATTTTAGGTACTGTAGTGGCTGCGAAACCCAAACAATTTTAAATTGTTTTTGGCTATCCATATCACTCTTTTTTGGCAAAAAAACTCACTACATTCAGTACAAGTTGAGATAATTGCTTTAATCAGTCAATTATTCAATTAAGCGGTTGACAACCTGTACTCAACTTAATGTATAAAACGTAATTTTGGCTCTTGTTAATGATACCGTTGGAATTAAGTCGCTATCATTTTTACTTTTCGAGTTATACACGATAATTACTTTAATTGGTCAATTATGTCATTAGGCGGTTGAGAACCGGCACTCAAGATAAACGTATAAAGTGTAATTTTGGCTCTTGTAAATGACACCGTTGGAATTAAGTCGCTATCATTTTTACTTTTCGAGTTATACACGATAATTACTTTAATTGGTCAATTATCTCATTAGGCGGTTGAGAACCGGCACTCACGATAAACGTAAAAAGCGTAATTTTGGCTCTTGTAAATGATGCCGTTAGAATTAAGTCGCTATCATTTTTACTTTCCGAGTTATACGCGATAATTACTTTAATTGGTCAATTATCTCATTAGGTGGTTGAGAAACGGTACGCCAATTAAACGCATATAACCTTATTTTGGCTCTAGTTACTGATACCGTTGGAATAAAGTCGCTATCATTTTTACTTTTTGAGTTATACGCGATAATTACTTTAATTGGCCAATTATCTCATTAGGCGGTTGAAAACCGGTACGCAAATTAAACACATATAACGTTATTGTGGCTCTAGTTAATGATACCGTTGGAATTAAGTCGCTATCATTTTTACTTTCTGAGTTATAAGCGATAATTACTTTAATTGGTCAATTATCCAATTAAGGATTTGGCAAAAATATTTTTAACATGCCCTAGTGCACGCACCTCATTCTAAAGTTTCATATGCCGTTTAGATTACGATTCTATCTTTTATGGTTCTCCCTTGAAGTGTTTTCCCGTTTTGTGGTGGGAGGAGGAGGAGTCGTACCGTCCATAACACTAATTTTCGGCAAAATGGGATTTTTTTGATAATTTATTTTGAAAAAACGGTGCGGTCGATTTTCATGAAATTTTCAGGGATTGTTCTTCATACCATGGACTACAACTGTGCAAATTTTTGTGTCCAACAGAGCTCGTTAAGGTGTCTAAAACGCGACTCGAAAATCGCGATTTTCGCAAATCACTGAATTTTTATATAGTGGGCGCTGGCAAACTCATTTTTCAAGACTTGAAAATTGGTCCCGATACGACTTTCAGCACTTCGTGCTGGTACTCCTGGTCTTTTTACTGTGTCTGGCCAGCAGTCCCGGCCCTTCGGGCCGGGACTGCTGCCCTCGGCCCTTCGGGCCGATCGTTCGGAGATGCCCTCGTCCGGAGACCCCATAACGTGGCTGCGTGCGCTTGCCAGCGCCCTGATGTATATATATGGTCGTAACCCAATTTAACAAGAACACCCTCGATTTTGGCAATATTCAAACTGTAATAACTCGGCCATTTTTCATCCGATTGACCTGAAATTTTGACAGTTGCACCTTTGACCTCTAAACAAGCAATGTTTAAATTTTAGTGCGATTTCGGCAACGGGAACTTACTCAAATTTCAACGTGAAATATAGCGAATCCATGAAAACATATAGTTGGGGGCTGGCAAGCAAAGTTAACAAAACTTACTTCCGATGCCCGGAAGGTCGTTTACTGTAAGGACCGCCGTTCAATGCTCGCCCTCGGACCCTTCGGGTCCTCGGGCTCGCGCTCGGGCCTTCGGCCCTCGCACTGTTAGGTTCGCCGTCTAATGCTCGCCCTCGGACCCTTCGGGTCCTCGGGCTCGCGGCTCGGGCCTTCGGCCCTCGCACTGTTAGAACCGTCGTCCAATGCTCGCCCTCGGGCCCCTCGGGCCCTCGGGCTCGCAAACCGCCGCGGGGGGCTTGCCAGCCCCCTGATACCCTCGGAATCTGGAGCTCATGACAGCGTCAACTGGGACAACTGATTCATATTAAGGTTTCCCTTTGACGCTTTGACGCGTGAAAGTGTAAATGAAGAAATGAATGACTTTCTGAGTTTGAATCACTGAACGATTTCAGGAGAATTGCTTTTATTTGCAAAATATGCAGTTGATTTATTAAATCATTTCCAAATTTATTTGTTCTTCATTAATTGATCAGTAATTCAACATTATGAATGAAATTGCCCTGTCTGCTTATAATTGCAAATGTGCAAATGCGATTGCGTGGATGATTTTGTCAAATAATAGGTATCATGATTATTTCGAGGTGTTCAGTTATCAACCTTGAAATTAGAAAACTTTTCAAAATGAAATAAACGATGGTATTAAGAATATCCCTAATTTTCAAAATCAACTGATTGCTCGGACTTATCAAGGACTCAAGAAGAATATGGCAGCAGAATATGGATTTACGCTTACAAAAGATAGAAGCCCGCCACGGAAGAAAAGAATGATCCAACCCGACGTGTTTGTAAATAAATTGGCCTGGTACTACACAAACGCAGAGCAAGAAGGATATGATTCTTTAACAGATTTCACTTTGATATCAAGTGATGGAGGAGAGGTAAGAGCTCACAAGATCGTCCTTGCTTCACAGTGTGGCTACCTCCGTGGGCTGCTGGGTAGAGACCCATCCATGGCAGCTTCTACTCTCCCAATCAGACACTCTATTCTCAAGGCTTGCATAGATGCTCTGTATTGTAGAGAATTGACTAATTTCACTGAGGATTCTGAAAAGAAAGAATTTCTCTTGGCTGCCAATTATTTGGGAATAGAGGAGATAGTGAATAAGTATTCTCAAATTATAGCCTCTCGTCTCCAGGAAAATGATCTGTGCAACTGGCTCCAGTGGAGCTATGATAATTGTTTGGAATGCCTCAACGAAATGGTTTCTTCGTCCATACGTGAGACGTTGAAAATAAGGAAAACAGACCCCAATTTCATGTTCACTCTGAATCAGTTATCAAAAGAGTGTATTTTTGCCCTTTTGTCTGGATTTGATCGTCCCATTCGAGACAGTCGGTGCATTTTTGAACATTGTCATATATTAAATAAAAGCATAAGGGTCTTGTATTTGGTCACGAATTTTCTTCAATTTCACATTGACCATTCTGCTAATGATGAAATTCCAACCGAACTGTGTTCCTCTATCCGAGAAATCATTCTTGGTGATCTCAATGAGAAAAACACCGTGAATAAAATCCTTTTGTCGTTACACGAGCAAGGAACTTTCTCAAAAATATCTCGTGAAAGAATGGTTGAAATATTTGAGGATTCCTTCATTTTGGAGAAAATTCTAAACACTGTTGCCGAAAAATCGACCCGCAACATTTTGGAACAGGTGTTCATTGATGATGAAAGTATTGCATCAAACCTGCATCCTTACAACTACTACAGATCTCTGATACCAAAATGCCTTATTGCTGACAAGGAATCATTGGTAGCAGTATCAACTGAAATTTCCCCTGAGGCTGGACTCCAACATATCACGGGTGTTGCTGTCGGATATCCGTACACAAAAGATTCTCTGCATCTGGGAGACATCAGGAAGATTTCCATCACCAACAGGCTTTGGGATGGACGGAATATTATCAAGGGACTGGAACTCTTCTTTCGAACCGAGCCATCTGAAAACAATCCTTTGAGATCCATACGCATTGGTCTATCTAATCCCGACGATACTTTTCTTACTACAGAAACCTTTGAGCTAAAGGAGAATGAATATGTATCTTACGTTAAAGGCAGAAGAGGGTGGATGATAGATCAACTAACGTTCGTAACCAATCGTAATAGGAAGCTTGGTCCCGTTGGTGGCATGGGTGGGAACGAATTCTGCACTCTGAATGAACGTCACAAGAAACGCTTTAAACGTAATAAAGATTCTGTCAGAGTGATCTTGAGAGGTATTGCTGCCATAGAAGGGAACTTCCAGCAAAGTACAGCGATAGGGAGATTGAGATTCATCAGTACAGTGATGTGCAAGCCGGGTTCGGAAGATAAGTGGGAAGATGCTTTCAGGTTTATTTATTCTGTCTAAGAGTATGAGCTTGGAAGTTAGATGAGTAGATGGTTGATTAATGATTTATTATCTTATTGCGTTTGTGCTATTGGGTTTATCATTATTCGAGTAATAACCTCATAACTTTTATTAATGAAAAATATGCTTTTTCTGATTGATTGTATCCATGATCTCATGATATTATGTCTATGACTTAAGTTACTCAAAGAGTTATTAGTCTGGGATAAGTCAGAAAAGTTTTTGTAAGGAATTTTCATGGAATTTTCATCATAAACTCATTGCAGTTGAGGTTGTTTACCTTAGTACTTTGGTAATTCTAAATAAGTTTTTTCAGATTTCTCCCAGCCTCCTTTTTAGAAAGTTAGGCGGATAACTTATTTTTAGTTTGATAAATCTGTTAAATTGTTTAATTTGAATTTTGATAATATATTGATAAGATTTTATATTTCATTAATTGCCTTATATATAAACCTGGTACCTTATTGCTTTATTGGAGTTTTTAGGGAGCCTTTTTAAACCGGCCATATTATTCTATTATGCATACAAATCGAATCATTTTTGAACCATTTCAATCTGCCCCTTAGATAAATTTTCAAACAATTGCCAGATCAAGGATATTTCATACATATAACAATATAATAATTTACCATAATTTATTCTTAATTGACCACCAAGGCTGCTATCCTCGTAAGCAGTATCCCTCCTCAAGGTTGCTCAGGTTGCTTTCCTCCTTTCCTCGTAACCAGTCTCTCCACTCAAGGTTGCTAAGGTTGCTATCCTCTTAACCCTGTCTCCCCACTGAGGAATGTACAGACTGCCCAGAAAACGAAGGATCATGTACTCTCTGCTGACCCGTCTTGGGAGAGCTGAGGCCGTGATGACGTCACAACAGAGTCTAATGACAACCCCGCCGTGTGCAGTGATATCAAATACTGATGTCATGTCACTGCTGCAAAGAAGAGGCTTCCATTCTACTGCAAGACAGTGTAATATATTTGAGAGGATGGCCGGAGTTTCTAGCTTTGAATACGATATTATTAGACCTGAGGATGACAACGCCAATAAGGTACTATCTTAGTTCCTCAGTTATCATTTTAGTTCCTCCGTTATCATTTTAGTTCCTCACTTATCATCTCTTAGTTCCTCAGTTATCAATTTAGTTCCTCAGTTATCAGCTTAGTTCCTCAGTTATCATCTTAGTTCCTCAGTTATCATCTTAGTTCCTCAGTTATCAGCTTAGTTCCTCAGTTTCGGCTAAATCTGAAGGCTGAATGATGTTAACTTGTTGGTGAGATGTTACTACTATACAACATTTTGCCATTGTCATGACTACTAATAATAGTTTTCATGACTACTAAAGTAATTGAAGTATGCTGAGGTCAATAAGGTTTGTTTTGGACGAGGCGAAGCCGAGTTCAAACAAGCTAAAGTCGAGCTCTCGGAGATAGTCGATCTTCTTGAAATAACATAAATTATGTGGTGAAACTCATTAGAAATAAGAAACATCCGTCTCATTTGTTACTGGACCTCATGGTTAGAAAAAGTTTGAATGATCTCTAGAAATTACATTTTTCGGGCCTCAAGACATTTACCATGTGTCAGTTTGGAATGCATATTATCATTTTGTTACTGGATTATCTTGTGAAATAAGACGTCATTTGAACAGCCTGTTGTTCATTGGTCTCAAATACCACAGAACTCGAATATCTGCGTTCCACCAAAATTATTCAAATTGAATTCGCAACCTCTGTATTATTATCAGGAGGCAGGTAACGTTACTCGTTTTAAGTCTGCGAACAAATGTAGGCAACTCACGTCATAAACTTTCTTATTGAATCCATGACGATGCCATCATTGTAAATACCCTATCAACTCTTGGAAAATCCCATAACATGGGGTTATAGGATCCGAACGACGCTAAAAATATGTAGGCAACTCACGTCATAAACTTTCATATTGAATCTACGTCGGAGTCATCACTGTAGCTTGGGTTTTAGGGTCGGAAACGACCACATAACATGGGGTTAGTAGAATTTTCCGACCCTATAATATTGAAATAACCCGATGTATATGGTTGCAAATAAGGGCTTATGAGCCTGTATTATATAACTATAGGACAGCATTGAGATGCATATTAGTGCATATTGTGAGGCGAAGCCGAGTTCAATAAATATGCATCATAGATTAGAATGGGAAAATAAGTATGCATAACATGTGTCATGTGTGTGAGGGAACCTTATAATACAACTTACAAGATTTTGCCATTGTCATGACTACTAATAACTTAATAATAGTTTTCATGACTACTAAAGTATGCGGTCAGGTAACATTTGCTGACGTTGGAGGTCAACACGAAGCTAAAGTCGAGCTCTCGGAGATAGTCGACTTCTTGAGGAACAGGAAGAAGTATGTGGATCTCGGAGCTAGAATACCATCCGGAGCTTTGCTTACTGGACCTCCAGGTTAGAATTGCTCTAGAAATAGAAAAGTTCACACTTCAGAGTTTGACCATCAGCAGTTTGTTAGATACGTATATCATTTTGTTACTGGATTATCTTGCCAAATTTTATTCCGTTGCAATACAGCAACGGAAGTGATCACTTGGCAATGATTTGCCCTCGGCTCCGCCTCACGTATAATAAGTGTAACCCTACCACTGCCTGACGTATAAGAATGTTAAAACCCAAGCCTTCTACCCTACTACCTTACCCCCCATTCAGGTAACGGCAAGACCTTGCTAGCAAGAGCTATAGCAGGTGAGGCAAGTGTCCCCTTCATCAACACGGCTGGTTCGCAGTTCATTGAGAAAATCGGTGGTCTAGGTCCCCGACGAGTCAGAGAACTCTTCAAAGTTAGAACTTTTGTTAATAATATTTGTTTTTTTGTGATTCAATCAAAATCTAAATCTCATAAGCTTATTGGTTACTTGGTTTGATTTTCAAAATATTTAGCAACGACACACAAACTAAGAGCTGTGATGTAGGGCCAGGTTTTGCATTTTTTTCTCAGAAATGCAAGAGTTTAAAGTCATGCATTTCGTAGGAATTCAGGATTGTAATTTCACGCATTCTATAGAAATGCAGGAATTTAATGTCATTCATCTCGCAGGAGTTTATTAATGGCATGCATTTTATAGGAATGCAGGAGTTTAATGTCATGCATTTTATAGGAGTGCAGGAGTTTAGCCCCTTGCATTTTGTTCCTGGATGAGATAGACGCCTTCGCTAAGAAGAGGTCTGGTGGTGGAGGAGCAGGACAGGACATAGCAGGGAGGGGATCTCAGGAGAGCGACAACACCCTCAACCAGGTGAAATGTGATAAGCATTGTGCTATTTTTGAATGGCATAAGTTCAGAGTACTTGTGTTATTGAGAAAGTATGTTATTCTGGACGCTCAGTCCCAGGTAGTGTCTTTGGCACTGACTATTGACCTCGATAATGTCCTTGATTAGTTGACTATAATTGCAGGCAAACTCGTGATTTTAAAATTCATATCTTCGGTCAAGAACAATATTTTTCATGGGAGCATGATGTAAAAAACTAGTTTTCTACTTTATTATTAGGAACAGCAAAAAGAATCGACATTCGACCTCACCCCCTGTCCCGTCCCTTAACTGTTATAATACTGTACACTCTAGCCCTCTGTTATACTTCCAGAGTTCGAGTTAATAACTCCCAATCAACTTGTCTCTTTCCTCAGCTCCTTGTAGAGTTGGACGGCATTAACGATAGGGATGAGATCTTCATCGTGGGTGCTACCAACCGAGACGACATCTTGGACTCGGCCATCACGCGCCCTGGTCGCTTGGACAGGAAGGTTGGTTAATTTGTTCTAAATACGGCGTGGTCGATTGAAAATTGGACAGTAAGTTAGTTTAATAACTTGTTCTAGATATGGCCTGGTCACACAAGTGGACAGGAAGGTAGTTCAACTTGTTCTTGAAACTCACTTAAGTTTAAGCGAGTAAGTGATTAAGTGATTACATGTAAATTATTAATTTATTGGCAATTCATTGTCCTTTTAAGTTTAAGGCCCTCTGATACCAGGAACTGACAGGACTTAGAAGAATTATTATAAAACGTCATCAATTGCTCATCTCTACCGATGACACTTTTACAAACTTCCCTTATGTAGTGTATTGAGGCGTCATGTATTCATGAATTTCCCATCTCTGACGTCACACCTCCCTCAGATACACATCGGGGACCCCACTGAGATAGAAAGAGAGGAGGTATTCCAGATCCACATGAAGAAGTTAGCGCTAGCTAAGAACATCGTAGAGAAGTCAGGGGGAGAGGGGACCTTCTCAGCCAGACTAGCTGCCTGCACTCCCGGTGGGTGGGGTACTGGGGCACATTATCAAGTGTTACTCTGGGGTACTATACATTATCAAGTGTTACTCTGGAGTTCTATACAGTCTCAAGTGTTACTCTGGGGCACATTATCAAGTGTTACTCAAGGGTACTATACAGTCTCAAGTAGAACATCGACTTAAGTGGAACACACGACTCAAGTCAACAGTTGATAGCAATTTCGCACTCGAATTTCGACTATATCCTCCTTTCTGCGAAAAGGGGCCCCTGTTTTAGAATTGTTTAGATAATTGCTGTGAATTGAATTAGAGATTCCACGTGAATACTTATACAGTATCCATTTTCTTCGGATGAAAATCAGTTGAAAACTAATTCTTACTTAAGCGTTTCCTCCCCCTCCTTACTTTCCTCCCTCCTTACTTCCCTCCCTCCTTACTTCCCTCCCTTCTCCCGGTTATAGTGGTGCTCAAATTGCTAATATTTGCAACGAAGCTGCAATCTATGCTGCCAGGATAGGCAGCTCAGAGGTCAAGGAATCAGACTTTGAGATAGCACTGGAACGGGTTATTGCAGGTACTTTTTATTGAAAGACTAGATAGTGAATTTAAATGTAGCGTCTTAAGTCTTAACTCTTACAGTAGTCAATTCTGTAGCGCTTATTTGACACTGATGAGTGTACAATTCAGTGAACGAATCTGATTGATTGATTGAAAACCCCTGAGGGCTTCAAAACAATATATTAGATCACACTCTCCCATTCGTTATTATTTAATCCCTCAATTGGCAAGGAAACAAAGAGAAAAATAAATCTATATTATATTATTGTACTGAAAGCATCGGCCCTACAGGGCTAGAAAGACAGCACCCTACCATTACTGAAGAAGAGTTGAAGTTGTCAGCATACTACATCGCCGGGCAAGGCCTTCTCTCTTTCCTTCTCCCCACGTCAGTTTTTCTCATGATATCTTGAATCTTTAGTTCCTCATGAAATTATTTGGGGGCATGTTATTATATCTTATATTCATAACCCCTGAAAATGCACACACAACACGTAAACAGGAGAAAAAAACTGCTGGTAGTGAAATTGTGAATTCTTTTCTTAACTCTTCTCCCCTTTGTTCTGGTTCACGCTTTGCATAGTTAAGCTCTATAGTAGCTATCTCTTGTCAGGCGTTGCCTGACCCCCTCGCGCGCGCCACGACTCGCAGAGTCTGACGACGTCAGACAAGCTATCTCTTCACCCTTAACACTTAATAAATTAGGAAAAGGTAGGATACCCAGTGCTCAATATAATTGTAATTATCCGAACGTGAATAGTATCTTTGTAGTTTGTAGTCGTCCATAAATCGCTTATTTCTTTCACATTAACTCCAGTTCTCAAGATGTCGATTGTGTCTCGATTGCAAAGTCCGCTTGGCTTTGCCCAGTTCGCGCCCAGAAAAGACTTGCTATCCTCGAAACAGCACCTGCTGGACTTGCTATGCAGAGGCTTGGCGGGCAAAGCTGCACAGAAGTACTTCTTCGACCAGTCTACTACGCAGGCAGAAAAAGATCTGAAGAAGATTTCAGAGGTGGGTTGCAAACAAATCTCGTTCGTGAGATTGCTGCGGCTAATTAGCTTATTGTGCTAAATTAGTGTGACACTGTGGCAAAAACAACGCGACTTTTCGTAGCACGCATTGTCAATAAGCGATGGTATCCGCGCGCACGCGAGTACGTTACATTGCATGCACGCATGCCATGCAATGCCATGCACCCTGGCCGGCTGCTGCATGGAATTGTAGTTCTCATTCTAATTTGTAATAACAATTACGCAGTTTTTGAATGAATGATGCATGTAATGAGAGAGAAAGAAAGGGGCTCTTTTCATCGTAATAAATTTGTGTGCTTTCAATGTCATCGATTTGGTATGTGCACGTGCCACGTAACATTTTTCGTCGTGCTCGATATGGTGCTAAGTGGTGTCAACGACATAGGGTTGGTATGCGGAATGTTCAAATGCAAACGTAGCTATTCGTCACGCTTGATATGGTGCAAAGTGGTGTCAACGTCATAGGGTTGGTATGTGGAATGTGCAAACGTAGCTATTCGTCACGCTTAATATGTTGCAGAGTGGTGTCAACGTCATAGAGTTGGTATGTGACCGTAACGCTATTCGTCATGCTTGATTGGGTGCAGAGTGGTGTCAACGTCATAGGGTTGGTATGTGCACGTAACGCTATTCGTCATGTTTGGGCTGGGTACTGAGTGGTGTCAATGGCATATATAATGGCATGCACAGCGTCCTCTCGTCATTAGTTCTGCTCGTTTGTTTCAATTTGTGTTGCTTAATATGTCGTTAATAAAGTAATAGGGTAGCGTTGTTAATAAGGTACCGTTGTTAATAAGGTACCGTTGTTAATAAGGTACCGTTGTCAACGGGGTACCGTTGTTAATAAGGTACCGTTGTTAATAAGGTACCGTTGTTAATAAGGTACCGTTGTTAATAAGGTACCGTTGTTAATAAGGTACCGTTGTTAATAAGGTACCGTTGTTAATAAGGTACCGTTGTTAATAAGGTACCGTTGTTAATAAGGTACCGTTGTTAATAAGGTACCGTTGTTAATAAGGTACCGTTGTTAATAAGGTACCGTTGTAAATGAGGTACCGTTGTTAATAAGGTACTGTTGTTAATAAGGTACCGTTGTTAATAGGGTACCGTTGTAAATGAGGTACCGTTGTTAATAAGGTACCGTTGTTAATAAGGTACTGTTGTTAATAAGGTACTGTTGTTAATAAGGGACCGTTGCTAATAAGGTACTGTTGTTAATAAGGTACTGTTGTTAATAAGGTACCGTTATTAATGAGGTACCGTTGTTAATAAGGCACCGTTGTTTATGTGCGCAGCGTAAGTTTGCACGGCGTACAGAAATGTAATGTATATGTCTATACGCCGCGCAAACTTACGCTGTTAAAACCTATTTTCTGATACTCAGGTGCTTGTCGGGGGAACGTACTCCGTTTTGAGATTCCAATTCTCATTTCTCAATTATAACAGGAGGATGAATTAATGGAAGATCAAGCATGAAGTGCTGTACGCACAGTGAGAATTGTAACTCACCGTCCTGCTGTAGTGATCGTATATGGGATGCCTTATTGCATCCCGATTCCCGATCCCATTATCTGGTTTACAACAGATCCCCCTACCAATTTTAATGAAAATTTTTACAAATGGAAAAATTTTCAATTAGCAAATCCTTGTCGGGTTTGATAGTTCAGTTTGGTAACGAGTGTTACATGACAGAGTACTTTTGAAGTAATGCTTGTCGCATTATAATCGATTGAAATAATTGAATTGAATCATAAGACGAAAATTTGACTGATTGGTAAAATTGAAAAATAAAATCTATATAATTCAACGTTACATACATGCATATAATGTAAAACCCTAGAAAATAAAATTTATAAACAAAAAATCATTTAATTTAGATGTCCCATTGTTCATCAATACTGGTTGACCTCGAGGGGGGCCTTCTCGGCCACCCCTCGGTCAAGGTGGAATAGCCACCATAGTTTGGCGAGTTGCCCCGCCACCGCATCGCCGATGATCTCGACTTTCGTAGTGAAGACGTCGTCGTTGGTGATGACGTTTTTCATCCTTTCGCACCACGACTCTAGCGAGCGGCTGAACTCCGCTGACCTGTTCTTCACATGGAAGTAGACGGAGGTCTTTTTGACCTTCCGCCAATCTTTCATTTGTGACCTCCCCTCTTTGTAGACAATGCAACCGAACTTGTTGCCTGCCTTGAGATCCTCCACCAGCTCCAGGTGGATTATGTCCACCTGGAGAGCAAGCCTCTCCATGGCTCTGCAAATGTCCCCCCATTAATGGACGTTGCCGTCCATCTCCTCCTTTACGGCAGCCTCTATGCGGTCTTTGACCCAGACTACGTCCCTTATTAGCAGCGTAGCTGGGTCAAAACAATTGTTCTCCTGCCCCCAGGTGCCCCTTTCCCCCATACTTGTCGGTGTGAGGGGGAGCCCCTTCTCTTCCAGGTCCACCCTGGTCCAAGCCGCCCAGTGTTGTAGATTTTCTCCCTCCTTGTCGGAGGCGGGTCTGATCTTGTTGATGTTCAGCAGCTTGTCCTTGTTTGCAAGGATTTTGGCTGTAGCGAGCCTTGTTGGCCGCTCACTCCTGCTGCTTGCTTCGGTCCGGCTCGTCGCGGCTGCTCGTCCTCTGCTGTCCGGCGTTGTTCGGGGAACGCTTGTCGGTTCTCCGTCCCCTGCTGCCCTCCTGGCTGGCTTCCTCTTCTCCGCCAGTGTCCTCTGTCCCCTCGCCTCCTTCTCTTCCAGTTCCATGGCGTACTGGACAGCACTTGTTAGCTGCCTTTCCACTCCCCTGCTCCTTTCCACAGCTTCCCTCGTCTTCCTCCTGGCTGTCTGCAGCTCCTTCTCCAGCCGCTTCTCAGCTGGGCTTCCTCGTCCAGGTGAGTTAATGGAAGTTCAAACATGAAGTGCTGTACGCACGGTGAGAATTGTAACTCATAGTCCTGCTCACCTGCGCTCTCACTCTCCTCACTTCCCTTCTCACTGACCACACTCACCTCGCTCTCCTCACTGTCCTCCTCCACACACGACTCGTATTTCTCACTATGTCCTTCGTCCAGCAGTTCCTGCCTCCAGAATTGTCTGCACCACTGCCCACTCCTCTGTTGTAACTTCCATGTGTTGCAGGTTTCGCCGCCTCGCCAACTCCACCTTTCTCTCGTCCATTCTTCGTTCATCCGCCGTTGTCCTTTCCACCTCCTTTCTTTCCGTTCCTATCCTCCGAACTGTCCTCCCTTTCCATCCTTTGCCATTCTCCTGCCCTCATCCTTGTCCTCCTTTCCTTGCCTTTTCCTCTCCTCCTTTGCTGCTCTATCTTCTCCACTGCTTCCACTTCCTACTGAACTTACACTTTCACCTGCGCTCCCTCTTCCATTCTCACACTCACTCCTCTGCGCACTTTCACTCCCACTTTCCCTCTGCCCACTCACCTCTATCAGCATTCACACTCCCACTTCCCTCTGCACACTCACCTTCATCTGTATTCCCACTCTCATCCACACCTGCATTCCCACTCTCTTCCCCACTCTCCTCACTATTCTCCTCACACTCCCGTTGACTCCTCCATCTTCTGTACCTTCTCGGTCCTTTCAACCGCATCCTCCATCTTCTGTAGCCCCCGGTCCTTCGGACCTCGTCTTCCATCTTCTGTACCCCCTCGATCCTTTCAACCGCCTCTTCCATCTTCTGTACCCCCTCAGTCCGCCCAACCACGTCCTCTATCTTCTGTACCCCCTCGGTCCTTTCAACCGCATCCTCCATCTTCTGTACCCCCTCGGTCCTTTCAACCGCATCCTCCATCTTCTGTAGCCCCCGGTCCTTCGGACCGCGTCTTCCATCTTCTGTACCCCCTCGGTCCTTTCAACCGCATCCTCCATCTTCTGTACCCCCTCGGTCCTTTCAACCGCATCCTCCATCTTCTGTAGCCCCCGGTCCTTCGGACCGCGTCTTCCATCTTCTGTACCCCCACGGTCCTTCGGACCGCGTCTTCCATCTTCTGTACCCCCTCGGTCCTTTCAACCACGTCCTCTATCTTCTGTACCCCCTCGGTCCTTTCAACCACGTCCTCTATCTTCTGTACCCCCTCGGTCCTTTCAACCACGTCCTCTATCTTCTGTACCCCCTCGGTCCTTTCAACCACGTCCTCTATCTTCTGTACCCCCACGGTCCTTTCAACCGCATCCTCCATCTTCTGTAGCCCCCGGTCCTTCGGACCGCGTCTTCCATCTTCTGTACCCCCTCGGTCCGCCCAACCACGTCCTCACAGATCCGACTTCTTTCATTGCTAGACATGCCTGTTTGAATAGGTAAATAGGATTTGGTGAATATCCCATTTTCAATTATATCAATCAACTTGGGAAACACTAATAGGAAGAAGTGGCTCCCCTATATAATTATATCAATCAATTTGGGAAATTGGAAGAGGTGGAAATTGGAAGAGAGCATAAAAGTAAAACCAGACTGACAACAGCAGAGTGCGGCTCTGTGCGAATTTAAATATAAGATTCCTCCCGGTGATGTCAGTTTTCACTGCCATCCCCTGCTGTGCAATCTCACGATGTCCTGTAAATTTGAGTTTCAAGTTTCCGTAAGACACCATCCGGTAATCCTCTTTTTGACTGCCACTTTCTGTGTTAGATTACCATGTGATATTGCAGCGAAAAACAAAATCAGCGTAACGTGTCTGACCGTGTTTAGTAACAGTCAACAAAATGGTGTAAATTGACCAGGGTAGTGACCCAATCGTACAAAAGGGATGTTTTCCATGATGTATTGTACTACGCACTTGATCCAATCCAAAGTGAGCTCAATTCAGGTAAGGGTTTGTGTACCGGGATGGGTCGTAAGGGAGGGATTTACAGGGATCCAATTGGGATCTGGCAGTGAAGACGCTGGACGTAACGGTTATAAAACTCAAATCTTAATGAACATAAATCGAACACAAATCTACTCACATATTCCTTATCTCCCTAATCTACCTTTGAAGTACCCCAGAACTTCAATAACATGAAACCATACCAATTATTCCCCGAAAACTGAACCAGAAACAACCCTTTAGTACCCACTTCCCTTATCTCTGAGTACCCTTCTATACCCCGCGTATGAAAAATAGGCGAGTAGGATGACGTCATTATCATATCATGATGTAGTGAGTTGATGACGTTGAACTGCCTATTTCTCGTGCACGGCGTCTTGTACCTGCTCCTACTTCCCACATCTCTGAGTAACTTGCTCCAGTGAACACCTGTCTAATTACACCTGCCGACCCACCTCGTACGCCTGAATGCGCCTGTGCAAATGTGCGCAAGTCTGTACAGTGTGTACAGTTATATACCCTATCTTTCATTCGTCAACCTGAACATTACCGTGCCTTAAATCCTGAATTGCCCTGACCGTTAACCCAAGAAAACAAAGCGCGGGTCCATTCTCCGGAGGATCCATTCTCCGGAGTTTTTATTCTCCGGACTCCGGAGACTCAATTCTCCCCTCACCACATTTTCTCTGTCAGGTGGCGTACTCGATGGTAGCTGACCATGGTATGGGCGAGTCAGCGCCCAACATGTCCTTCCAAGAGACACGGTCTCAGAACATGCGGCGAGTTAACCTGTGGAGCAACCGCCTGCAGGCGGAGATGGACCAGGAGGTTTCAGACATAGTGCAGGTGGGCGCTTTCTTCCTTCACACCAGCTGACGTTCAACTTCAAATGGAGTTGATCGATCGATCAATTCTAATCGGCGTGCTGTAGTTGTACAGGGGCTATCCAATTCCATAAAGGAGTCCGCAAAATTTCGGCTATTTTAGACCCCTCCCTCCCCCTCACCCCTGCAAACTTCCGCAACCTGAAATACCCACCTCCTCCGGAAGTCTGCATTTTCATATTTTGAACTCCTTTGAATCATCATTTTTTTGCCCTTTATCTCATTCTCAAATATGGTGACAAAATCAACTTAATAATGATTAGTTGATTTTGACTCAAAGTCGACAATCTAAGTCAAAATAGGCAAAACGAGGACGTCCACATTTGGCCAAACACCCCCTCCCCCTACGTTCGCAAAGATCGGCATTGGCCAGACTTCCCCTCTTTGCGGACGTCCTTTATGGATGGCCCCTTATTTTAAAATTTTCACCTGCAGGCCCATTTTTAACGTTTCTGAGGCTTCACTTATTTGTACTTTATTTTTGTGCAGGAGCAATACAATAAAGCACACAAAATGATTGAATCCAACAAAGACCTTATTGTAGCTTTGGCAGACGAGTTACTGCAAAGCAGAAGTCTTACAGAGAACGACGTACGGGTCATTATGGGCAAACACGGTTATGATTCGTCATTAAACACTAACAGTGCGATCCCGGCACAATCTTAAAGAACACTCTGTCGTCAGTACATTGCGGAAAGATCGAGCTCATTCGCTTTACTTTTAATTTTATCGCCTACGCCCTACCTACATACTAAGATCTTTAGATGAGCTACGGAGGTGTGCGATTCACAAAACTATGAAATATGGATTGATATCATAAGAAATCAAGATGAGCTGGAAAACTTTTCAAGATACTCAATAGTATTACTGTAAGTGTATTAGTACAGTGTGTAGGCGTGTTAGATACCCAAGAACTCCTGACGGTCAGTGGCTACTGCAACTGTTATAATTATATATCACCTTCCCACTGCGACCCTCAGTCCCGCCTGTCCCTCTTATCTATCTACAACGTTACAATTTCATAAGTAACAGTAGTTTCTGCATTTGGGCTTGGATACTGTGGATGTCTGAAAATTCAAATCGGATATTAATTTTGATTTGAGCACAAAAAATAAAGTGCTAATGATTATTGTAGAATTCAGTTTTTAGAAACGCTTCTTGGCGAAAGTGTCATACCGGGTAGCACATATCACCAATGGCGCCATTGGTGCCAATGGTGCCATTGGTGCCAATGGCGCCACTAGATGGCACCAATAGAGATCCATTGGCACCAATGGTGATGACTGAAATGGCACCAATGGTACATTCTATCGCACATGTGTGCAGAGCGCTCGATTGACAGAGGCCTCGATAAAGATGCGCGGATTTCCTCTGCGCGTTTCATCTTTCCATATAAATTCCGTCAAAAGCGCACAATTTCGCGCATCTTTATCGAGGCCTTTTTCAATCCAGCGGTCTGCACACATGGGCATCAGGCATGGGTATCGTCATTTTAGTACCATTGGCGATCGCCATTGAATGCCAATGGCGATCGCCATTGGCATTCAATTGGCACCAATGGTTCCATTGGATTTGGTGCCAATAGTAACAATGGTTCCATTGGTGCCAATTGTAACAATAGTGCCATTGGTGCCAATAGTAACAATGGTGCCATCAATGGCACCAATGGTACAATTTAAATAACGACAATGTTGCCATTTTGCATTTGCGCCATTGGACTTATTGGTTCCAATGGTGCCATTAACGCCACTGGCACCATTTAAATGGCATCAATGGTGCCATTTGTTCTATTGCTACCATTGGCACCAATGGTGCCATTGGTGCCACCATTGAAATGGCAAATGAAATGGTAACAATGGTGCCATTTTGATCATGATGGTGCCAATGGTGTCAATGGTTGCAATAGAACCAATGGCACCATTGATGCCATTTAAATGGTGCCAAAGGCACCAATAAGTCCAATGGCACCAACAGTGCCAAATGTTCCAATACCATTGGTGCCAATGGCACCATTGTTTCTATTTGAATGGCACCATTAGTGACAATGGCACCATTGTAACCATTGGTGCCATTTTGATGGTGGCAACAATGGTATCATTGTCGCCAATGGCACCATTGATGCCACTCCCCTCTAACGGCGATCTCGACTTTAAGTTTAGTATCGCTTCTTAATGGCGCCATTGGCACCCTTCAAATGGTTCATCTGCATCCCATAGTGATCGCCAATGGTACCAATGGCGATAGGGTGTACCATAACCTCCGGCGGACGCGGGACGCGCGCGCGCCCACCGAAGGGGTCTGACAAGTGTACCATTTCAGCCATCACCATTGGTGCCTATGCAGATCTCAATTGGTGCAGTGCTATCTACTTCTAGTGGCGTTATTGGCACTTCCTAAGCCCGCATAGGTATGTGTACGCGCCGCGCGCTTCCCTTCGGGAGAAAGCCAGCACGCTAAACACGAATATAGGTGTTCCTTGTCCCTACGGCTCGCGTGGGTTCCGCCCGCATAGGTGTGTACGCGCGCGGCGTCCGATCCCGGGAAGGGAAGCAACGCGCGGCGCGTTTACACGTTGTGGGACCTACGTTGCGCGCGTTCAGAGAATAAATTAGAAAAGGCGCGCGCGTTGCTATGTGCCCCTGTTTGTTCGCGCGCGCATTTTCTTCGAAAAGTCACGTGTTCTCTGAACACGCGCGCTTTCGCGCGCAAAATAGGTCCTCCGATCATTTCCTAAGCCCGCATAGGTGTCTGTACGCGCGCGGCGCTTCCCTGGGGAAGCGCGCCGCGCAAAAGCACGGGATACGCAGGGCCAGTGTACGCGCGCGGCGCGGCGATAACAGGGATGTAATATCAGCTAAAATTATTGTCTGCGTTGCGCGGCGCGCTTTGTGGGACCTACGTTGCGGCGCGCGCGGCTTCAGAGAAATAATATGCGTGTAAAAGGCGCGCGCACGCAAAATAAGTCCTACAAAGTACAACGTAGGACAACAAAATTGGCTCCATTGATGATATTTGCTTAAAAAATGTGTGGTAGATATTTTCAGATTTAATCATCCTGAGATTTTATTCATAGTAGTAAAAATTTATAGGTAATTACCAAACTTTAGGTAAACAAGTTTAATTTTATTAATTTCAATACCATACCATCAAGGTACAAATCAGAGCAATTCCTTTCCTTTTCTCACTAATAAATCCTATTTGAAATATAACCTCCAATCTCCTAAGGCACCACACTGGATGCACCAGGATAGAGAAAGAAATTTATTTTTGATCAACATTACATTACAAATAATATACATGAAAACAAAATAATACCTTTCCGTAGGATTGCTCAAAATGTTCTCATTGCAAAAAGAACTAAAGTGTGCATCTCAATTAAAGACAACAGAGTCAACACTACTCAAATTTAATTAAAATTTGTGAAGGTGCTGGGGTAGGCTGTTTGTGCTTTTGTGATGATTGAGTTTGCTATTCTTGGTTTACTTGAGGCTGAGCTAAGTGAGAAATTTATTATCATGTCTTGAGAGCTTGAAGAAAAAGACTTAGGTGTTCTTATGGATGAAAATTTGAAATGGGATTTAAATATTGCAAAATGTGTAAAAGATGCAAATAGGACTATAGCATGGATAAGTAGAAATATTATGGCTAAAGATGTTGAAGTTATGGACACAAAATTCTTGTTCCATTGCTTGATACTTTGCTTTAAAAAATGTTGCTCACCATGGGAACTACCATTCTTGAACTGGAAATGAGTCCAGATTGATAAATTTTAACGAAGAATTACTTAAACTTTTAAGATACTTTAATTGAACAAGTTTAATTTGGGAATTTTATTGCAGAAAGAATTACCATTGGAATGATTTGCCAAATCAGAGATGCCCTTTCGTGTTGACACATTTAAAGCTTTATTGAACACTACAAGACTAATGCACAAGTATTTTCACCTAATAACTTTTGGTACATATCTACAGTTGTTCTTGAGAAAATAGAAATTTATTTACATAACAAGATAAGGTTCAACCAGTATCAAAGTAATAACCACGAAAGAAGAAGGAATAAACATTTATTCAGCATAGGCATTGAGGTTTTAGATATAGTTAGTTTTTAAACTTTTATTTTGTTATTATTAATCTAGTAATTGCCATATGGTGAGGCATTTTTAGTCTATTTTAATAAATTATTCACATGTTGTTAATTTATTCAATTCTAGTTAAAATTTGTGAAGGTGTTTTTATAATGATGTTAAATGGCTGTTTGTGTTCAAAGGTGTGTAAAGATTGTAAGTTTGCTATTGTTATATTGTCTTTTGAGGCTGAGCTAAGTGACAAATTTATTATCATGTCTTGAGAGCTTGAAGTTTATCTCTTAGGGCTTTATTGATAGCCACACCTAAGGCTGAACAGTGAACACCCATAGGTTATTAATTTTTGGTAGTATAATTGCATTGCATATCCATAGTGTAGTTTTGATATAAAGCTCCAGGTTTTCCCTATTGTTATTTGAATGCAAAGAAGATACTTTTGCATTCATCATATTTTTGGGTTCCTCTTATCCACATACACCTTTGTTAACTATTATTGACTCAATCTTGAATCCATTTGTAGCCCTTAGTAAAATACATTTTTTAAAACATAAAGGTGGTCTGCGAGGAGAAAAGATTTAACTAATATTATGTTCTAATGAAGCATGAGTCCTATAAAACCCTGTACTAAAAGAGACATCACAACTGCCATTGACAGCCTGAGGAACAGTAACAAACTCAAAAGACACCCTGAAACTCCCAGGTATTCAGAATTTAGTATGTGATATCAGAATTATAGTTTAGAAGTTAGTACCTCATAATTGTTTCCTAAGCCCGCATAGGTGTGTGTACGCGCTGGGTGCTTCCCTACGGGAGGAAGCGCGCCGCGCGACGATAACAGGGATATACGCGTTAAGCAACATAATTGTATATATTGCTGCAAAAATTATAACCAGATATTATTCATTTGATTATTTCCTTACCATCACAGTCCAAAGAAGAAAGACAGCAGTGAAAGAACACAAACAAGTATGGTAGTAAATGTATAAATATTTTGCTTTCTTGTGCTTTTCATGCCTACTGAAGAGCATGATGAGTAATTAGCAGTTACATTTGTCGAAGTGGTGACCATATACCACAACTTACATAGTCGAGGCAATAGCAGAGACTGTGTAAGTTGGATAATGGACGAGGCATTCCAAGTTCATTATCAAAGGTTATATACCATCACAGCTGAGATCATGGAACCAGATTTTACCCCAACCAGAATTAGCTGGTACCAAATTTTCTCAAACAACAGTATTTCTTCCCACTCAGGTCTGAGGACCCTCGTCCAGATTCAAGTGCTCCTTTATAGAATCAAATTTCATTCTAAGCTTTTTTTTGCTTGGTAATTCAGTGGAGACCATAAAACCACGCTTACTCGGCTGCTGAAACAAGCTTGGGAGGGGTATAATCTGTAATATTTGATACTTATTACATACCAGTTACCCCTGCCTGACCCTACTGGCCCTCTATTTTGCTCCATAAATACTGGTATGTGTGCTCATTGATCAAGCTATAAATTCAAGCTATGTGTTACAAGGTAAAACAAGCAGGTAGAAAGGGCTGCCAGATTTAGATTATACATGGATTTGAAACTTATTTTGTAAACATAAAGATTTTGAAAAGTCAATAAGTTGCTATTGAGTAATGAATAGTTTTACCAAGAGTTTCAGGATTACTTTGGCCATGTTTTGCCAATATCACTCCATCTGTACCCATCATCTGGAGTCTGGACCTCTTCCCCCCAATCAAGTCCTCAGTGTAGATGGTCTCCTGCCATCCAGTCACTGACTTTCATATATTGGTTTCCATGTTGCTTACCTCCACCCAACTCTCGTGCATTCCTTGTCTTTGCCAGGTCTAACCCTCTCAACTTTTGCTTGCTTTAGTGTTAGTTTCTCTACCCTGCTCCTCCCCCTTTCTGTGACTCCCCCTTCCCATGTCCCCGTCAGCACACTGACCAAATCATGTTTGGATTAACACTCAGCAACATCATTCTCCTTGAGGTTACCATTTAACCGGCAGGTTTATCCTAATTTTCTTAAGCTCATATCTCAGGCTAAGGGCATGATTTTTCGTTTCTATATGTAAACTTTTTCTGGTAGCTAGGATGCTCCTCTATGATTTCTTGCAAATGCTCAATTTATAGTACTGTAAAATCGATATTACAAAAATCTTTTGTAATACTCCATAACTGTCAAATATAGCTGCATTTACTCTTTGCTACTCTATTGATTTTATCCCAAGAAAAACGGTGTGTTAAGCCAGTTTGGAGTAAAACAGATGATAAAGCTGAAAACTCAGATTCAACAGATGATGAGATGTAGGTTCCAAGTCCTTGTTGAGCCTTTTTATCGCAATTTTGATTTCATCATTTCGAAATAATTTAAGAATTTAGGATGTACCTGTTCAATAGGTAATTATCATTAATTATTGGCCCGTTTATTTGAGAAGCATTTATTTTGAAACCACTTCAGAATTAGTATATTACCAGTCAAGACTGAATCATCCGATGTCGAAGATTTGGTTCCGTACAAAATAAAACCTATGGCTGAGGACATTCCAAGGAAGAAAAAATCGGGTAAAAATGTGAGTTTTCGCTCGGGATTGCCTGAATCTTAATAATTCATTGCTTTAATGTTGACATTTGCTGTAAGAAATTAAGAAATTATATTCAAAAAGCAGTGTTGCTACATCAAGAAATGAAAAGCTTATTTTGGAATTTCCAGGTCTGATACACACTGTTGTCTGGGTTGTCCGTTGTATGACAATGTGATATATGAGTTATGACATTAATAATCATTAATCAGTATCATGTCCGTCCAAAACGCACACGCATCAAAATTTTACTATCATTCTCAGATTTCGTGACACTTTTTTTGTATTGGGCATCAATTAAATTTTACATAAATAATTAGACATCAATAAAATTAGGGTTTCCATTATCTACTTGAAATCTTTTATCTAGATAAATAGATAATTTTTTCGCCATTATCTAGATTATCTAGATGAACTAGATAATTTTTGAATCCGAAATTTATCCAAATTTGACACAATTTTCAACGTTAGAAATGCACGACTGTTGCAGTGGAACATCATCAACCCATAACCAGCTGTTGTTTATTGTCAGCTATTGAAATGAATGATATTAATGACAACCAAAAGTTCGTGAGGATATTAGGATAAAGTATAAATTTCATGATGATGGCCTCGGAGTTGCTGGAATGCTGGTAAAATTGAGAATAACTGAATAAGAAATAAGGAATCAAATTCCCTCATATTAAATCATGATAACGAACCAAAGTTGACAGTTCCTTGACTCTTGAGCTGAATACATTAATATTGACCGTTTTGTAGGTTACTTTCAAATAAGCAATCACTTTGCCATAGCTGGAGGCTACTTTCGTACATATTTACAGCCTAACACAACAAAAGGGCTTAAGCTTTGACATAAATTGGAAGCAGAATAGCGAGTGTTACGGAGTAGGTATCTCACTTTCATTAAAGTGGCAAATGACGATTTGTAAGATACTTTGAACCTGGTTTCTAATTCTGTAGCTATTCATATCAGTTTAATAACAAAGGTCAAATCATCAGTAAAACAGATAGTACTTGACCAAACCTGGTTTAAAACCTAACCCTAAACATTGAACTACCTACAAGAATTATGAGTTTAAGTTGCCCACCCTGGTTTATGCATGGAGACATAAATCCGGGTTTACTACCTAAGATGTCCGAAGTGGTGAAAATGAACAGATCAGAAATTTTGAAAATTTGAAATCCTACAATTATTGGAAAGTTCAGGAAATATCCGGATTTTAAAATGAACCCTGGTTTCATGGCAAAAGGAATATGAAATTTTAAGATATCTAACCAAATTATTCAGATAAATAGATAATGATTTTTTTAAATTGTCTAACCCTGGTATCTAGATAATATCTAGATGGAAACCATAAATAAAATCAATCAATTTCCAACAGAGAGTTGTTAAAGTTGTACAGAAGACCGCACACGAGCCATCATATCATTCACTGCAAGATCCACCGATAAATGAAGATGTCCCAAAGGAGGAAGACGAACCAGAAGGAGCACCTACAAGACCCAAATGATGAAATCCGGGTTTAAATGATGAGAAATGGAGATGAGATGGTTACAGGATGTTTAAAATGGTAACCCATGTCGTGAGAATTCAACAAGATCAGGGTTAAAAATGAACCCTGGTTTCAGTGAGCACCCAAGATTAGAGCTCCCGTGAAATCACCAGAACGATTACTGTTGGCAGAGGATACGGCCATTAGACCAGTTCTAGATATCCCTGTCTTAGGATGTGAGTTACAAGGGATTCTAGGGTTAGAATAGATATAAGGATGTGAGTTACAAGGGATTCAGGGATAGAATAGAGGAGAAGTAGGTTTCATATGGTAACCTGCGTTTCAGTCACCAAATGCAAGTTATTGCTCAGAAGGTAAGTAGTATCTTACAAAGTTACAATATGAGTTTGGGTTTTATGAATTACCGGTCAATAACCAAGTACAAGATCCGGGGGAGTATAGCTGGCATAGTGACCCCCCTAACCAACAATCACCCGCTTCAGCTGTTAAGGGCTTGATCACTTAATAAGGGGCGGGTTTAAAATGCTAACCCTGGTTTCAGTGAGCACCTACAAGATCCGGGTTTAAAATGCTAACCCTGGTTTCAGTGAGCACCTACAAGATCCGGGTTTAAAATGCTAACCCTGGTTTCAGTGAGCACCTACAAGATCCGGGTTTAAAATGCTAACCCTGGTTTCAGTGAGCACCTACAAGATCCGGGTTTAAAATGCTAACCCTGGTTTCAGTGAGCACCTACAAGATCCGGGTTTAAAATGCTAACCCTGGTTTCAGTGAGCACCTACAAGATCCGGGTTTAAAATGCTAACCCTGGTTTCAGTGAGCACCTACAAGATCCGGGTTTAAAATGCCAACCCTGGTTTCAGTGAGCACCTACAAGATCCGGGTTTAAAATGCTAACCCTGGTTTCAGTGAGCACCTACAAGATCCGGGTTTAAAATGCTAACCCTGGTTTCAGTGAGCACCTACAAGATCCGGGTTTAAAATGCTAACCCTGGTTTCAGTGAGCACCTACAAGATCCGGGTTTAAAATGCTAACCCTGGTTTCAGTGAGCACCTACAAGATCCGGGTTTAAAATGCTAACCCTGGTTTCAGTGAGCACCTACAAGATCTGGTTTAAAATCCGGGTTTAAAATGCTAACCCTGGTTTCAGTGAGCACCTACAAGATCCGGGTTTAAAATGCTAACCCTGGTTTCAGTGAGCACCTACAAGATCCGGGTTTAAAATGCTAACCCTGGTTTCAGTGAGCACCTACAAGATCCGGGGTAAGATGTACGTGTCACAGGCGGTGAGTGCCTCCCTGGAGTACGGATATCGGCTTTACGACACTGGGGCTCACTACGGCAACGAGCGGGAACTGGGACTCGCCTTCCAGCAGTACCTGCCGGTAGAGAGGCTTAGCAGGAAGGATGTTTACATCATCAGCAAACTGGGTTAGCTACTTTTAATACCACTTTTAGTCACATAGACTGCCATTGATCCTAATAGTAATGACTCAACTAAAGTGCGATTATTCGATTAACTAAAACATGGTTTGAAAGTTAGAATCTTGAGTTAAAATCCACTGGTCTAATCCCTTATTTGAACGAACCTGAGATAAACTCGCCCTCGCAAGGAGATCAGGAGAGTCCACAGGCCATAGCTTCATTTTAATTCCGAAGGTGTTTATTTACTTATTTATCAACCCCAGCCACAAACAGAACTTCTCCAACAGATCCGGGGTGTGTGACGTTTGAGGACGCGCTGGAATCTGCTGAGAGAACGCTGCACAACCTCCAGACTGATTACGTGGATATCATGCTGATGTACTGGCCTGAACCCCATCGTGAGTAGTGATTTGCCTGTTGCTGGTAGTTGTAGAACCCAAGTCCCAACCCATATTAGGTCTGGCTGTAGACCCGACTGCCAACCATGATCATCCATGGACAAATGTACGGGTTTGTTGTTGAGTGTACAAAATTTAGAATGTAAGTCAATTACCAACATGAGTTAGGGAGCAATAATACGATAAAGTTCAAAATCATAAGGCACTCTTCTTTGGATGTTCACATGTTTCACATTTTTAGTACCTACCTCAATTGTACAGCTGTTGGAGTTAAACTTTTAAAGTTCAGCAAACATCCGAAATATTTAGCAAATAGATGGAATATTTTCACTGCCATAGAGCCATAGTAACCACTGCTACACGATGTTATGGTTATGATCCCAGCACTATCTTGCAGCCGGCTTCACTTTTCTGCTTGATACATTCAAGGAAATAACACGCGGCGAAAACATGCTGGCTGCAGCTTACGTGCATCACTGCAACTTTTACTGTGTTTTGTAGATTGAAATATCATACTTATATACATATCACCGCAATCTCTACTATGAAATCATATCGAGGGTGCTAGCTAATTTTTTGCCCATCAACAATGAACTCTAAAAAGAATGAACTCTAAAAAGAACTACTCATTTAATTTTGATACCACTCAACGTTCTTGAGAAGATTCCATTACTTTTGTACGTCTTGCACTACTTTTCCTGTGAACGGTAAGCCCTAAGGTAAGCCCTAAGGTAAGCCCTAAGGTAAGCCCTAGCTGAGTTCTTGATCTCGGGTGTAGTGTATCAACGTACATATTGTGGTAAATCAACATTCCAACTTTGTCAGATTGTAAACCTGTTATCATGCACACTACACTTACACCCAAACATCCCATAGTAAGGCATTTACTAACAGTGTAATTACGCCGGAAATTCGACCCCCTAATCAGTGATGGAGTTAAAAAGAAGCAGTTTATTGCTGTATTGATTTAGTACATTAATCATTGGCTAAACGCTGTTACGTCATCATCATTGGTTAGAATGGTAAACTTACGAAGTGGAACCGCCTGCTTCTCGAGTAGAACTTCTACTGGATACCTCCCTGGGCTACTCTAATGTAATTAGTGGTTTCAGGATGTATGATTAGTGAGTTTATTACTTTATCAGAGGGTTTGGTACCTACAGTAATAACATTACGATCTCTCTTGTCTCTCCAAAGCACATTACGCAAAATTGTTGTGGTTGGCTGCAATGGACGGTCCATTATGGACGGCTGTTGGCAACATTAGCACTGTCGTCGGAAAACACCTGTCGACAGAAGAGCTGTGATTTGATCCGTCCATATCTCCGTGTTACAAATGTCAAACATAATACAAACATAATATTTGTTATCATTTCCCACGTACCTAAACTTCCATTAAAATGTCTCATCGTGAACTTCAAATTTAACAGGAGCAGCTTGACAGCTTTCACAACAGAAACATCACATAATGAACTACTCTTCATATTTCATAGCTACGGATACTCTTTTCGCCATTCCTTGGCAAGTTCAAATTTAATTGTATACGGCGGCACAGACAGAAGTTATTTACGTGCGCTAGATTATAATTTCGATGATTTAGTGCTAGTAATTATGTTCAGTACAGTTCACTGTTCAGAATTCTAATGAAGACCACATTTGCTGGACCCTACTTTCCAGCACTAAGTGAAGGGCTGGCATCTGTATTAATTCCGAATTTTTCAGATTCCATGGGAGTTGAAGCAGGGAGTGCTATGATGGATTGCTATCGAGCTCTGGAGTCTCTTCACGATTCAGGTTACAACTTCACAAGGAAATTATGTCTGTTAAATCAACAAATGAATGTCGCCTCCGTAGCTCAGTGGTTAGAGCACTGGTCTTGTAAACCAGGGGTCACGAGTTCAATTCTCGTCGGGGGCTGTACGTAACTTTTTGACTTTTTCCAGGCAAGGTAAAGCACATCGGTGTTTATAAGTTCAGTGCAGAGCAACTGCAGTTCTTGTTGAAGCGATGCAGAGTTATTCCTGCTATGTTGCAAGCCGAATTCCACCCATACCTCTACCGTAAGAAGCTGGTAGACCTGTGTCGACAACACTCCATCAGAATGCAAGCCTTCTGCTTCATCAAGGTACTGTGACTTTCTAACCCACGTTTTCTAGGAATTCATTAATTCCAAAACCGGCCTCGCATTTTTAATGTTGAGTTCAAAAATTGTCAGTCACGGCTTCTTTTGAAAACACATGCATTATTCTGCGAAAACACATGCACGATTCTACGAAAGAATCAAAACAAAATTCTAAAATTGAAAACATGCCGTCAATTTCATTTTGGTATAAAGATTGAAATGTTTCATCTTTGAATTTCGATGCAGATCAAGCGTGTTTGCGGCCGAAGTGGCAACTGATATTGGCCTACAATTGGCCAGAAATGAGTTGTTTTTGTAAGGCGCGCGCGTTTTCTTGTGTTACGAATACCAAACAGTCCACGAAATTTGCGCGTTTTTTTATTTAATAGATTAAATGCGGCATTTTCTGTTGTATCACAATTCTTGTTCAAAGTATATTCATTCCAAGTGATATTTATCTTCCTTTCAGTGCATGGAGGACCCAGTTATAATCGGCCTATCGCACAAGTACAAGAAAGCTCCTGCTCAGATCATCTTGAGATGGATCATTCAACATGGCGTGGGTGAGGAATATTAAAGATTTTTCATTTTTGTCACAAATATGATCATGAGGTCGGCTTTCAATACATTCAATAGCCCGATTTTGGGTTGCATAAGCTGGTTATGACTTACTCGGTGCTATGTAATAGATCAATGCTCAAGAAGGGACCTTTAATTGTAAAATGCCCTCTTTTGTCACAGGCGAAATGGCAAACACGTTTAACAAGCCCTTGTCGGGATTTTGATTTAGAGACCTGTTTATTGCACTGTTACGACCATAGAAGTTTACAATAAACAGCCACTCCTGAGCATATATTGCTAGTTGGTTTTAAAGGCTATCAGAAGTAACAATGCAATCCATCCCCTATTTCCCGCTTCTACTTGCACCTATTTTCAGGTGTTCTGCCTAAGTCGAAGACTCCGTCCCATATCCTCGAGAATGCCAACATCTTCGACTTCAGCCTGACACCAAGTGACATGGAGCGAATCAACTCGCTCAACAAGGATAAGTGCTTTACCCCCTACAACACCCATTACTTCAGATGAATATTCTTCATTTATTTCTTCACTATATATTGTTGCCAAGTCATTGTTTACTATTAATCAATTATTTAATAAACCAGAACTGGTAATTATATTGTTGAATTTATATTTTGAATTTAAGGTTTGCCGAGCTTCCGACAATGTTTGTCATTTTTCCATGGTTTACAAAAAGGTATTGAGGTATAGTCGGCTATGAACAAGTTCCGTAAGTGCCCATAAAATTCTTGCATACTAATTCTACTGTGGTAACCATGCTACAAATACGAAATACAGAACAGTATTAATTGTTTCTTCAATAGAGTTAATTGAGTAATTGTTATTGATGCAGCTCCTATTATATTTTGGAGAACAGAAAGCGCTTACGAACTGAAACGGAATTATTACACATACGTGTCTTCATAGGTCGGAACGTAGAGTCGTAGAAGGTTCTCGTAGCCTCATTTTATATGTTTTTACTACTATCTTTTCCTCGCCTCTTTTGACGATTGAAACCATAATATGTAATTGCTAAGTCATGAAGGGTCTTTATTGAGCCCTTTCGAGTTTCGACTTACCCTTTTGACCAGCTGCTTTCCACCTATGATCACACATATCAGTTTAACTGATATAATATAGCATTAGCATTCGGTAATCCAAACATTTCATACTTGTATTTTTATGGTATTATTGCATTATTACTATGGTATTATTATTGCCGATAATGGTTTTTAAAATTATTTTAATTTAATGATAATCTGATTTGCTAGAAGCAGATATAGCGGGAGATTTTTATTTCAGTATTTGTAACTATGAAATTTTGTGCACGACGGCATGTATATTACTAACAGCACCTGATTGGCCCTTATCTTACCGGCTTTCAAATTTTTCTTCCAAAATCCAAACTGTAAAGATCAGTTAAGTTGGATATTTTTTAGGGAATAAATTTTAAGGTCAGTTCAAAAATCTGGGGGGGGGGGCTTCAGCCCCCTAGCACCCCCTCCCCTGGGAATTGCGGCCCTGACTTTATTTCATTTACCATCAAATTTGATTTCAACCGGCCTTTCTTAGTTTTTCAATCGGCCATCCATTTCATAGTCGCTTTGTCTAAGTAATAGGTATGAATTGAAATTTATGTACTCTACCTCTGTAATCACATCTTGCTGCAAAAATTTTCCTATTCCACAGGATCTAGTCTGCACACAGCACGCCCCCTCCCTGGCGATGGCCCCCTGTCCTCTTGGGCGTCTGCTCCTCAGCTGGGTGGTTTTTCTCTGGTTGGTGGATCTGCCGACATCTGTTTCTCTTGACCCCCACCCTGATGCTAGTCATATCATGCCTCCAAAAGGACAAATAACCAAACCAAACAATCAGTCTCCAATGTTATCAAGGTCTCAGTTACCAAAGAGCCAGCAAAGGCATAGTGAAAGGGTTGCTGCTGCAGTAGCGCAAGCAGGTACTCCAAGCAGCCCCAAGCCGAACAGGAGCAACTCAGCAGAGGACAAAGTAATCAATGTTGATGAAGTCACAAAGGAAACAAGGTCCATTGTCGAGAAAAAGATCAGCAAAGACACTTGTCCTTGTGGGAAGTCTTCCGGTGGTCAATGCTGGGTTCTCACCTGCTCGGAATGTAAGCAGGCCTGGCACCAGGCCTGTGCTGGACTAAAAGCAGACCTAGACAAGTCTGCCATTGATTCTTTACTGGTATCATGGATGTGTCCATGGTGCTACACCTGCCCCTTTTCTAAGCCACAATCTCATCCATCAACAAAAAATGCCAAGAATCTCCAAGAAAAGGCTCTACTAACCTCTACTGTCAAGAGTATCACTGATGTGCTTGCTGAAGAGAATAAAAAGCTTTTTGACTTGATCACTCATATTGAACATCGTATTGGTGCTCTATCATCTAACATTGACTTCATCCAGAGCACTCAAAACTCAATCTCAGAGAAAGTCATAAGTATTGCTGACATTGAAACTCATCTTCAGCACCAAATACTTAGCCAGGCATCCCTTGAACAAAAGATGAAGACTCTCCAATTATCACTCCAAAAAATCCAAGAGGATGTTTCAAAGCTGCCCCTTACTCCCCCGCCAGTCACCTCAACCTCCACTGCTTCCTTAAATCTTGTCACTGCTCTGCCCCTAGAAATGCCTGAACATAATCAGGAGGTCATCTCAGATATGAAAGAAGACTATATTAATGAAGAGCTTTCCAACAACACAATAGCATTCCTAGATTCCCTCTCCCTCAATGATGAGAGTGGACACTCAGTAACTGCTTTTGGTGTTCCCTATAAATACAATGGTTCTCAAACGCCAGAAGATGTTCAAACTATTCCTGATCAGCTCAAAGGTCTGCTTGATAAAATAAATGACCTTCAAAAAGATATTTACTGCCAAAAATACCCAGACAGTACAAAGTACAACAGACCTCACCCAGCTATTAACTCAATTCTAGTCAACAAGTACTGTGGTAATGAATCCTTCCTACCTAGGCACTCTGATGATGAAGAGACTATACATCCAGAGTCTCATATCTTCACACTTTCTCTTGGGGCAAGCTGTGACATAGAATTTCACCCCAAGCTGCCAAGTAATGCTGGATCACCTACTAATGTCTCCTGCCCTCACCGATCCCTCTACATGATGAGCCGTAAGTCTCAGGACTTCTTTGCACACGAGATTAAACCTGGAAGTGTAGAAGATGGAACACGCTACAGCCTCACCTTTCGCTCTCTAGATAGATGGAATAAGAACTCTACATGTATTATGGGCGATTCTAACACCGGATCATTGCACTTTGGTTCAGACAAGCGCAAAACTTTTGGTGAAACTATGCCGGGACAGCGCTTCTGGGCTCCAACAATAGATACCCTTGACCCATCAGTGTGTATGTCGTATAAGAACGTTGTAGTCATGTGTGGGACAAATGATGTCAAAAATACTAGTGTTAATGGACCACACAGTGTTGAAAACATTTATCAGAAATATGTGAACAAGCTGACGGAAATGCGGAGTCTGAACCCAAAGTGTAGAATCTTTGTATGCCCCATTCTACCAACGAAGAGTTATGAAATCAATAGAGCTGCTCTTTACTTCAATAAGCTTATGTTCGAAAAACTGATGCACGGAGACCTAGGGGTGCGGTATGTCAGAGGTTTTGATAACTTTCTGGATCCTGATGGCAGTGGCCTCCTTTCCAGAGATTTGTCTCGACGTGTTGATCGCAACAATAGGCCTGATATGCTGCACCTAAATCTCTTCGGCGTCAGGAAGCTTGCTAGTTACATAAAGCAAGCAGTATTTGGCAGACCTCCTGGTAATGTGAGGAGTGTTGGTGGTAGAGGTGGGACATCTTCATCTAACCGAGTCAATGGTCGCTCCTATTCAGATGTTGTTGCGTCATCTGGTTCTCTAGGTGACCCAGCAGGATTGGGAACCTAGCAAATTCAATCTGCATAATGTAAGGGAAAAATGCAACCATTGTGTAAAGAACATAAATGTTGGTCAAAATGCATATGAGTGCTTTGAGTGTGACAAAATCTATCACCAATTCTGCTTCAAGGAATCAAATGGTGAAATAATTAACAAAAATTCTTACTGCTCCTTATGTAAAGTAGATATTGAGACCAAATATAATCCTCTCTCTACACAGGACGTTGATGATGATGATGAAAGTGATGAGTTTATCAGAAGCATCTCAAGTATTTTAGATAACTGCAAATCTTATGATATAGATAACTTCAACTCAATCTGTAATAGTGATCTTGAATCCCATGGCAGTATGTTGTTTCAAAATATAGATGGTAACAAAAGCAACTTTGATCTATTCTCTGCCCAAGTCCACCGTATGAAGCTAAAACTTTCTGTAATTGGTCTAGCAGAAACTAATACAACTTCAGATGAAAGTACTGTGTACAGTATACCTGGATACACAGCTTTCTATCAAGATATAATTGAAGATAAACCAAAAGGAACTGGTGTATGCCTTTATGTAAGTGATTCATTGAATGCTGTAATAAACTCATCACTTTCGTCTGTTAGTGGTAACTTAGAAACCCTCTTTGTAACCATAAGTATAAATGACAAATCATCAACAGTTGGTGTAATATACCGACCACCTAGTGGGGTCCTAAGTGATGCTCTGACTGAACTCAATGATATAGCCAAACAGCTACCTAAAAACTCAGTACATATTATGGGAGATTTTAATATAGATCTACACAAAAGTAACTCCAAGGAAGTACAACTGCTAGAAGACACCACCCTTGCCCTAGGTTTTTATCCCCTCATATCAACCTATACCCATGAGAAACCTGGCTGTAGAAAATCATGTATAGATAACATTTTCACTAACACACCTGAATACACAATCTTATCTGGCACACTGAAAATCGGTATCTCCCATCACCTAGCCCTAGTCCAAGTATGTGAGGGAATCACTCCACATAATGCAACTGTTAATAAGTATATACAATATTATGACTACTGTAACTCAAATGTTGAAAACTTTAAGAACGAACTAAAAAACGAACTAATAAGTAACCCTCCTCACAATTTTGAAGACTTTTCACGCTCTTTTCAGGATAAGCTTGACAAATCTTGTAAACTAGAGAAACCTAAGCATTCAAAACGAACTGCAATAAACAATCCATGGATAACAGGTGGACTAATTGTCTCTATTGCACACAAAGACAAATTATTTAAGCTATGGGAATCTGCTAAGAAGAAACGATGTGTGAATAGAAACATTGAAGTAGCTGACCGTGATATTTGTAGCTGTATCTTTTGTTCTGATATGCGAACTAAGTATATGAAATTTAGGGATTACAGGAAAAGGCTGAAGTTCTTAATTAGTCAAAGAAAATCAAACTATTTAGGTTCTAAGGTAGATGAATGTGGTAGTGATAGTAAAAAGATCTGGAAAATTATTAATAATGTAAGAGGTAAGCATAGGCGACTAATCAAGCCCAACTTTTTGGTAGATAACAAAAGGATAACAGACAGGAGAGTCATTGCTCATGAATTCAATAAATACTTTGTCTCACTAGCCCCATCACTAAATAGAGTTTATATTGACGATAATGGCATTAGGATTAACCCATTATCAAACTTTAATGATTTCTTACAAGATAAATGTGAAAGTACAATTAGCCTTAGAGACTGCAATGAGGAGGAACTGGAATCTATAATTGCTGAACTTAAACTTGGTAAATCAAGTGACATCCCAGTTCATGTTATTAAGCATACTGCTAGCATCACTGCACCAGTGTTAACTAGAATGTATAACAAATGTATGGCTGAGGGATATTTTCCCAATGAACTCAAAACAGGGAGAATAAGTCCTATTTATAAAAAAGATAATGAAGAATTACTGGAGAACTACAGACCTGTTTCTACCCTACCAATATTTGGCAAAGTATTTGAAAAATTAATATTCAATAGACTCTATCAATTCTTGGAAGATAATGATGTTATATATAAAAATCAGTATGGCTTCAGAAAAGGCCACTCTACTAACCATGCTCTGAACTACTCTGTAACATACATACGGGATCAAGTTAAACTAAAAAAGCACACCCTTGGAATATTTATTGATTTAAGTAAGGCATTCGACACACTAGACCACAAAATACTAACTGATAAGCTAAGCCACTATGGTATCAATGGCAATGCACTAGACCTTATCAAAAGCTATCTTTCTGACAGGAAACAACTTGTAAGTGTACTTAATGAAACTTCAGAAACCCTGCCAGTAAACTTTGGTGTCCCACAAGGCTCAGTTCTCGGCCCCCTTCTTTTTATACTTTACATAAACGACATCTGTAACTCTGCTGAAAACTGTAAAATAATTTTGTTTGCAGATGACACTAACATATTTGTTACTGGGAGTACTAAAGAAGAAGCATACTTGATTGCAAATAAGATCTTATCAAATATATCCAGATATATGGAATCCAATTTGCTACATATAAATACAAAGAAATGTTGCTACATGCTCTTCTCTCCAAGCAAGAAGGGGGCCGACAATCTGGCACCAGAACTTAATCTATCAATAAATGGTAAAATTATCAAGAAAGTCAATGAAACGAAATTTTTAGGAGTATTAATAGATGACAAACTCTCTTGAAACCCCACATTTCAAAGCTTAACAAAACTCTTAAGAGTGCATGTGGGAGGCTATACCGAATTGTAAGTTTTCTTCCAACTAAGCTTTATAAGCAGATTTACCACTCTCTCTTTGAATCTCACCTTAGCTATGCAATATCTGTTTGGGGTGGGGTAGCCTTAACTAACCTAGAACCATTATTTCGTACTCAGAAAAAATGTTTACGTATAATTTTTGGTGATACTGAGTCTTATTTGGAAAAATTTCGCACTTGTGTGCGAGCTAGACCATTTGGTGATCAAAAGCTTGGCATAGAATTTTATAGTAGAGAACCATCTAAACCACTATTCATTAGCCATAACCTTCTTACTGTACAGAACTTATATCGGTTAAGATGTATCACAGAACTAGTGAAAATAATTCAGTCTGGAGAACCAGGGCCCCTCTACCAGTCTTTGAATCGATCCCATCGAAATATCAACCGCTTCTTAACACCAATGCCATCTATATATTTTTCTTTATAAGGCACCCTGGCTATGGAACAACTTTCGAAAAAGTATGGTTAATATTGAACTTGGAAATGATGAAAACTTGATCAAAAATCTTTTAAGGAATTCTCTATTGTCTGCCCAAACGCAGCAGCCAGAGAGTTGGTGCAAAGAAAACTTTACAGAGTTTCTTGCAAGGGATAGTCAATAAAAGTTATATCTCTTCCAAATTATGTAATGAAGACCCATCGATAATGTGAAAGTGTGAATGAACAGACCAATGTTTGTGTTCTTATTTAAAATACTCTTATAAATATAGATACAGAATTTGGATCGAGGTTTCACTCAGGAATGACCATGACTCGGGATGGTGGATATGTAAAAATATGGTGATGCCCAACAAACCTCTTTATTGGGCATAGAGCTATGAAGTTCTGTAATTCAAAATTCATAAATTCATCTGGAAATTTGGATAAATTATCAATTACAAATAACACAATCGAAGGATCTATCCTTGACCAAACGTGAAGGGAAAAAGAAATGAAATGTGTTGTAAAGTGAATGACAGTCCAAAAACGTTTGCAACTGATTCCAATGAACAACAACAATATGGATGTCATTGGCTTTCATGTTTTAATGAGAGTATGTAACACACGATGCATCAGGTCTTCCTGATAGTCAATTGTTACAATGCTATACAAACAACTCTTCATACTAATACATACTAGTGTAAAAAATTTGAAAAAGCATGTAACGTTTAAATATTTAGGAAGTTAAAATGAATTTACTCCCATCTTGACCTTGTTTTTACCTAGGTATACGACCCTGAGTGGGAGACCAGGTGGTCCCCAAGGGGCACTATGAAGCTAACCGCCACTGTGCTCCTTTCTCCAGCCACAGCTTCTGCTCTGCCATTTTTGGTCGTTATTTATTTAAATTGGCCGATCTCTACCTTAGGCTTCTCAAACAGTGCAGTTTGACCATGGGTGTGCTAGAGGTTCGGACCAGTTTATGAGGCCTGAATTGCTTCGTGTGGTCAATATAGTTTATAGAAAGCTCTCAATTTGTGCAGTCCAAACTTTATACAGGATGATTCATCATCCTGTATAGTCAGATTTTGGGTGTGAATGTATAACACACACACCCACACTGCACATTGGTATAAGAGTGCCCTATACCATTTATTAACTGTCTAGTTTGTTTTTCTAACCCAGAGACATGGGTTCTACAAATGTGGACATGTTAGGATTATTTTCAAATTTAGATATCATCAAATTGTATCTAAGCTCAACCATGAAGAATGCAAGTAAAATATCTAATTTTATAGAAATACTGTATTCATTGATAATTAATAAGTAAAACGCATCAATTTAACAGATTGCCCTCAAATTTCCTTTATTCAACTTGTTATACCCAAGACAATTCATAATAGAGCTTGTATTTAAATAGTTTAATAAGTACCTTTTAAGCTTACTTTGACTTATTCTAGGCTTGCAGAAATAATTATCCAAACAGCAAGACCTCATTTGTATTTTGTGTGTGTGTGTGTGTATTTTAAATTGTATATTGTGGAGATGAATAAAAAACATTCTTTTACTTAAATCATTATTTTACTTTTGACACCACTTTACGGTTACCTTGATACCACTTTACCTTGATACCACTTTATCTTGACACCACTTTACCTTGATACCACTTTACCTTGATACCACTTTATCTTGACATCACTTAACCTTGACACCACTCCACCCTAACACCACTTAACCTTGACACCACTTTACCTTGACATCACTCCACCTTGACACCACTTAACCTTGACACCACTTAACCTTGACACCATTTTACCTTGACATCACTTTACTTTGACATCACTTTACTTTGACATCACTTTACCTTGACACCACTTAACCTTGACACCACTTCACCTTGACACCACTTTATCTTGACACCTCTTAACCTTGACACCACTCCACCTTGACACCACTTTACCTTGACACCACTTTACCTTGACATCACTCCACCTTGACACCACTCTACCTTGACACCACTCCACCTTGACACCACTTTACCTTGACACCACTCCACCTTGACACCACTTAATGTTGACACCACTCCACTGACTATCCTCCTCAGATTTGTATCAGGCCGGTCTCGTCTGCCGAGCGACATAGCGGACGTTTCGCAGCGGTTCCAGATAATGAAGACGGACAAGTGTAAGGACGGTCTGCCGACCTCTCAGACCTGCTTCTTCCAACTCCGCCTGCCGGAGTACAGTTCGGAGAGCGTCATGGAAGAAAAGTAAGTTTCGAAGGGTACAGAGAAGTAAAGATATTCTTATCAATCACAATGACATAGTCATAAGGCTAAATAGCCCCTGGACGTTTTCAAAATTTCATGGTACTTATAGCTGTCGTAGGGGAGGTTAGCTCATTAAGTTAGGTTACCCATTAAGTTTGATTACCTATCGACATATAAATTCTAAAATGCGCATCTTTATCGATCCTTTCATCGATTGATGCATGTGATTGTGCACACTATGGGTTAGCCAAGATTCTGGATTACTTCACCCCTGTCCTCCCCCAGGCTCTTGCCAGGATTGCTCCCCAATGCTCAACACGTATTCCCCCAGGCTCCGTTACGCGATACACAACTGTCGGAGTATAGACGCGGATAACTACATGCTAGCTCGCAACGTGGAGAGCGCTCACTCTGGATTTGAGGAGCACGAGGGCATCATATGACTAGGCGACCAATCGCAGACCTTCACTCCCTTCGTCGACCAATCACACACAGTGTTTGTTCCGTTCTCTGATCAATCACACACGGCGTTTGTTCCGTTCTCTGATCATGCGAGAAGGTAGGGTTAGTAAGGTTTCTGTGGAAGAAATGTGTCGTTTTCACCAGAAAAAAGTAAAACATGCTTGGTACATTACAGGGTACTGTGAAATTGAATATCGATCAAGTGTTGAGACAGTCAAACTCAAAAGTTACAAACTGAAGCACCTTGCGCCTCATCTTAGGGCTAGGGAGTAAGCAAAGACAATTGTTTTCTGGTTCTTGAAAACCTCATACCCGATGGATTTTATTTCTTTTTATCCATGCGTTGCCTTGTGGGTGAATTTTCGTTTGGGTTCGAATTGTACGAAGTTATGATTCCGTTTATCGTAATTTAACAAGATCAGACTTCCTTTTGAAATTCAAATCAAACTGTAAACTGATATCCGTTATAATTTCGTTATAGGTATTTACAAATGATGATATCATCATAAGACGAAAGTATGTAAAATTGAATTAAGATTTTAAGTTAGGCTTATCTGATTTTAACCGACATGTAAAAACCTACAGCATTTTATTGCCCCACTCTGGATTGTTATTTTATTAGACACGAATTTAGATTGTAATTTGTACCTTTGCTGTACTATGCCGATTACTTATTTTAATTTTAAAATAGAATTGAATACGTTGAATAATATTTTCTGTAAATATATAGATAGCTGAAATAGCGTGAGTAATTATTCTGAGTTGAGTTAATTATTATTATTACCTAAATATGTGTGCTCATCAGTCAAAAGCAACTCGTGAAGTCGTCAAGTGTTGTTTTACCACCCTCCAGGAAAAGCTTTTTATATCTATCTGGAGTGCTAGGACGACAATAAATCCACCTTACTGATGAGGAGCACACTGACTGAGGAGCAGTAACCAAGTTTATCAATGGTTTACTTTTAGCTAAAGCTTCCAGGTTAAGCTTATATGGGGTTCGCTTATTATATGCCTTGCTCATCTATTTATTTTATCTGAAGTAAAAATGTAAAAACTATTGAAAGTGAGACTCCTCGTGTTTCGAATTTAGGTTTGGAACGAAATTGGAAATGCTTCGTGAATGCTTTTTACTTTTAGACCTTTTTGTATCCATTAGTTTAACTTTTCAATTTCAGTTTGCCAATTGTATTCATCCCACCAGATGCTTACGTGCTTAGCTTCGCACGACCGGGCGGTGAGGAGTGAAACGACAGCGTGTGCTTGTCATTTGATGTTCATGTATGACCCGCCAGCCGCCCAGCCGTGTGCGCGGCGCTGATACTCGAGAGGGCCAGGGTCTGTAAACGTTTGTCAGGCGTTGCCTGACCCCCTCGCGCGCACGCCACGCGGGTCTGACAACGTCAGACAAATGTGCGCGCGCAGAGATGGATTTCACCCATCACTCAGAAGTTTGGAGGCTAGGGTCGTGTTGCAGCTATTCCCCGCGGGAAAAAATGGCGCGCGGCAGAGGGTAGGGTAAAATCATAATAACGTGTACGTGTTACTGTATGTTTGCGCCAAACACGTATATCCCGGCTCTGTATTTGTGTTGCGCGCTTCATCGTTCATCAGAACGTGGACAGGCCAAGCGTAGGGAAGCTTGCTAAACACGTATATCCCTGTGTAGGGAAGCGCGCGCCGCGGCGCGTACAGTAGGGTGTCATAATTAGGTATCTCTCCCATATAAACGGCTTTGAGTGACGTCACAGATCTTAACGTCAATTTTTCTGTATCCTAAACCTAACAATAGCCCTAACCAAAACCCTAACCTTAATCCTAGCCCTAACCCTAACAAATCCTGACCCTAATCCTGATCCTAACCCTAGTCCTTAAAGCGCTAGATGCGCTTAATTATATTTTTCTGAGTGATGTCATTGTCATAGATAATGAAGGCTCCCGTTTATTATGGGAGACCTACCCATAATTATCGGCGCGGTGCTATTTTTGCACGAAAATTCTGTCCAATCGGACATCTTGCAGTGACCATATCTTCGCTTCTGATTTATCAAATCAAGTCATCTTTATTTCATTCGAAAGAAAATACATTAATTTTGAACTCAGTACAAATTTAAAGCTGTTTCTATCAATAGGAAGCGAGATATTTCCGCTGAAAGCCCAAATTATCGATTTTTCGACCACATTTTTTCAATTGCCTCGCTTGACCTTCATGTTGGGTTAATGTGGAAAAGTTTTGGTTCCTAAGTTAGGCGGCAGTAACGTTCGTCGGTCGATCGATTGGAATTAGTAAAAAGAATGATTTAGTAAAAAGAATGATTTTTATTCATCTCCACAATATACAATTCAAAACACACACACAAAATACAAATGAGGTCTTGCTGTTAGGATAATTATTTCTGCAAGCCTAGAATAAGTCAAAGTAAGCTTGAAAGGTACTTATTTAACTATTTAAATACAAGCTCTATAATAGAATGTCTTGGGTATAACAAGTTAAATGAAGGAATTTGTGGGGCAATCTGTTAAATTGATGCGTTTTACTTATTAATTATCAATGAATACAGTATTTCTATAAAAAATTTGATATTTTACTTGCATTCTTCATGGTTGAGCTTAGATACAATTTGATGATATCTAAATTTGAAAATAATCCTAACATGTCCACATTTGTAGAACCCATGTCTCTGGGTTAGAAAAGCAAACTAGACAGTTAATAAATGGTATAGGGCACTCTTATACCAATGTGCAGTGTGGGTGTGTGTTATACATTCACACCCAAAATCTGACTATACAGGATGATGAATCATCCTGTATAAAGTTTGGACTGCACAAATTGAGAGCTTTCTATAAACTATATTGACCACACGAAGCAATTCAGGCCTCATAAACTGGTCCGAACCTCTAGCACACCCATGGTCAAACTGCACTGTTTGAGAAGCCTAAGGTAGAGATCGGCCAATTTAAATAAATAACGATCAAGAATGGCAGAGCAGAAATGCGGCTGGAGAAAGGAGCACAGTGGCGGTTTTGCTTCATAGTGCCCTTAGGGACCACCTGGTCTACCACTCAGGGTCGTATACCTAGGTAAAAACAAGGTCAAGATGGGAGTAAATTCATTTTAACTTCCTAAGTATTTAAACGTTACATGCTTTTCAAATTGTGTTACACTAATATGTATTAGTATGAAGAATTGCTTGTATAGCATTGTAACAATTGATTATCAGGAAGACCTGATGCGTCGTGTGTATACTCTCATTAAACATGAAAGCCAATGACATCCATATTGTTGTTGTTCATTGGAATCAGTTGCAAACGTTTTTGGACTGTCATTCACTTTACAACACATTTCATTTCTTTTCCCTTCACGTTTGGTCAAGGATAGATCCTTCCGATTGTGTTATTTGTAATTGATAATTTATCCAAATTTCCAGATGAATTTATGAATTTTGAATTACAGAACTTCATAGCTCTATGCCCAATAAAGAGGTTTGTTGGGCATCACCATATTTTACATATCCACCATCCCGAGTCATGGTCATTCCTGAGTGAAACCTCGATCCAAATCCTGTATCTATATTTATAAGAGTACAGTTAAATAAGAACACAAACATTGGTCTGTTCATTCACACTTTCACATTATCGATGGGTCTTCATTACATAATTTGGAAGAGATATAACTTTATTGACTATCCCTTGCAAGAAACTCTGTAAAGTTTTTCTTTGCACCAACTCTCTGGCTGCTGCGTTTGGGCAGACAATAGAGAATTCCTTAAAAGATTGCGATCAAGTTTTCATCATTTCCAAGTTCAATATTAACCATACTTTTTCGAAAGTTGTTCCATAGCCAGGGTGCCTTATAAGAAAAATATAGATGGCATTGGTGTTAAGAAGCGGTTGATATTTCGATGGGATCGATTCAAAGACTGGTAGAGGGGCCCTGGTTCTCAGACTGAATTATTTTCACTAGTTCTGTGATACATCTTAACCGATATAAGTTCTGTACAGTAAGAAGGTTATGGCTAATGAATAGTGGTTTAGATGGTTCTCTACTATAAAATTCTATGCCAAGCTTTTGATCACCAAATGGTCTAGCTCGCACACAAGTGCGAAATTTTTCCAAATAAGACTCAGTATCACCAAAAATTATACGTAAACATTTTTCTGAGTGTGAAATAATGGTTCTAGGTTAGTTAAGGCTACCCCACCCCAAACAGATATTGCATAGCTAAGGTGAGATTCAAAGAGAGTGGTAAATCTGCTTATAAAGCTTAGTTGGAGAAAACTTACAATTCGGTATAGCCTCCACATGCACTCTTAAGAGTTTGTTAAGCTTTGAAATGTGGGGTTTCCAAGAGAAGTTTGTCATCTATTAATACTCCTAAAAATTTCGTTTCATTGACTTTCTTGATAATTTTACCATTTATTGATAGATTAAGTTCTGGTGCCAGATTGTCGGCCCCCTTCTTGCTTGGAGAGAAGAGCATGTAGCAACATTTCTTTGTATTAATATGTAGCAAATTGGATTCCATATATCTGGATATATTTGATAAGATCTTATTTGCAATCAAGTATGCTTCTTCTTTAGTACTCCCAGTAACAAATATGTTAGTGTCATCTGCAAACAAAATTATTTTACAGTTTTCAGCAGAGTTACAGATGTCGTTTATGTAAAGTATAAAAAGAAGGGGGCCGAGAACTGAGCCTTGTGGGACACCAAAGTTTACTGGCAGGGTTTCTGAAGTTTCATTAAGTACACTTACAAGTTGTTTCCTGTCAGAAAGATAGCTTTTTGATAAGGTCTAGTGCATTGCCATTGATACCATAGTGGCTTAGCTTATCAGTTAGTATTTTGTGGTCTAGTGTGTCGAATGCCTTACTTAAATCAATAAATATTCCAAGGGTGTGCTTTTTTAGTTTAACTTGATCCCGTACGTATGCTACAGAGTAGTTCAGAGCATGGTTAGTAGAGTGGCCTTTTCTGAAGCCATACTGATTTTATATATAACATCATTATCTTCCAAGAATTGATAGAGTCTATTGAATATTAATTTTTCAAATACTTTGCCAAAATATTGGTAGGGTAGAAACAGGTCTGTAGTTCTCAGTAATTCTTCATTATCTTTTTTATAAATAGGACTTATTCTCCCTGTTTTGAGTTCATTGGGAAAATATCCCTCAGCCATACATTTGTTATACATTCTAGTTAACACTGGTGCAGTGATGCTAGTAGTATGCTTAATAACATGGACTGGGATGTCACTAGATTTACCAAGCTTGAGTTCAGCAATTATAGATTCAGTTCCTCCTCATTGCAGTCTCTAAGGTTAATTGTACTTTTCACATTTATCTTGTAAGAAATCATTAAAAGTTTGATAATGGGTTAATCTAATGCCATTATCGTCAATATAAACTCTATTTAGTGATGGGGCTAGTGAGACAAAGTATTTATTGAATTCATGAGCAATGACTCTCCTGTCTGTTATCCTTTTGTTATCTACCAAAAAGTTGGGCTTGATTAGTCGCCTATGCTTACCTCTTACATTATTAATAATTTTCAGATCTTTTACTATCACTACCACATTCATCTACCTTAGAACCTAAATAGTTTGATTTCTGACTAATTAAGAACTTCAGCCTTTTCCTGTAATCCCTAAATTTCATATACTTAGTTCGCATATCAGAACAAAAGATACAGCTACAAATATCACGTTCAGCTACTTCAATGTTTCTATTCACACATCGTTTCTTCTTAGCAGATTCCCATAGCTTAAATAATTTGTCTTTTTGTGCAATAGAGACCAATTAGTCCACCTGTTATCCATGGATTGTTTATTGCAGTTCGTTTTTGAATGCTTAGGTTTCTCTAGTTTACAAGATTTGTCAAGCTTATCCTGAAAAGAGCGTGAAAAGTCTTCAAAATTGTGAGGAGGGTTACTTATTAGTTCGTTTTTAGTTCGTTCTTAAAAGTTTTCAACATTTGAGTTACAGTAGTCATAATATTGTACATACTTGTTAACAGTTGCATTATGTGGAGTGATTCCTCACATACTTGGACTAGGGCTAGGTGATGGGAGATACCGATTTTCAGTGTGCCAGATAAGATTGTGTATTCAGGTGTGTTAGTGAAAATGTTATCTATACATGATTTTCTACAGCCAGGTTTTTCATGGGTATAAGTTGATATGAGGGGGATAAAAACCTAGGGCAAGGGTGGTGTCTTCTAGCAGTTGTACTTCTTTGGAGTTACTTTTGTGTAGATCTATATTAAAATCTCCCATAATAATATGTACTGAGTTTTTTAGGTAGCTGTTTGGCTATGTCATTGAGTTCAGTCAGAGCATCACTTAGGACCCCACTAGGTGGTCGGTATATTACACCAACTGTTGATGATTTGTCATTTATACTTATGGTTACAAAGAGGGTTTCTAAGTTACCACTAACAGACGAAAGTGATGAGTTTATTACAGCATTCAATGAATCACTTACATAAAGGCATACCCACCAGTTCCTTTTGGTTTTATCTTCAATTATATCTTGATAGAAAGCTGTGTATCCAGGTATACTGTACACAGTACTTTCATCTGAAGTTGTATTAGTTTCTGCTAGACCAATTACAGAAAGTTTTAGCTTCATACGATTGGACTTGGGCAGAGAATAGATCAAAGTTGCTTTTTGTTACCATCTATATTTGAAACAACATACTGCCATGGGATTCCAAGATCACTATTACAGATTGAGTTGAAGTTATCTATATCATAAGATTTTGCAGTTATCTAAAATACTTGAGATGCTTCTGATAAACTCATCACTTTCATCATCATCATCAACGTCCTGTGTAGAGAGAGGATTGTATTTGGTCTCAATATCTACTTTACATAAGGAGCAGTAGAATTTTGTTAATTATTTCACCCATTCGATTCCTTGAAGCAGAATTGGTGATAGATTTTAGTCACACTCAAAGCACTCATATGCATTTTTGACCAACATTTATGTTCTTTACACAATGGTTTGCATTTTTCCCTTACATTATGCAGATTGAATTTGCTAGGTTCCCAATCCTGCTGGGTCACCTAGAGAACCAGATGACGCAACAACATCTGAATAGGAGCGACCATTGACTCGGTTAGATGAAGATGTCCTCTACCACCAACACTCCTCACATTACCAGGAGGTCTGCCAAATACTGCTTGCTTTATGTAACTAGCAAGCTTCCTGACGCCGAAGAGATTTAGGTGCAGCATATCAGGCCTATTGTTGCGATCAACACGTCGAGACAAATCTCTCTCTGGAAAGGAGGCCACTGCCATCAGGATCCAGAAAGTTATCAAAACCTCTGACATACCCGCACCCCTAGGTCTCCGTGCATCAGTTTTCGAACATAAGCTTATTGAAGTAAAGAGCAGCTCTATTGATTTCATAACTCTTCGTTGGTAGAATGGGGCATACAAGATTCTACACTTTGGGTTCAGACTCCGCATTTCTGTCAGCTTGTTCACATATTTCTGATAAATGTTTTCAACACTGTGGTCCATTAACACTAGTATTTTTGACATCATTTGTCCCACACATGACTACAACGTTCTTATACGACATACACTGATGGGTCAAGGGTATCTATTGTTTGGAGCCCGAAGCGCTGTCCCGGCATGGTTTCACCCAAAAGTTTTGCGCTTGTCTGAAGACAAAGTGCAATGATCCGGTGTTAGAATCGCCCATAATACATGTAGAGTTCTTATTCCATCTATCTAGAGAGCGAAAGGTGAGGCTGTAGCGTGTTCGATCGATCAACTTCATTTGATCAACTGATGTGTTTTAAATAGAAAATCTTTGAGCTAGTAGGGAAACAACTAGATAGATAGATAGATAGTTGACGGAAGGCTTACTAAAGCCCCCGTAGTGCCCCCCAACACACAGGATTGGAGGACATATATGCCCGACCATACCCTTCCAGAAACATTGGCCGACATGGTTCCTTAGTGGTGTCGCGAGCAGTAATCATATTTAGTACTCCAGTGAGTACGTCTCTGCATAGTATAGCTCTAGATTTTTGAGATATGATTTGTGATGACTGCAGTCGGCCCTGTCTGGTGAAACCAGGTAGGATGTGGGGTCTCTATAACTAGAATGGATCCAGTGTTCTGGTAGTTCCACATGCTCCAACTGCTGCAACAATGCCCTCAAAAAGTAAGTGCTGCGCACAGGTTCTCCATTGGCTAGTGCCTATGCACAGCCATACAGGGAGGCCTGCACACTGCACAGGGGACATGATTGATTGTACCTAGGGAGTAGTCCTGAAATAGTTGCTGGAAGGTTTCCTGAAAGGGTTGGTCGTTGAGACTTTTATGGTAACAACATAACTGATAAGCTGCATGCAGCATGCGCACGCACTGCATGCGCATGCGCTGCGCTCTTGATAAGCTCGAAATGATTTGAATAGGTGTAATTGGTGGGATCTGGGTGTGTTCTTTTGCATCTGTTTGCGATCAAAGTGGAGTTGTGACTCATAGTATACCTTGTGTTAATCTGCGTGTCAGATCACCAATCTCTGGGAGATGCCTGAAGGGGGAAGAGAGGAGGAAAGTAGCAGAACTGCAAGCAAGAAAAGGGATTCTAGGGAACTGGGGAAGAAGGGGGTTAGGAGGGAAGGAAGAAGAGAGCCGAGGAAAGGGCTGCGTGGTGTGAAGTAAGGTGAGGAGGGTGAAAACAGGGGGGGACAGAGAAGTGGGATGATATGGACACAGAGCTGGATGAGAGTCAGCTCTGTGCTGCCTGAACCTTAGCGTGACCCGGGGTGCACCTGGCAGAGCGAAGTAAGCCGGAGGGTGGAACAGGACTTAGCTGGCTGCCTCGTGACACAAGAAGTGCCAGAGACAAGACCACCTTATAAGAGAACATGCTGTGCAATATCCTCCCAAGGACCCCTAGGGAAACAACTAAATATTGCTCATTTAAACACGATTCAAGTCATTAGGGACCAGTTAAACACATCGTTCTTTGAAATGAAGTTGATCGATCGACCAATTCCATTCGATCGACCGACGAACGTTACGGCCGCCTTAGAGTAGAAATAACCCTTTCTGATGAGCAATATTGATCTTATGTTCGGCGTTCTGCTTTGAAGGAACGCCCCTGATTCCGACAGTCAAGGTCAAGAACAGCCTCGGGACCGTATCTTGGGTTGCGAAAAATTTCATTTGGTCAATTTGATGTCCTTAGAAAGCTGAAACATTCCTCTACAAGCCTGTTTTTAAATTGTGTAATTTCGATAATCAGAAGTCGAGTTATGAACGATTGAAAATGGGCGATTTCATATCAAAATACACGTAATTTTCAAAACGCGCCAATAATTCTGACACACCTATGCGGGCTTAGGAATAGGGAAGCGCGCGGTGTACTTTAAACTTTTTAAGCCTTTAGCCCGCATAGTTGCTAAACACGTATATCTCTGTTTGGCTCGCGCGGCGCGCTTCCCTGTAGAAAGCGCGGCGCGACGGCGCGTACACACACCTTTGCGGGCTTAGGAACCCGCAGAAATGATTAAGAATTACAAAATAAATCGAACATTAGACAAAGTTCATTGTTCAATTTGACTGATAGAATGAAAATTGCAAAAGAAAATACATAACAAGACACGATGTTTTAATCACGAAGAAAACTTTCTCCAAGACCTCAATCTCCAAGACTTTTCTCCAACTCGGTTCTCAAACATCAACATGATCCATTTAATTAGGTTATGCAATTTTTTTAGGTAATGCAATGAGGAGAACAGTTATGTGGAGAGCAGTAATAAAATTAATGTGGAGAGCAGAAATACAATGTGGAGAGCAGTAGGATCTACATGAGTCACTCCAAGATGAGTGGTACACTGACATGATGTTGTAAAATCTTAAACATATTTATTTGGACAGAGCTCATTGGAAAATTTTTCTACATTCATTGGAGACAGTAACTCCATGTCTATGTATTTGATATCCATGTAAATTCATTGGGCAATCAGCAAATATTGTGACCATTAGAATTCTTGATTATTTATAAGGAGATCAGCACATTAATTGTGGCATGTTTCAATATGATGCTCTGTCAATACATAATCTTTTGAACCTAACGCTTAGGCACCTGCATCGTTCTGCGTCAATCAGATAAACTGATCAAATGAAAAACGTACACATTTGCTCGAGCTTACTGTTTTGCATGGACGTCATCGTAAAAATTTACTGTGCATGTTTTTCATTTGATCAGTCCATTCGGTCGATGTGGAACGATGAAACCACCTTATGTGTGCAGACTGCTTGATTGGCAGAGGCCTTGATAAAGATACATGGATTTCCTCTGTGCACTTCAACTTTCCATATAAATTCCGTCTAAAACACTCAATTTTGCACGTCTTTTTCAATTGAGCAGTCTGCACACATATGGGAAAAACTTAAATTGATCCAATAACTTCCAGTAGGCAATAAAATTACTGAGGCATTGCCACCTCTGAGATTGGTGTCTGAAATTTCCACAAAATCACAATTTGTACGCATGTGATACTGATTTAACAGTATATTCACCTATTATTGATTCGATTTAAGTACAATTTTGTTCAGTCTCCTATCTAAATTAGAGCCTTCATAAAAATATGATTATGAAGTTACTCCAAAAATATATTCGGTGTTTGTTTTACGCATGAACACAACAGTGCTGTATTGTAACAAGTGTCATGATAACAAGTAACTGATAAGACAGGAATATTTGATGCTCAAGCTACAATGTTTGACTAATCATTTGTTTGACAGAGTAAATGATGAGACAGTAATATTCAATTCACAAGCTATAATCTTGAAATTGTCTGAAGAACTCACCTATTATTACAGTTTGTGTAGCTGAATGTAGTTGATGGTACGGCACCTTGTTGACTATGTAGCTATTGTTGATTTAATCTGTGATGACACTCATGACTTAGACCTTGACGACAAAAATCCCACCCGAGGTAAGAAATAAAGTATTAACAATTGAGGAAATGGTGCGCGGACAAAACACCACCCGGACAAAACCCCACCAGGACATAACCCCACCTTGGAGCACAAATTGCGCAAAAGGGACGCTCGTGCGTAATCCTGTGACGCAATGTTACGGTTAGGGTTAGGACATATGGTTCGCACGAACGTTCCCATCGCGCAATTTGTGCTCTAAGGTGGGGTTATGTCCGGGTGGGGTTTTGTCCGGGTGGTGTTTTATCCTACTATCGAGGAAATTGCTTGTAACTAGCTGGAAATGTTATGCTTGTTGCATGGGTGATATAGGTGACAGAGAAAATTACAGTGTTTTAATAACCCTATCTGTTCAACCATACTTCATATTTTATTTTCAAACATGAAGCTCTAATATTTCTCACTTACCCCTATGTTCCATGGCCATATTTTCACTCATATATATCAGTGATATTTATTTTCTGATATTTTTTACCCATATTTTTACGATTTTACTGATATAATTCGGTCGAAAAAATATGTGCGAGCCGGCACATATTAATTTTTTTTACTCATATATATGGGTAGTGAGTGCCAAGATCACGTTCTAATTGATACACTTAATTGAATTTTGACATGTACCCAGGTATTCTTGTGTGTTAATGAGGTAATTGTTTACATTCAACACTCTACACCCGACCTCGGGCTCCTTCACCATTGACCTTGATCGAGGCGGATCGAAGAAATAAAAACTCTTAATTTTGCTATTGGGAAATATGAAACTAAAAAAGTTCATTTGGTACATTGAAACATGGAGAAACAGTTAATGAGGCCATGATTAGGCTAATGAGGCCGTGTACTGACCAATGGAGGTCATACTCAATCAATTTCATCATTTTTGGCCTCTGATACTTTGTCAGGCTACTTTAAACTTCACTCAGTGTCTGCATAGGCCATTACTGGCCTTTAACACACTGAACATGCAGAACAGTGAACACAGCATATAAATATAGGTAGGCTTCGCAATCTGAGGGGCTCAAACTCGCCGACTCCACCGCATGTACACGGCCGAGACCGCTGGGCCTACAAAATTCACATGACTGGCTAGCCAGTCATGCAATTCTAAGCCAACACAGGTCTCAGGCCACACACACACGGCAGAATCGGCAAGCCGAGCCTCATATTGCGAACCTACCTATATTCATTCGCTCATTCAGTGAAGGTAACATGAAGTGTCACAGTGAGGGAGCAAAACTTTCTCTGAAAAAACTGTTCTCTAAATCTACGGTGTTTACAGCCTACTTCTCTTAAATCGGTGTTTAGGTTAGCCTCAAACATTAAGTTAGTGTTGAGGTGAGGATGAGAGTTAGAACTAGGGCTTGCGTAGTTGGGTTCCGGGTTAAGGTTTAGGACTATAACTTTAAAGGGAGCTTTGACAGGGAATCGGTAAAAAGCCGAGTGAAGGCGTGCACAGATGCAGACTTACACATCACTACAATAGTTGTAGTACTGGTTAGTCTGTAGCTACCTGTGGAGTCTGCCTTTGAAAGCTAATTAAAGAATTCAGACGCACACATTATAATAAGAAGATTATTGACGAAATATTCCCAGAGATCAATTTTTAAAATCGTTTCAATTCCAGTTTTTCTGGCGACAACCATTTCTTAGATGGTTGGGTCATACTGAAAACACATTTTTCAAAGCAGTGGTGCCTCAATCCCTGAGATATACCACTTCAAAAATGAGAATTTGAAATTTCCGTAACGTTACGGAAGGAATCCGATCTTTTCAAAATGTCAATTTCTCGGAAAGCAAAGGTGGGAGAGTGAAAATTCTTCTTAGATTCATTATTAAGTGAGTTTAATTCCTAAGATAGGTGTTCAAAACAATAAAAATATTGTAGCAGGTTGAAATATGAACAATTTCTAATTTTCCTTCCGTAACATTCCTTCCGTAACGGAAAATAGGTGGAAAAGTTGAAAAACAAGAAAGTCTTTGGAATTTTAAAATTTGGATTACAAAACTTCCCCTAGGATGAAATGACGATTTGCTTTGCAGATTACTGGAGTCTCACCAGCCTAAATTGTGAAAATATGCTCAGGTGAAAATTTCCCTCCGTAACGTTTTGGGTGGTTTTGGGCGAATTTCCTTCCGTAGCGCATGTTACGGAAGGATTTTCCTATCCGTAACAAATTTTTTGGTTTGCCATATTTCAGTAATCTCATGACTATTCTCCAAGAAAATTTCCTGGGAGCTTTAAAGAGATCATATCTATCGATTGTACAAAATATATTTTACAATCATCCTTCGTAGAAAATATTTGATTTTTAGATTTTTTTTCCTTCCGTAACAATTCCTTCCGTAACGTCAATTAGCAATTTCTAATTGACAATTATGAACATTCTTTTTCACTTTATATTAATTCCTGCTCATGAACAAGTCTAATGATAATGATCTATAATATATGGAAGAGCCAGCCATGTGAGGTTATTATTTTTGGATCAAATCATCATTGAACTGAAAATTCCATTTTCTGTCAATCGCTCCAATCCTTCCGTAACGAAATTTTTTTTTTTCACTGAAGCACTGTTTTTGACCAATATTAGAAAACAATGAGTTAGGGATATAGAAAATCTTCATTGATAACTGGGCCACATGACATATTTAACTTTTCGCTCAAAAATTTCCCACAAAATCAAAATTTCCCAGCAAATTCCTTCCGTAACGAAAAATCAATTCATCAATAATCTTCATAAAAACCGCTGCAGATGGTAATGATGAAACCTTTTGCCTTGGTTTTGCCTTTTTAAGGCCATGAATGATGAAGGCACCTACATTGTACAGCTCCCACGTTAGGGTTCCGGTCATGCACGATTGTAAGTCGCAAGCTTGATCACTCTCCGCAACAAATGTGTAATGTAGTGGCAGCAAGGTGCCGGGGCATTCAAAAGTCTTGCCGATCCATGACTGACCAGTACTCTTATAAGATTTGATTTTGGAACATGAGATGAGATTTTTCACTCTTGACAAAAACGCATCCCAGTTTACTGCTTCTTTGGGCGTTGGCTGTGTATACCTGTGTATGTAATGTAGTGGCAGCAAGGTGCCGGGGCATTCAAAAGTCTTGCCGATCCATGACTGACCAGTACTCTTATAAGATTTGATTTTGGAACATGAGATGAGAATTTTCACTCTTGACAAAAACGCATCCCAGTTTACTGCTTCTTTGGGCGTTGGCTGTGTATACCTAACCCTTCATAAGTTCATATATACAGGCTGTACTGCTGTAGTAGGCCTTGTCATTTCGACCGTGCTGTGTGCACTAAATTATAGGTGAAGCGGAATGAAGATAAGGCCAACTTCACGTGCATTGAATAGAAATATCATGCTATATAATAGTATGGATTATACACTCATATTGCTCAATCTGATTGGTTAATGTACCAATCATCAGTTGACTGAATACTGATGGGTTAATGTTTCAATGCTTGGACTGTGATTTAATTACATAATTTTATGGCGCAAAAATTATATGGGCATGGAACAGGTTGAGCTGAAAAATATATTTTTCAGAAAAAATATGGCCATATTATTTCAGTGAATTATTTGGCCATGGAACAAGAGGGTAAGATGATGCAAATATTTCAGATCAGGGAAGTGGTGTCAAGGGACGTGTTGTCCAAAGATTCCCTAAGGAGGACTGGGAAGGCTTTGAATTTCCTGAAGATGGAGTAGTTTCTGTAAGTTATTCAGATGTAGCTTTTTAAAAAGTTTAATTATCTTACAGTAAGTTCTGCTAATTCAATGATGGCCCTTTTGGAATGACATCTCTAAGGTCTATTTGTAACTATGCCAGTAATAAATATTACCCTCAGTTCTGTCAACCTGGTGGATGGAAAACATACAGCTATCCTCGACCACCAGAATGCTTCAACTTCATTTTCACCAACATGGAAGGAGCTTATACCTATGTCACATGTTTTTCTGTCTTTGAACCATGTGATGATTTGTTGGAGAGCAATGACTGTATTGATGTAGATGATGATATTCAGCCATCCTTCATGTACAGGTTTGATAGGCATGAAACACTCTACACTCCCTGTATTGGTGATTATTTTGGATAGGCCTCAACCTAACTTTATACTCAGACAGCTACTTGTGTCTCGTATTCAATGTACTATCATAGGTATGGAATAAGGTTCATAAAGTGTCTTTTAATACCCTGTCTTTAAATCCAGAAGTGACAGCAAACGTGCAAGTTTAGCAGCAAACTCAGAGATGCCAAGAGTGTTTTACGGTCCTAAGTGCATTTGCATCTTATCATCCTTCCCATTTTACAATACATTCAGGGTAAGTCGTTACTAATTTATAATTATTAGATGATTAATTAATTATTCTTAGGTATAGTACTTCGGTAACTACCATTTTACAATAGATTTAGGGTAATTCATAATTAACTTCTGTCTATTAGATGATTTAAGGTCCTTCAGTACCTACCTTTTCTAGACTCTTGAATAACAAGATCAATGTCTATACTGTATGTAAATTAGAATTACTTATTCCATTGAAACATCATGCCATTGAATTTATTTCTTACTATTTGTTTCACAGGATTGTTTATGCGAAATTTATACAAGATACATTGAAGATAGGAAAGTGATGAATGAGACAGATGCATTAGATGGTGTTGAAAATATCATAGCAATTCTGCTTTCCACTGAGGTAAGTTGCATGATTACATAGGCAATGTATGACTTAACTGATAATGGAGTAAAAGTCAAAGTGAGATTATTAATAGATCATGGTATTGATGCTACGTGAGATGCTTATTTTACTAATTGATATACCATTAACTATATGCAATTAAATATTGAATTCCCAGGTGCCAGACCATCAGAGTGTAGACAGACCTCTTAAGGTAGACTTGGAGGGCCGTGCTATAAACATTGAACGTATGAATGTCAGATCTCAGCCACCTTACACTGGTACTTCTGTGCTGAATCTAGTGTCTACAATAGGTAATAATCTTCAAATTTATCCCATTTTGAGTTCAATTTTTGCTTTTATTAGACATCTTCAACTCAGATGATTTTTGAATTTAGCATGTTGTTGAAAACCACAATCTGATACAAAATATTAAATAGATACTTGTTATTAATAGAATGCAATGCATATTTTAACATCAGCATTTAAATTTCCTACTTGCATATAGTGTAACAAAATATCCTAAGTAATGTATAAATACAAACATTAATAGCCCCACATGTAAATGTGATTATAACGATTAACAAATGATTCGGATTGATATTGGCTTTACAGAGTACAAGAGTTACACATGAGTTGTGATTTTTTCCTCCTCTCTTATAATAGGGGCTTGGGTATGACAAATTTTTCCCCCTAAACCATTATTGTCCCTGGGCTGGGGCATTGGTTATAAGGGTTTTTTTGTCTGGGTTAGAAAGGGGCGTCATTTTGATAATATTTTTGGGTTTCTGGGGTTTCTTAACTGGGTTTTTCAGTTTTCAACCCCTCCCCTTTCTTTTTTTGACCCCCTTTTTTGCTTTTTCAAAATTTTCAAAAATGAAAATACTTTTGGTTTGGTCCTTATGGATCGTTAAATAGGGCTGAATTAGAAAACACGATATTTGTTATCGGGCACTTCCTGGTTTCGTGATCCCGAAAAAATTGTTCATTAAAAATCGCCCCTTTTTCCCACCACACACTCAGGCCTCTCCCATCCCTCGGTTCAGAATACAGATCTCTTTTTTATTTTTGACCCGTAAATTTCTAATTTCCATTTTGACGCCATTCTCTCACTGAACCCAAAATTTTAGGGACTTTTTTATCTCGAAGAAAATCCCCCGTAAAATAAAAATTAATTTCAAAACTCACAAAGGGAAAAAAGTTCGTCCGGTCCCGTATATATTTATTTTGGGGGTCATTCTTTCCCACTTCTCAGTTTTCAAACCCCTTTTTAAAATAAACCTTTAAAATTTTAAAACTATTTTGGTTAAATGTTTACAAAACTTCAACCACACACCCTTTTTATAATTTTCAGGGAAGGGTTTAACTTTAAACCCTAAAAAAAAAGGCAAAAAAAGCAAAAATTTTTTCCCAAATTTTCCCCCTTTTTTAGGCCAAAATTGGGGTTTCTAAGGGGCTGTAAATCGTGAAAATGGCCGAAATTAAAAATTCTGAAAGCAGCATTTTCTTAGTTGGATCAAACTGTACTGTCCTGCTAAATTTCATGAGTTAACTAGTAAGTTTATTAAGGACGACCCCAGGATACTGATCAAAATTCAGAAAATACTCGACACAATTGGACTTGGGAAAATTCTGTGTTTAAATGCATCATTATTTGGTCTCTACTACTCTCTGGAAGGCAGTAGCATGGGAAAAAGCAGTTTATAGCCTTATTTTTGGTCCTTGTGGACAATTATAGACAAAGAAGTCCTTTTTAAGCCAAAAATGGGGTTTTTAAGAGGCTGTAAATCGTGAAAATGGCTGAAATTCAAAATTCTGAAAGCAGCATTTTCTTAGTTGGATCAAACTGTACTGACCTGCAAAATTTCATGAGTTAACTAGTAAGTTTATTAGGACGACCCCCAGACACCCTGATCAAAATTCAGAAAATACTCCGACACACTTGGACTTAGGGAAAATTTCTGTGTATAAATGCATCATTATTTGGTTCTACTACACTCTCTGGAAGGCAGTGCATGGGAAAAAAGCAGTTTTCAGCCTTATTTTTGGTCCTCGTGGACAATTATAGACAAAGAAGTCCATTTTAGGCCAAAAATGGGGTTTTTAAGAGGCTGTAAATCGTGAAAATGGCCGAAATTCAAAATTCTGAAAGCAGCATTTTCTTAGTTGGATCAAACTGTACTGACCTGCAAAATTTCATGAGTAAACTAGTAAGTTTATTAGGACGACCCCCATTCCCCCCCTCCCCCCCGAGATCCAGGATGTTAAATACGTAAAAAAATCGCCAAAAAGTACGACGTATTGGCCTCACAATACGTGACTTGAAAATTACAACACGGATTCTGAATAGGGGTTGTTTAATACGGGGAAAAAGTATACGCGCATGCGCTTCCAAATATAATGAAATGATTGTTTCGTTAAAAGTGCGCGCGCGACCAAAACATGGCATTGGCAATGCATTTAATTCGAAGTTTAAGCAAAATTTCAAAGATGAAGGAGAAAAAATACGGAAGCTTCTGCCAAAAAATACGTATTGTACTTTTTCCCGTATTTTAAAAAATACGTATTTAACAACCTCGTATTTCTCAGCAATTCTTGATCGTGCCCTCCATAACACACTCCGCAAAAGCTGCAAACTTCTCAGCTTCGGAAGAGTCAATAGACAAACTGGGGTTAACGTCTTTCATCGGGGGCTTCATTCCCTCCTTCGTCCTTCTGGGTTAATGGTCATAAATTCTAATTAAGTTAGTAATTATAGCTGATCTAAAATACAATCGCTTTTCAAATAAAAACTGTCTAACGATCCACTCTGGAAGTCAGTCAACGCTCCAATTATTGAAGAAGCACACAAGATGAATTTATCATAATTTCAGCAGAATTCAAGATCATAGCATGGCTTATTGGCGTACTGGAAGCAAAGAACTTACAATTACCTGAGGATTTTGTCTCGGAATCCAGAAATAAGTCTTGTTAGCGGGTTCCTAATGAATCCAACTTTGTAGAAGTGGTCTATTAACTCTGCGAATGACCTGCAAAATATTGAATATGAAAAAAATTATCTCTAGATTACATCATAAACTATCAAAGAGCTCTAAAATGACTTGCAGTTTGATTTAAGAATTTAAAATCGCCTTGTAGAATCCGTTCTAGAATCTAGGGCTGAACAAGTAGCATCCACACAGTTTTTAACATATTTTCAAACAACATTTCACTCACACATCAGATTTTGGAGACTTCTTCTTGTAATAGTCCATTGCCTCGTTAAGGGAGCCGTACTTCTTCATAGCATGGACCCCAGTGATTTCGCTGTAATCCCGGGTGTCCCCCTGAATCCGGTTATACCACTTCTTGAAGGAGGTGGATCCCGTCTTGGGATTACTGGCGTAGAGGATGCTGTACTGCTGCCAGTTCTTGGGGATTATCATGAGCCGTGTCTTGGAGACTTCCCCAGTCGTTAGTTTGTACTTTTTGCACTGTTTCTTGACAAAGGCCAGGATCTCCTGGGTGTCCTTGACATGTTCCCAGGAGTCTCCCTTGTGTTCCTCCTTCTTAACGTCGTCTGTTTTCTGGGGTGAGGATGAGGGCGAGGGGGAAGGGGCGGGAGAGCTGGTGTCAGGGGGTGCTGTGGCTGCTGGCTTTTTAGACTTTGAGGCTGCAGATGATTCGTCCTGAAATAGGGAGGACTTTTTATTTAGATTAAAATCACTGCGTTATTGATTATCAGACCTTACAAGTTAACTTTTTAGTTCATACCAAAGTTCTTACAATTAAATGATTAATTGACCATACGTCAATGTATAACTGGAGTATGATTGAGACAAAACGGTGGGCATAACTTGAACAATGCTATGATGAAATAACTTAACAACATACCTCTGATCCCTCGTTAGTAGTGGTAGCTTTCACTTCTATCAGTATTTCCCCTTCACCTGGGTAAGAAAATACTCAGAATGGTCTGTCGGCCTGAGGTTTACTCAATATCCAATGCCGCTTCTCACTTATCGAGCTGTGCCATCATTCCACCTTCGGTATCGTGACTATTGGAGCAGCTCTCAAAGTGAGGTAGTGATTTTTAATTTGTTTATTAAGTTATTTTTATAGTATATCGTGCTTATTATTTCTGGCGTGTAGTTATCATCTTAGGTGCGTGCTTATCATTTTGAATGGAAAGCCATACTGGTACAGTGCTGAACTTTGGACAGGTTTGGTACGTTTCTACGTTCGATAAGTAGTTTTACAAAAGTTCAAAGCACTGCGCAGCTCGTCGTTCCGAACATAAAAATAGTGATACAACATTCAGGAACTTAAACGAGCGATTCTACAGGCGCTTACCTGATTTGAACTGAAGATGAAAATTACATCTGTAAGAATACCAACAATTATAATAATACAAGGACTAGAAGGCAGTAATACCCCGTAATACCCACCTGCGCCGGTTGAAGCCCCGCGTATGGCAGTGGGGTTGATGTAAGTATACAGCAAGCCGGACGCAACCACCAGCCCAATCAGAACGCTGATAACAGTCTTCTTAGGAACCATGCCGACTTAAGCGTCACTCAGGAAACTACACTGAGTACACTGAGCAAAGGACACGTCTCCCAGCAACACGTCTCCAAGCAACACGAACCAAGCAACACGAACCAAGCAACACCAAGTTACAATCCAAGTAACACGTCACTTGGTGAGACTAAGTAACTCCTCAGAAGTGCGAAGAGGAGAGCACTTGAAAGGAAGGAGTATATAGTAGTACAGCAGTATAAGAAGTGTCGCAGGAAGGTGGTTCAAGCAATGGTTAGCCTACACGCCAGCCTATACGCTACGTCCTCACTGACATCGCCCTGTGAGGTTTGAGGTACATTTCATACAAGCCAAACAGGTGGTTCAACAACATATAATAAACTATAGAACACACAGATATAATATATAACTGTCCAGTGTACGTGGTACAATTGTACATTATTAGATTATTCGAAGAACTGTCAGATCTATAGGATGATATAGGTGGTGGAAAAGCTTGATCCCATTTCCACTTCCAGTGGTAAACGATTGTTCGTCTCAAACTCAGGCCTTCTAGAAACTCAGGTGAAACCAATGTACGGTACTCTGCACGAGATAAGGCGAACTCTACCAGCGTTAATCGTCAGCGTTCAGCAAACTTTAGGCAAACGACTAAACGATTGGCGAGCCCTCTGCACTAGCTGAGTTCGCCACGGACTGGTGAACAATTTCGCCGGCGCAGGTTATTAGGGTCAGGATGAAGTTTGCAAAGTTCCGGAGAACGCAGATGGAAACTTGATGCAAGCCTTCGCCTAGATTACAGTTCATTGGAAATAATCGTTAGCTTCCTAGGGAGTTTACTCCCAAAATTTCGATTCGGACTATTAATGTAGCTTCACTTTGCTGTTTGCGTGAAATATGGAATTTTCAGACAAATTTAAAGAAGAATATCAGTGCAGAAGGGTTCATACGCATACTTTGGTCATATTTTCAGTTATTTAAAATAAAACCTGATACTTTGTCGATAAAATTTAGAAAATAATTGAATAATTAAGGGATCTTTTTTTGGGAATTTTCACTATATTGATCACCTCAGTGATGTTGGCCTCTCTCATTTGCTCCAAAAATTTTTCAATTTTTTTCAAATTCAAAAAGGAAATCTCCTTATTCAATTTGGGGATATTTGAGAAAAATCCCAATATTTTAGAACCCCCGAAATTTCGATCGCCAGAATTTGATAATACATTTCTTACATTTCATTGCTCTTAGAAAGTTAGAACGTGACTACTGCAATCCGTCATGCATTATTACGATTAATAAAATAAAAGGGCAATAGAGATATATAATAGGGATGAATGTGGACCGTGACCCAAATACAGAAGTATAAAAAACACCCCGCATGAAAAACGTGCAATCAGTAAACTTTACAAATCGCACGTCAAATAGGATACCACGTGCTAAGTACAATCCAAGTAACACGTCATTTCTTAAGACTAAATTAAAATTAATGAATGAAATTTAGTTCCATACACATGTAAAAGTAACACTCAAAAAAATAAATTAAGATAGGGAGAAACATCCCTAGCGACGGAATTCTAGGATAAACTGATGAACAAATTAATTGTAAGGAAAACTGAAAAATCAAAACTAAAATTATACTTAGTAGAATCAAATGAGTACAGAGTACCTACTTACAGAGTATGAACTATGAAATACACCTAAGGTATATGGATTATAACAGTACGGAGAAATCCCTAAATAAGAAATGGGAGTCCATACAAAATGGTAAAATGTACAGAAGGACGAGTGTCATATTACATGTGTTGAGGATGTGATTACATCAAGAGGCACACATAATATCCGGGAGCAGTGGAACATGTTGGAATGAAATGTTGGAAAACATGTTGGATATCATGGAGAACGGATGAAGTTTATTATCCAGCTCGACTAGGCCGCTTCTCTGATTTGGAAGGGGGGGGGGGGGGGGTAAGGGGGCCGGGCGAGCACCGTGAGTTAGCGTAAAAATGATCAAAAGAGCTGATAGTTTATATAAAGAGGATGAAGTTTTAACAAAAATTTCTCGCATTTTGAAAAAGCTTGGAGCAAGGGATGATATAAGGTATGTGAACTTTGAAAATTCATACTTTCAGTTTCAAAGTTGCAACGTGAGGTCAAAGTGGAATGTAGAGCATTGTTTAGTTTTTACCGTGATTTAACTTTAATCTTAAATTTCTTGGCATTATCTCAATCACTGCTGGAAGGTGATAACTGTAATTTGCAAAATATGAGATTATCATAAACAAGAGATCACAGGTAGAATCAAGAAAACGATTGAGGAACGTTTAGCCAAAATTTCGAAAATTTCTTATGAACACATGAAGGATAATTCGCTAAAAAGTGTCACAAGAGTTGCGATTTTTGTCCAATGGATCCATCATGTCCAATGGACATGTCAAATTGACGTCCATTGGACATCCGAGGACATCCATTGAACCTGATGTCCATCGGTAAAAATGTCCAATGGTGTTCAATGGATCCAATGGATCCATTGGATCTATTTTTGATGTTCAATGGACATGTTCAATGGATCCAATGATGTTCAATGGATCCATCTGAGTGGATCCAATGGACAAAATGACCATACATGGTTTGGTAGATGGACATCAGACTGGTATTTTTGTTCATTGGATCCATTGTGTCCATTGAATCCAATGGATCCATTGTGTCCATTGAACACCATCGGACATGTCCATTGGATCCATTGTACATTGTGTCCATTGGATTTAATAGATCCATTTTGTCCATTGGACACAATGTATCCATTGGACGCAATGGATCCAATAGACACGATGTACAATGGATCCAATGGATCCAATGGACATGTTCAATGGTTTTCAATGGACACAATGGATCCATTGGATCCAATGGACACAATGGATCCATTGAACAAAAATACCCGACTGATTTCCATCTACCAAACCATGTTTGGTGATTGTGTCTATTGGATCCACTCAGATGGATCCATTGAACATCCATTGGATCCATTGAACATGTCCATTGAACATCAAAAATAGATCCAATGGATCCATTGGATCCATTGGATCCATTGAACACCATTGGACATTTTGACCGATGGACATCATGTTCAATGGATGTCCATTGGATGTCCAATGGACGTCCATTGGAAATGTCCATTGGACATGATCGATCCAATGGATCCATTGGACAAAAATCACAACTCTTGTGACACTTTCACTGATAATTCCTGTAAGTACTAATTGCAATAATGGAGAATGGATATTATTAAAATATTGAGAGAAAACCACGTTCAACATAGGAACATGGGCATGCACTAGACGAGCAATACTCAGTACCGTGTTTACTGTTTTAAAGGTATCAACATAATAATAAATAACAACAGAATTCTGACAACAATGTTATAGTATTATAGACCAGTCTCCACGCTCAAACAATATGATACGAGGTCCCTCGGACTTAAATTTCCATACAGGGCGCGCCAAAATTCTTGACCCCTCTTACTTTTTTGAGCATTCTAAAAATAAAGCAGATATTTCGATTCTGTTAAAAATGGCGGATTCTGGGATTTTTAGGTTGCTATGACGTCTATAGCAACCACACGAGTGTCCATGGCAACCGTCCTAAAAATTAAAGATTTTTGGCATTTAGATCAAGGCCACATATTTTTCTGTTTTGATTACTCATCAAACAGGATAGATATTTCGATTCTGTGAAAAGTTTCAGTGATCATAACCAGTCAACGCTGGATTCTGAGATTTTCAGGTTGCTATGGACGTCATAGCAACCTAAAAATCTCAGAATCCGCCATTCGTTGGTTATATTTAAAAATTCTTTCTACAAAATTGAAATATCTGCTGTATTTTTCGAATGATCAAAAAAAGTAAAAAGGGTCAAGACTTTTGGCCACCCTGTAGGTTGCATCATAAGCAAAATGATAGGAATGGTTAGAATAAGTATACAATACAAATATAAGACACAGAGAAGCAACACCCAGTACCGTGCTTACTGTTTTATAGGTATACAACACCAATACAACTACTACAAGACACAGAGAAGCACTAAGTAGTAGGGATTCATAACGCTGCTGGATAATACACCATGACATCACAAGTATACTGTGCATGTACTATACATGTCAGATACTCAGATACTTATAGTTATACGAGTATGTGCACAGTGCAAGCAGCTCTGGACTTATTCACTGTTTAATGTTATTTTAGTTACATGCATAACTAAAATAAACATGACAAAAAATCATAAGTACAGTATCTAACCAATTAAATTTTCCGCTTTGTCCGCGTCCGTTTTTAACTTACTTCTTAAATTATTTCCGGACTGGCTTTGGCGACAAAACAAACAAAGTGGAAAAAACGCAAAAAGCAGACGAAAAGGGCACGTCCTTTTAAGCTTATTGTTCGCTTTTCTGTAGGACAAATTGGACAGTGACATCCCTCCATTTAAGTAGGTACCTACACAAAGGTTAGGCATCGAAAATTCTACGATCGAAAGGAGATGTACTCCAAAAATCAAGCAACTCAGAGTTCGAGCAAACAATTGTTGGGAGAACAGTATTGAGTGTGTTTATGCCTTTTGCAGAAATCATGTCGAACACAGCGCAACCCTCAAAGAATACATGTACAATGTATAGTTATGAAACTTGTACACAGTGTGCTGTGACGCAAATGTCTGTGACAGGGTAACTTGAAGCGCCATGATATCATTGGGAGACCTAGGTATTTCTATCTAAATGCTACAGTACGGAAGTGCTCATCATGATCAGCAATCATCCGTGTCTCAATAGTTAGTAGGAAAAGCTAAAAATAATAAATAGCAAACATATATCATGCTTATAGATTTATGAAAGAGCCGTGCCCGATTTAATGAATAAGTAATCCATGGTGTTAAAATAATTAAAGGCCCAAAAAACACAAGGGCTCAGGGCTAAAAAGGGTCATCAGTTGGGCAAGGGGTATAGCAGAGATATAGCAGAGTACCATTACCACTACCGCGGAACGGTAGTTAGGAACCTGGAACGAACTTAGCCCCCAATAGCACATCACTAGCCCCCTCACATAGGTCCCATGAGGGCAGGACTAATGGGGCTATAACCCAGTCATGGTTCAATCTAACATTGAGCCTAACTCTAGTTAAAGATATAAGAGTCCTTACCTAAACTTGATATGAATTAATTTCAATATTTCAATGTCAGTAAGTCCCACGCTGAGCTCTGTATCGAGCTCTGTACATCATAACAAGACTGTATATTTTATTCTCAAATCTCACAGAAAGCAAGCAGAGAGCGAATAGCTCAACAGAGGCTCCGAGGTTCAATAAATCTTAGGACTGCGATATCAAGCCAATGATGACTGATGGGGTTCCGTTATTGTCTAGTTCTCGAAAATATGACTGCACAAATAATTATGACTAATAATTAAAAAAGCAAATAATTAATAGATAATAAATAAGCGATTAAATTGAAACAGCTAAATGATATTAAATACTTAGATAATTATTCAACTACTATACTTATAGAAAGCAGTCTACCAATAATAACTCTGTTCAATATATAATATGCTATTATGGAACCATTTTAATTAAAGACAATATCGATAGCCTAATTAGTTGGGTTATTAAATTATCAAGTACCTACCTGCTAAGCTACTAAGTTATACTTAGACTTGTTCATGTGGACGCTTTAAACTTAAAGGGGCTGCACACACGTGGATTATAAGACTATTATAGTGTGTCCCGTTTAACTTCGTAAATTTTAAATACACTCTGCATCTACTGCAATAGAGATAAAACCCTAAATGGTTCTGTAGATTGGAGTAAATAGATGAACATTTAGGCATATCTTGGCCTGATTTGGTTTTCGAAGTTTGAGTCCATATTTCTTCACGTTGACTGGAAGTGTGAAAAATACATTTTATTGAAACGTGCATTTGAGGTCATCACATTGAAAGATTCAATGGTCGTCCAGGAAGCAACCTGGATACCACACCAAAATTTTACCTACCCTTGGTACTCTCCAGTGTATCAGCGAAATATTCTGTGACCATAGAACTGCTCATGAAAGCGAAAACGACGGGAATCATCGTTCAAAGAAGCTGAGGTGAAAAGTGTGCAAACCTCGTTTCAAATAACCCAGCTCCCGTAACTTCAAAAACATCAACCAAACATCATTCATTGGAGCTGAAAATTTCTACGATTGTTCGTCTGAGAATACTGATGGAAGCCCATGAGGCAAAATTTCAAATCTGATTGAAAGACAAGCAGAGGAAGGCTTAGTTCGCAGCCTGCAGGGGCGTGCATAGAGAATAGCGCATATTACCTTAAGTTTGTTTCCCGGCAAATCATGGTTTTACAGTCATGGGATATCCCAGAATTGGCATCAATAATTTTGGACGTTTTACATGGACACTGTTCAGCCTCTTGGAAGTCGGTTAACACCTATTGAAGTATGGTTTGAGGCGCTTTTAGCCCCAAAATCTCCATTTTCCTTAATTATTCAACGAAAATGGCTCCCACAACAAGGTTAACGTGCATATTCACTATGATTATGTGTCGTGGTTTTTGCGTCAGCTGATGTAGAAACACATGCTGAAGTCGTCATGGTTCATGCAAGTTAGTAGAACACCTGAAATGGCTCTTAAAAATCGAGCCATTATTGACTAGCATTTTCGATGGAGAGCAGTAAGGAAACATATCTTCATGTCATGGCCTCCCTACTCCCAAGATTTGACTCCCGTTGATTTCTGGCTATGGCTGACACTCACAAGAAACATCTTCAATGGAAAACAATAGCCGTTTACCACTATGACTCTCCTGGAATGAGCTGTAATGTGGGGATTCAAGAAACTACAAAGGGGTAATTTTGCTCATTTGAGGCCTTATGTTGAGAGGCGATGGACAAGTTGTGTCGATAACAACGGTTATAGAAGTTAATTTACCATAAATGTTCATCATTTTGCTCTGAAATGATGTGTGAAATTTGTCCATAAGTCAATTTTTAAGAATAAAAATGTAACCTTAAAATTTACGAACTTAAACGGGACATAGTATATTATAGTAGACTCAAGTTTTGCGGCAAAGACGAACGACGTGGAGTATTATAAGCCACGAATCCGACGTCATACGTGTGTCTGTAGAATTTAATATAGGTAGTCAACACACGCTTTCTAACAAAATAACCATTTTCTTTTCAGTCCTCAAATGGAAATAAATATTAAATTACTCAAAAACACAGAGACATGAGTTGATCGAATCACTGCAACTCTGTACAGTGTTTTTAGACTAAAATAATAATAGACGAATTGGACATCGTGGTACCATCTGATGCTTTCTAGCGCAACACAGGAAGTGTTGCAAGCAGTACTTCCGATTACAGCAACAAGACTCAAGGGGATGGGACACTATCGTTAAGAATATTAATGCAATACCATGCCCACGCAAAAGCGCTCGTGTGCAATATCAGGGTTCGCACTGTTTCCTCGAAACTAAACCTTTCAATGTCTATACTGGTCATTCTTTTTTTAATTTAAAAATTCCAATTTTACATGAAATATTTTTACTATCTGATTCAGGTTAAAACATTCTGACTTTTTTTACTTTTTAACCAAAATAGCGCAGCAAAATATAATTCAAGTGCAAAATCCGGGCTAAACTCTCAACACAACGTTAACCATTATTACAGGAGTACAGGAAGACCCATCAAAATATATTCTCATTGAAACGCGCTCATATGTAAATATGCATGTCATCTGTGAGTCCCTCACTGTAGACAGGATCTTAAAACTAATAACTTAAGTTAGCATAATATTCTAATATCCCAATAATTATATCCTGTGATGAGTTGGGCTTCCGTCTGCACCAATCACCATGCACTACCTACTTTATACCATGATGATACTGAGGCACTGCAACAGTGCAACTGCAATTAGCGGCCATTTATTCAGTTATTCGACCGCAAGCTTTATTCGACCATACTTAATAGAAGTATACCTATTGTTTCGTTTCAAGGATTTAGTTCTAACTTAATCTATCAAAAATATAAATAAATTTAAATAACAAATAAATTTAAGTTAAAGTTGGTAATTAAGTAATTAACGGATATGATACTATGATATAGTGATACTTGATAGAACTGAGAAAAACTCACAACCAAAACATCCTTTGATCAACGGCAAAATGCGACTGGAAGTAACGAAGTCAGACGCAAGATTTTATACGACGAATTCCTGAATTCCTGCAAACTGATCATAGCACGGAGGCAAGTTTTGTGAAAGAGGCGCATTGGTACTGGGATTGCGCGCGCGTTTATTTTAGCACTTATTGTGGAAGAGGCGCGCATATACATTTACACACCTACACGAAACATTCATTTTTCTTGGCGCTGTTTTCGTTTGTCGATGTATTTTCTAGAAGCCTCCGCGGTCGAGGAGACGAAAAACTCGGAACTGGAGCAGATTTTCGAAAGATTGGAGTTTTGATTATGAGATTGGGGGATTATGAGATTATAATTATTGGTAAAAGTGTCACAAGAGTTGTGAATTTTGTCCAATGGATCCATTGGATCCATCATGTCCAATGGACATGTCCAATGGACATCCATTGAACATGATGTCCATCGGTAAAATTGTCCAATCGTGTTCAATGGATCCAATGGATCAATTGGATCCATTTTTGATGTTCAATGGACATGTCCAATGGATCCAATGGATGTTCAATGGATCCATCTGAGTGGGTCAAATGGACACAATCACCAAACATGGTTTGGTAGATGGACATCAGTTTGGTATTTTTGTTCAATGGATCTATTGTGTCCATTGGCTCATTGGATCCAATGGGTCCATTGTGTCCATTGAACACCATTGAACATGTCCATTGGATCCATTGCACATTGTGTCCATTGGATCCATTTTGTCCAATGGATCCATTGTGTCCAATGGACAAAATGGATCCATTGGATCCAATGAAAACAGTGTGCAATGGATCCAATGGAAAAGTCAACGCACATTGAAATATCGCTACGGGAATTCTCAATGCACACTGATTTTTCCCATAGAGCATTGATTTTCACATGGGAAAAATCAATGCATATTGAAATATCCTAATGGAATTCTCAATGCACATTGATTTTTCCTGTAGAGCATTGATTTTCTCATAGGAAAAATCAATGCATATTGAAATATCCTATGGGAATTCTCAATGCACATTGATTTTTCCCATAGAGCATTGATTTTCTCATAGGAAAAATCAATGCATATTGAAATATCCTATGGGAATTCTCAATGCACATTGATTTTTCCCATAGAGCATGATTTTCTCATAGGAGAGTCAATGCATATTGAAATATCAGTTGCTTCAGTGGGGTTATACTTAAGAGTCGCATTGTTTCAATGATTGATTTGAATAAATTCTAATATTCCTCTTATATTGCGAACTCGTTTAGTGAAACAAGGAGTTATTAATCAAAAATATTTTCAATGATCGACATCATCTGCAGTTCTGAAATATCCTATGGGAATTCTCAATGCACATTGATTTTTCCCATAGAGCATTGATTTTCTCATAGGAAAAATCAATGCATATTGAAATATCCTATGGGAATTCTCAATGCACATCGATTTTTCCCATAGTGCATTTTTCCTATGGGGAAATTTCAATGCTCTAGAGCATTGAAATTTCCCCATAGGAAAAATCAATGCATATTGAAATATCCTATGGGAATTCTCGATGCACATTGATTTTTCCTATATAGCGTTGATTCTTCCCATGGGAAAAATCAATGTATATTGAAATATCTCAATGCACATTGATTTTTCCCATATAGAGCATTGATTTTTCCCCATAGGAAAAATCAGGCCCCCAGTAATGAGCATCACAACTACCTTCCTACCTACCAGATACTAAGAGACTGGACTGCATTCCTCATTTCCGAAGTCCTGCCCCGAGGGCCCTACGACAGCAACGCGTTTTCCAGCGAAACCTGGAGTGAGCTCTTCAAGAAGCACGGTACTTCTGTAGAAAGGATCACTGGAGTTAGAGCTGACGGGTACATCCCCACCTTCTACTACGGCACTTTGGAGTCCGGGCTGTCCCATGACACCTACATCGACACCCCAGGGTGGGGCAAGGGCTACATCAATGTCTTGTTCGATGACTGGTTCAACTTAGGCAGGTTAGTTGGGTATACACTCCAGGGTGGGGCAAGGGCTACATCAATGTCTTGTACGATGACTGGTTCAACTTAGGCAGGTTAGTTAGTTGAGCACCTTCTCATGCCCTGTATCAGGAGTTTCCGTATATTGTTCCTTTATTCTCCTCGTCCTTGGATTGTGTGATTGCAAGATTCGAAGATGACGCTATTAAAGTCATATGACTTTCAGATACTGGCCCGTGGCTGGTCCACAAAAACGTATCTACTGCCCTAAATCGCCATCTGGTGGAGCCACAGATTTCCTGATGTTCGAGTTGGAACGAGCTCCTAATAACCAGACTATATCCCTGACTGATACTCCACTAGTGGACGGGCCGTACGATTCATCCCAACAATAAACATTTGAGTGCTGTTGATTTAGAGGGGGTTGTTATGTTTGAAATTTGTGTCAAGAGTTATGTGTTTGTATCTTTGTATGAAATTTGAAGAATTTATCCCTTGAAGTAAAAGCCTGTTTTTAAACTTGAACACAAAATAAAAAGCCGTCATTGTAGGGATATTTCGACATATGCTTTATGCCATTTTCAACCTGAATTTGGATTTATTATACAATGCTAACAAGCGAATATATAATAGTTATTGCCTACAAGCACGCTGAATATGATCTTTTAAACTGGTAAATTTGAACTAGACGACCTTACACACAAAATCACAAAAATATGTTGCATAACGTAGCAAACCAACAAGAAATTAATAAATTATTATCTAATGTAATCACTGATGAAATGTACTAGATAAAGTGTTAAAAACCGATACAGAATCAATGCATTCATACGGAGCAGTGCTTGGAGGGTGTTGAGCGGAGTCGACCACTCCTGCGTGTTGGGTGTCTGTTTTCTACCTAATTTGAGCATAATATTACCCTTCTTGGGTCCGTCTTCTTTTCACTTAGCTAAACAATTGAAGAAAGTAATAACTAAATTTTACCCGTGTGTTGAGCTTAAAGTTGTGTTTAAGAGAGGTCTTTCATTAGGTAATTTGTTCAAATTTAAAGATGTTCTACCATTTGAATGTAAATCTGGAGTAATATATTACACTAAATGTAAAAAATGTGGGCCGAGTGCGGCTTATTTGGGTAAAACCAAAAACACAGTTTACGAAAGATTTTACGGTTCTAACGGTCATCTTAATGCTAGGACTAAGAATAGTGCCCTTCATTTGCACATATCCGAAACGGGTGATCCCGAGTGTGAATTTGACTTCAAGGACACCGAAATCCTTGGAAGATGTTCACACGATCTTCGGCTTCGCTATATGGAGAGTATTATGCTCAAATTAGGTAGAGGGCAGACACTTGATGCGCAGGAGTGGTCGATTCCGCTCAGCATTTTCTGAGTGCTGCTTTGTATGAATGCATTGATTTTGTATCGGTTTTTGACACTTTATCTAGTACATTTCATCAGTGATTGCATTAGATAATAATTTATTAATTTCTTGTTGGTTTGCTGCGTTATGTAACATATTTTTGTGATTTTGTGTGTAAGGTCGTCTAGTTTGAATTTACCAGTTTGAAAGATCATATTCAGCGTGCTTGTAGGCAATAACTATTATATATTCGCTTGTTAGCATTGTATAATAAATCTGAATTCAGGTTGAGAATGGCATGAAGCATATGTCGAGATATCCCTGTAATGACGGCTTTTTATTTTGTGTTCAAGTTTATTCTACTACTCCGCTTCCCGCCCAAGCCTGTTTTTGTTATGTGTATGTTTTAGAAGTTTATGTTTTTGTTTTAGAAGTTTTGTCCATAATATAAGTTTTAGCAGTATGTCTTCTTTTCATTTAGTTTCTCATTTTTGTGTTCCTATCTTTTGTGTTCGAATCTTTTTCAATTTATTTCGGCCATCGATTCCACAAATTCAACAGACTTATATCCCGTTATGTTCCACAAAATTTTCCACAAAATCTCTTTCTGCCTTTTCCTATTTAGATAGAGAGATAGTTATGAGCAGTGAATAACACCCTAAAACTTATAAACCTGCTTATGAGTTGAGGATGACACTACCTCTGTTAGGGGCAGTATGTCTCCTGACAACACTGACAACATCTCTACAAAGCAACCCACCACTCCTCCCTTTGGTGCCTTACCCTCAGCACTTAGATATTCTGGAGGGCAGTCCTGCTGTCATAGACCCTCGCCGCTTCAAGTTCAATTCTCATTCAAACAGTATTCTACTTCAGGAGGTTAGTCCTTTTCTATTGTTCTGTTTATAAGTGTTTACTGTTGGCCTTGAAATCAGCTGCTGCTCACCTGTTAATTACTTACTTTCATAGGACAGTCATGGTGACATATCCTTTATCAATATGACACATTTATTTGTTCGCATTTATTTCGTCCCATTAACAAGCACCACTCCGCAGGCGTTTGGAAGGTACCACAAGTACCTGAATCTCCATGACTACGTACAGGAGCTACCAGCCACCCTCCCGTCCCTCCAGGTGGAGGTCAAGTCCGCCAGTGAGGAACTGGTGTTGGAAACCAGTGAGAACTACACTCTCACAGTGACACGAGATACAGCCCTCTTGAAGGTTAGTTCCATTATCTCGCTGTAGAGATTAGGTTCAAACACCAGCTAATACTCTAATAGTGCTGATCCCCCTTCAAACACCAGCTGATAGTGGGGTGCTGACCCCCCTCTCTGCAGGCAGACACGGTGTTCGGAGCAATGCGAGGCCTGGAAACATTCTCTCAGCTGGTAAACACGCTCAACTACACCCTGCCCCCAGTGGACATCACGGACTACCCCCGCTACAAGTTCCGGGGTCTCATGCTGGACACCTCCCGACACTACCTGAGCGTGGGGGTGCTCAAGCATCTCCTCACCGCAGCCTCCTGGTCCAAGCTGAACGTCTTCCACTGGCACATCGTGGACGACCCCTCCTTCCCCCTGTGCAGCACCGAGTTCCCGGAGCTGTGTGCGCGGGGCGCGTTCTCCCCTAACCACGTGTACTCGCAGGAGGACGTGCTGGACATCGTCCTCTTCGCTCACAGACACGGCATCCTCGTCATTCCAGAGCTCGACACCCCCGGACACACCCTCTCCTGGGGCAAGGCCCTGCCCGGCTTCCTCACCCACTGCCCCGGACACGGCAACATCGGGGCTGACTACGGGCCTGTGGACCCTACCAACGAGGGGGTCTACTCGGTCCTGGGACGACTCTTCAAGGAAGTCACGGGGCTCTTCCCTGCACCATTCGTTCACCTTGGCGGGGATGAAGTGAACTATGGATGTTGGAAGCAAAACGCCAATGTGACCGCGTGGATGGCAGCTCACAACATGACCGGTAATTATGATGCCCTGGAGAATTACTACGAGCAGAGAGTCCTGGACATCATGAAGTCGCTCAACAGGAACTACATCGTTTGGGAGGAAGTCTTCAACCATCATGTGGACATAACTCCGCAATCCATCGTGCACGCCTGGAAAGGCGACTGGCACAATGTGCTCGCGAATGCTGCCAAAGCAGGTTTCCGGTCCATCTTATCGTCCTGTTGGTACCTGAACAGAATTTCTTACGGCAGTGACTGGACCAAGTTCTACCAGTGTGACCCCCGCTCTTTCAACGCCAGTGCCACCTACGAGGAGCAGCAACTGGTCCTGGGTGGCACTATCTGCATGTGGGGTGAATTCGTGGACAACACTAACGCCCTCCACAGAACCTGGCCTCGAGCCAGTGCTCCAGCTGAGAGACTGTGGAGTCCGGAGTACATCAAGGATGTGGATTTCATGGCACCTCGGATAGAGGCTCACAGGTGTAGGATGGTGGCTCGGGGCTACCCTGCAGAACCCACCTTTAAGAGGGGCTATTGCAAGAAGGAGTTCTCCTGGAGGAAATGAGGCTGTTGCAGGATGCCAAAATTCAAAAGCACTGAATCAGGTAAGATTGCAAGTCAGGAAACTGGAAAGATTCAGCTGAATATCTTAAGCTTTTGTTTGAGTTTGTCTGAGGACTCATTTGTATTCTGGTCCACCGGAGTTGATTAAAATTTATAACAGCAATCATTTTTTTCAGAATCTTGATGCTCATTTTATAGGCATCCCAGGTGATTGGAAACAATCTTATATGAAAGAACTCATTGATATCTATCATTTGCGGTAAACATAATCAAAATCCGACCTTGCGTTGAGATTTTATGAGGGTAGAACCACCAATACAAACAAGTCCGTTTCAATTTGTGATATGCAACTCCGATTTCTGTCACAAAAGACCTCATAACTCAATAACTGTAAGAGTTAAGAGATGCAGCCTTGGCACCTATCTTAAAAATTTGAGACATTTTAACATAAGAAGAGGAAAGGATAACTCCTTTGTGTCCCAGTTGAGGTTATTGAAGGCAGTGTACGCATGCACTTAGACTGGCCTTCATAACTTTAATATCCAACACAGAAGAGAAACCAATCCTAAACCAAACTGTAGTACCCATGGCCACTACGAGCTGACATCCTGGCTAACTGCTTTACTTTTTCCGTAGTCTGGTCAAAGAGGTGGTGTACGTGCGTCGCGCCTGCATAGAGGAACCATTTTTCCCAGAGGGAGAGGGCCTGGACTGAAGTTGGCTTACCAACTTGTAGTACCCATGGTGGCTGCAAGTTAGTGGAATTAAACAGGTCCTACCTCTTTTCAGTGTCCCTCAGGGTTAAATGTTGGGCCTGTTTCCGAAAACCAGGTTTTCAGACATTGCGACACAAATTTAGCCTCAAGACTTCAACACAAGCCATTGAAAACATATTCTTGATTCCAAGATGAAGCTGAAACTGTTTAAGATCACCTTGAACAAAATTCGCACAACGGGATGAATCGGTGGCTCTCAGGCGAGGCTAACTGATATGTGTGCTCATACTCTCATAGGTTGAAAGCAACAGGTTGAAAAGTAGGTTGAAAAGGTAGGTAGAAAGGGCTCAATAAAGACACTTCTTGGCTTGGAAATTGCATATCATGCTTTCAATCTTCAAGAGAGATGAGTAAAAAATAGTTCCTGTTGTGAATTGTAAGTTTTCTTCCAACTAAGCTTTATAAGCAGATTTACCACTCTCTCTTTGAATCTCACCTTAGCTATGCAATATCTGTTTGGGGTGGGGTAGCCTTAACTAACCTAGAACCATTATTTCGTACTCAGAAAAAATGTTTACGTATAATTTTTGGTGATACTGAGTCTTATTTGGAAAAATTTCGCACTTGTGTGCGAGCTAGACAATTTGGTGATCAAAAGCTTGGCATAGAATTTTATAGTAGAGAACCATCTAAACCACTATTCATTAGCCATAACCTTCTTACTGTACAGAACTTATATCGGTTAAGATGTATCACAGAACTAGTGAAAATAATTCAGTCTGGAGAACCAGGGCCCCTCTACCAGTCTTTGAATCGATCCCATCGAAATATCAACCGCTTCTTAACACCAATGCCATCTATATATTTTTCTTATAAGGCACCCTGGCTATGGAACAACTTTCGAAAAAGTATGGTTAATATTGAACTTGGAAATGATGAAAACTTGATCAAAAATCTTTTAAGGAATTCTCTATTGTCTGCCCAAACGCAACAGCCAGAGAGTTGGTGCAAAGAAAACTTTACAGAGTTTCTTGCAAGGGATAGTCAATAAAAGTTATATCTCTTCCAAATTATGTAACGAAGACCCATCGATAATGTGAAAGTGTGAATGAACAGACCAATGTTTGTGTTCTTATTTAACTGTATTTTATAAATATAGATACAGAATTTGGATCGAGGTTTCACTCAGGAATGACCATGACTCGGGATGGTGGATATGTAAAAATATGGTGATGCCCAACAAACCTCTTTATTGGGCATAGAGCTATGAAGTTCTGTAATTCAAAATTCATAAATTCATCTGGAAATTTGGATAAATTATCAATTACAAATAACACAATCGAAGGATCTATCCTTGACCAAACGTGAAGGGAAAAAGAAATGAAATGTGTTGTAAAGTGAATGACAGTCCAAAAACGTTTGCAACTGATTCCAATGAACAACAACAATATGGATGTCATTGGCTTTCATGTTTTAATGAGAGTATACACACGACGCATCAGGTCTTCCTGATAATCAATTGTTACAATGCTATACAAGCAACTCTTCATACTAATACATATTAGTGTAACACAATTTGAAAAAGCATGTAACGTTTAAATACTTAGGAAGTTAAAATGAATTTACTCCCATCTTGACCTTGTTTTTTACCTAGGTATACGACCCTGAGTGGTAGACCAGGTGGTCCCCAAGGGGCACTATGAAGCAAACCGCCACTGTGCTCCTTTCTCCAGCCGCATTTCTGCTCTGCCATTCTTGATCGTTATTTATTTAAATTGGCCGATCTCTACCTTAGGCTTCTCAAACAGTGCAGTTTGACCATGGGTGTGCTAGAGGTTCGGACCAGTTTATGAGGCCTGAATTGCTTCGTGTGGTCAATATAGTTTATAGAAAGCTCTCAATTTGTGCAGTCCAAACTTTATACAGGATGATTCATCATCCTGTATAGTCAGATTTTGGGTGTGAATGTATAACACACACACCCACACTGCACATTGGTATAAGAGTGCCCTATACCATTTATTAACTGTCTAGTTTGTTTTTCTAACCCAGAGACATGGGTTCTACAAATGTGGACATGTTAGGATTATTTTCAAATTTAGATATCATCAAATTGTATCTAAGCTCAACCATGAAGAATGCAAGTAAAATATCTAATTTTTATAGAAATACTGTATTCATTGATAATTAATAAGTAAAACGCATCAATCTAACAGATTGCCCCACAAATTTCCTTCATTTAACTTGTTATACCCAAGACATTCTAATATAGAGCTTGTATTTAAATAGTTAAATAAGTACCTTTCAAGCTTACTTTGACTTATTCTAGGCTTGCAGAAATAATTATCCTAACAGCAAGACCTCATTTGTATTTTGTGTGTGTGTTTTGAATTGTATATTGTGGAGATGAATAAAAATCATTCTTTTTACTAAATCATTCTTTTTACTGAATACCATCCAGACTGGGGCACAGTAAAATTCTACATGTCCTTTCGACCTTTTTTTCGACCTACTTTTCAACCTGTTGTTTTCGACCTATGAAGACACATATGCGTAAGTGCAGAAATTTTATCTAAAAAATTGGCCTTGTTTTAGCCCCAAATGGACAGCGCAAGGTCAAAACTCCCGAATTTAAACCAAGGAAGTATATTTCGGCCTCTTAAGATGAAATTACTTTATGGGGAATAAAACACTTCCATGAGGTTAAAAATGGCTAAAGCTGTAAAATCCAGGTTTTCAGAAGTTGCAGCACAATTTAAGCCTCAAGAAAGCAACAAAAGCAAATGAAAACAGTTTCTTGATACCAAGATGAAGCTGAAACTGTCTAGGATCATCTTAAACCCAAATTTTACACAATGGGATGAATTGGTGGCTCTTAGGTGAGGTTGAGTGACTTCCTCCCGGGGCTTTTTAACTTTTTTAGCCTCAAATGGACAACGAAAGGTCAAAAACTCCAAAATTTTAACCAAGGAAGTAAATTTTGACCTCTTGATTTAGATAAAATAACTTTGAACTTGGACTCAAGCACTTCTTTGATGCATTAAATGGCAAAAGACTGTAAAATCCAGGTTTTCAGATCTCTTGACACAACATACTAAATGGCAACAAAAACCATTAAACACATATTCTTGATACCAAAATGAAGCTGAAACTGTCTATGATAACCCTCAAATCAAATATTTACTGACTGAGATTTGTTGGCAGATAATTAGTGTCTTCAAAAAATTCGACTGCTCCCCTCAAATTGACAAGGTCATAAATTCCTAAATTTTGACCTATAGACTTAGAAGGTGGTTTTTGACCTCTAGATCAAGATGAAATTTCATTTCGAGGGCTAAAACACTTCTCTCATGTATTTAATGGCCAAAAGCTGTGCATTAGGGCATTTTTTGCTCTAATCAGCCTCATATTCAACCTCAAAGTTGCCACAAGTAAGAGAATATTACATTTAAAAAGTTTTTTGGTCACTACAGATGTCATTATGTCAAAACTAACCTTTTTAAATGAAAAAATTGGCATTAAAAGATGGTGTATAAATAAGCCAATGTCACAAATTCATTACATTCTGGCTGCTATTAATGTTTATGTTTGTAAATGTAATCTATTTAGATTGCAATTGAGATTAATTGTGTTCATATAAACGAGAAATCTGACTGTTTCTTTTTTAATTTCTTAACTGTTCCTCACTTTTCAGCGCTTACCTGACTGATTGAAAATATCCAAAGCAGCACCAACTGATTTTAAATAGTTGACTACGTTTACTGATTGTTTACCAGTTTAGGATGACACTACCTCTGTTAGGGGCAGTATGTCTCCTGACAACACTGACAACATCTCTACAAAGCAACCCACCCCTCCTCCCTTTGGTGCCCTACCCTCAGCACTTAGATATTCTGGAGGGCAGTCCTGCTGTCATAGACCCTCGCCGCTTCAAGTTCACTTCTCATTCAAACAGTATTCTACTTCAGGAGGTTAATCCTTTTCTATTGTTCTGTTTATAAGTGTTTACTGTTGGCCTTGAAATCAGCTGCTGCTAACCTGTTAATTACTTACTTTCATAGGACAGTCATGGTGACATATCCTTTATCAATATGACACATTTATTTGTTCGCATTTATTTCATCCCATTAACAAGCACCACTCCGCAGGCGTTTGGGAGGTACCACAAGTACCTGAATCTGCATGACTACGTACAAGAGCTACCAGCCACCCTCCCCTCACTCCAGGTGGAGGTCAAGTCCTCCAGTGAGGAACTGGTGTTGGAAACCAGTGAGAACTACACTCTCACAGTGACACGAGATACAGCCCTCTTGAAGGTTAGTTCCATTATCTCGCTGTAGAGATTAGGTTCAAACACCAGCTAATAGTGCTGATCCCCCTTCAAACACCAGCTGATAGTGGGGTGCTGACCCCCCTCTCTGCAGGCAGACACGGTGTTCGGAGCAATGCGAGGCCTGGAAACGTTCTCCCAGCTGGTAAACACGCTCAACTACACCCTGCCCCCAGTGGACATCACGGACTACCCCCGCTACAAGTTCCGGGGTCTCATGCTGGACACTTCCCGACACTACCTGAGCGTGGGGGTGCTCAAGCATCTCCTCACCGCAGCCTCCTGGTCCAAGCTGAACGTCTTCCACTGGCACATCGTGGACGACCCCTCCTTCCCCCTGTGCAGCACGGAGTTCCTGAACTGTGTGCGGGGCGCGTTCTCCCTAACCACGTGTACTGCAGGAGGACGTGCTGGACATCGTCCTCGCTCACAGACACGGCATCCTCGTCATTCCGGAGCTCGACACCCCCGGACACACTCCTCTCCCAAGGGCCCCTGCCCGGCTTCCTCACCCACTGCCCCGGACACGGCAACATCGGGGCTGACTATGGGCCTGTGGACCCTACCAACGAGGGTGTCTACTCGGTCCTGGGACGACTCTTCAAGGAAGTCACGGGGCTCTTCCCTGGCCAGTTCGTTCACCTTGGTGGGGATGAAGTTCATTACGGGTGCTGGCAACATAATGAGAATGTGACGGCGTGGATGGCAGCTCACAACATGACGGGTAATTACGATGCCCTGGAGAACTACTACGAGCAGAGAGTCCTGGACATCATGAAGTCGCTCAACAGGAACTACATCGTTTGGGAGGAAGTCTTCAACCATCACGTGGACATAACCCCGCAATCAATCGTGCACGCCTGAAAGGCGACTGCGAAAAGGTTTTAGGCAGGGCTACTAGGGCTGGGTACCGGTCCATCTTTATCATCCTGCTGGTACATCAGCCGGATTTCTTACGGCAGTGACTGGACCAAGTTCACCAGTGTACCCCCTGCTCTTCAACGCCAGTGCCACCTTACGAGGAGCAGCAACTGGTCCTGGGCGGCACCATCGCCATGTGGGGCCTCTATGTGGACAACACTCAATGTCTTGAGTAGGACCTGGCCTCGAGCCAGCGCTCCAGCGGAGAGACTGTGGAGTCCGAGTACATCAAGGATGTGGATTTCATGGCACCTCGGATAGAGGCTCACAGGTGTAGGATGGTGGCTCGGGGCTACCCTGCAGAACCCACCTTTAAGAGGGGCTATTGCAAGAAGGAGTTCTCCTGGAGGAAATGACGCGGGCTCACTCATAAATTTGTGAAACGGGTGGAACCTACTTCCAGAATAATACTAATAGAAGCTATATTAATCATATGTTTTGAATTGATGTTTATGAATTGATGTGTTTTAAAGAAAATTGAAATTATTCATATTGCTCGACTATTCGACTCAGCTTAATCCATAAATTCACTTTTTATGCCTAGTATCACTTATAGTTATCATTTGTTTTTAGTATCCTTTATTGTACTAACACAATAAATTTCTCTGATCCAACTCAGGTTTAGTAAATTTAACTTTTGCTTTACATTTACAGAAACATGGCACAGAATATCCTGCTAGCACTATGCTTCATCCAACTAACCACCTGCTACACCATTACCAAGCACTCAGCTGCTGAAAGGTCTTTTGTAGTGGACCCAGATGCTAACTGCTTCAGGAAGGATGGCGAATGTTTCCAGTACATCTCAGGATCAATGCACTATTACAGGTTGGGTATCCTAGCCGTCAAACTTGGTGGAAGACCTCAATTTTTATCCATATACCGAAACACTTCAACTGTTGACATTAATTGACAATTAAATGAGTTTTATATTTTCAGAATTCCGCCCGCCTATTGGAAAGATCGACTTCTCAAACTCAAAGGAGCTGGATTCAATACGCTCCAAACGTAAGATTTTTCAAGAAATACTGATAATTCTGATTTCTTGGCCAATTATTTGTTTCTACGTTTAGAAATTAAATCTGGTACCCCTCGCAAATCTTGATAATCTGAGCTGTTTAACCACCGCCTTCCAACCTTGATAACGTACGTCTGATCTGTTTGTCAGGTACATACCGTGGAACCAGCACGAACCGGTAAAAGGGGAACTAGACTTCTCCGGAATGAAGGACCTGTTTACCTTTCTCAAGATTTGTTCCGATTTAGATGTTCTCGTCTTGCTCAGACCAGGTTAAAAATAAAATGTGAAGGAAAGAATTTTTCGAATACTACTTTAGATTATGATTTTAGTGGAGTGTTTATATTATGGAACGAGACTGTCAAACGATGAAATTGAACAAAATGTCGAATATGCAACGGATGCACTCAAAAATTACACTGAATGATTATTCTTCATATGCATTTTAAGTGTGCCTTCCCGAATGTTACTGAGGCAGCCCAACTCATTTGCAAATTCTTAAATGATGGTTAATTTCATCCTCCACTGTCCATCCAGCAATTAACATTGTTAATTAACATAGTTAATTGTCATGGCTAACATTAATTGCGCAATTTGGATCTTACGTAATACGTATTTACATTTGCTTTCGTGTAGTAATATTTTCTAACGTCATTGTGTAAGGAAAAGCCGACATCGAGTATGATAATGTATGTATTAAGAATAAATCATTTTAATAATCATTTTACATCCTTACTTACCTTTATAGATTGGTGAATGCAACGTAATAATTCAATGCTAGAGACGTGATTACTCCTACACACCATTTCAGGTCCTTTCATCGCATCGGAGTTCGAGTTCGGAGGATTCCCATCCTGGCTGGTTACAGAGAGCCCCACCATAAGGTATCCGGGGGGGGGGGGTTGTCATAGTGAGTCCTACAATAAGGTATTCAGTGGGGTTGTCATAGGGAGTCCTACAATAAGGTACCGGGGGTTGTCATAGTGAGTCCCACCATAAGGTACCCGGGGATTGTCATAGAGGTCCTACAATAAGGTATTCAATGGGGGTTGTCATAGGAGTCCTACCACATAGGTACCTGTCACTGTCATAGTGAGTCCTACCATAAGGTATCCGGGGGGTGGATGGGTTGTCATAGGAGTCCTACAATAAGGTATTCAGTGGGGGTTGTCATAGAGAGTCCTACAATAAGGTACCGGGGTTGTCATAGAGTCCTACCACATAAGGTACCTGGGGGGTTGTCATAGGAGGTCCCAAGGTCAAGGTATTCAGTGGGGTTGTCATGGGAGTCCTACCATAAGGTATCCAAGCAAGTCAGGTTTGTCATAGAGAGTCCTACCATAAGGTATCCGGGGGTGGATGGTTGTCATAGAGTCCTACAATAAGGTATTCAGTGGGGGGGTCAGAAAGACTTACGAAATGAAATTATATTTGGTTGGTTTGTTCAAACCAAAGACTTTTAAAGAAAATGAAATTTGAATGCACTCGATTTTCGATTTTGGTAAAGGAGAAATAATTTTGAGTTGTATCAAATTACGACTCATTATTACGTAGCACCAATGCCCAACGGCAAAGTATTCGACTTTAATTTAAATGAGACTATAAATTTCACCTCAGGATCAGCTTCAAAGGCTTCGAGAGCTGATAGAACTTTATCTTTGGAAGATCCTTTAGCAATGGCTGTAAGCTTCCCGAATAGTTTCTTGTCTTGTAGAAACTGAAATTTTAATTATAGAATACCTGATCACTTTATCCTGCAAGCACGAGATGAGAGCAATAAATTATGAATTGCGTCGGATTGCGTTTATGTTGGGATAATTCACAACATATGGTATGATAATAGTACCTACTGCCCAATCAACAATCAAGGTCATAAATTTCACCTTCACTGAAGCATTTTCTTGTAGAAATGCAATAGCTTCCTTCTTCGAGTACTTATCAGCTTTGAATTCCTCTACAGAAACAGACGACATGTTATCCCTCAGAAAAATACAATAATTAAAGCAGGTTCACTGGATAATGGATATTCATATTATATTTGGATTCTTAATTTCATATTTTATCTGCCCAGAATTTCTCTATAGCAATGGAATGAAATGTCAATAGAATTGAAACTTAAATTTTGGACCAGCACCTCAATATGGAATTTCAACTATAAACAGAATGACCACATATATAGAGTACAAATAAAATATATATTCGTAGTTTTATCATGCAAATTATAGCTCACAATTGGCTGGTATAAGAACTGATCAGCTACGAGTTAAAAATAATGACACCTTAATCATTGAAACACTTAGGTATATAAGTTTCAGCCAGTATGTTAAGTTTAAATAAGTTTATCAACTTTAATTAAATAAGAAAATCTGTAGAATTAAATAACTCCGGTTAATTAATCAAACATAAAAATGGTAGTTATGAAAATGCTACTTTTCCTGAGAAAACTGAATATTATATCCACCACTGGCCGGGTCTTGGACCATTTTGAAATTGTCAGTACTGAGACCAAATGGTTTCAAGACAATATTACCCAAGTCTTTAAGTTTACCAATACATTCTTCTTTCATTTTCTCTTGCTGGATCTCAATTTGCCCAGGAAGACGTGATACAGCTTCCCTTGCAGCTGACTGACTCGGGTCAATTTCTAATACTTGCTTATAATCCTCTAGAGCTAATGTCAATTTATCAAGTTGTTCCCTAGCATAAGCTCTGCGTAAAAGTGCTTTCAAGTAAGCAGGATCCAACTCAATTACAGCACTACAATCTTCCTCAGTCTTCTCATACTCCAAGTTTTTCAAGTGACAGGCTGCCCTGTTTGCTAGCAAAACTGCTTTCAGCACATTTAGTTGCTGTCGACATAACTCAATCGCTTCGGTATACAAGTCTGCTGCTTCTCCATAGTTTGATGCATGAAACTGGTCATTGGCTTCGGATTTGATGTGAAGAACCATACTTCTTACCTCAATTAGTTCGTCATCGTCGTACAATTCCTGTGTGTCTGCATCATTTTTCAGTTCTTCCTTATCTTTTTGATTACCTTCTGCGAAAACTGGTGTTCCATCATGAGGTTGATATTCTGCAAAATCTTGACTTTTCAAAGCTTCTTCAATCAACTCTTCTTCAGGAAACTTCTCATGAGCTAGTTCATATTCAGAATCGGAATCTTTTTCCATAGTCCAATGAATGCTTTATGACATCTACATTAGTAATGGCTACTCAAAAATAATGATTTGATTAAAATTTAACCCAATATCCATCTGTATTTGATCCCCTTGAGCCTTGATAGAATGAAAATAAGAAATACAAAATCATGAATTGTTCATGGATTATAACCAAGAAATCTTCCATGGAAATAAACGTATATCAACAATCAAATAAACAGTATTTTTTCAAAACTTATGCCATTTGCATTGGGAAGGTGTGCCCTTCCATTAGGTTTTTTGGGTTACTTAAGCAACCGCGCCTTTTTGGTAGATCCCAAGGGGACATCAATTTTTTTTTCAAACTTTGGCCCAGAGCAGTATGTAAAAACCATGGTGACAGGGGTGTCACGTGATCATCTCGTTCCAGAGAGAGCTGCTGCGTTACCACGGCAACGAATGACCACATGCGTCACGTGCGAGAGTGTCACGTGACTGCAAGATCGTCACGTGATAACAGCAGCTACCAACAGGAAAGGAGCGATCAAGTGTAAGTTTATAATATTAAAGATATTTTGTGCCGTCCCTTCATTGAAAAGTATTGAGGAGCCGCGTCAAGGGTGTTCAAGCATTAAAAATGAAAATAATTACGTTAGCGTTTACTGATATCTTTGAGTTTGATTCATGTTAAGAAATAGGTGTGGAGAAATAATGATAGCTGTGAAACTGGGATTTTCTTCATTTATGTTACAGACTTTGAGATTGCCAGTAACTGACAGTGATAATTGGTCGTCATGACTGCAGCTTAGAATAATTTGTGCGATCATTGCACTGATTAATAGGCTATGTAAGAAAAATGACACGTTGAATTGTGAATGGATTTTATTTTGAATTTGGATTGCATTCCGACATGATTTCTATTAATGTGAATGTTTATTGTTAGTAAGTTATTACAAACCACTAGGCCTTGGAGCACTCAATTGAGATTTTGCAACAGTAACTGCGTTTATAACAAAGGCAAGGTATTGGTGATCATTATCCATTGCGTTTAGTTGATTTTATCATAGTATTGCATGTTGTCTACAGGTGTTACTCAGCTTTTTGTCAGAAAAAGAGTACTGTATTTATTTAATTGTCTTTTCGCCGGATTGGTGAAGCAATAAGTGGACCTATCAAATGAAGTGCACTTTGCATACCTTGAGGGTGTAATAAATAGTTATGCGACGAAACCAAAAGTTGCACAATGCACAGAACTAGAATTATAAATTATTCAAAGTCAGATTTAACAGTCTAGTGTTCACAGCAGTAATTCAAAATGATAATGAGGTGATAATACTTTTATTTTCGAACCGCTACTAAAATCAGAAAGATTTGAATATGATGTGCATTTTCGTTTTATTTTCCAACCTTTCAATTGCACCCATGATTTCGATTTTAAAATTCTCATTCCTACAACATAGAATCTACTTTTCTAGTCGAGAGTAACGATATTCTTAATTTTCTTTGAATAATTGTCCACGATTGGACACAAACATTTTCGAGTCGACCTCCCTGATTTTCACCACCTAAATAATTGAGAGCAAGCTACTAAGCTATGGAACGTATACTCTCCTTGTCTTTTCTACTGTTATCCATCACCTTTGCTGGCAATGTCAGGGTCTTCACAACTTGGCGGTTCTTTGTCAAAGAGGCAAAAATAAACGCTCTGAGTCAATCAGAGCTGACACAGGTAAATATAGTAAAAAGAATGATTTAGTAAAAAGAATGATTTTTATTCATCTCCACAATATACAATTCAAAACACACACACAAAATACAAATGAGGTCTTGCTGTTAGGATAATTATTTCTGCAAGCCTAGAGTAAGTAAGCTTGAAAGGTACTTATTTAACTATTTAAATACAAGCTCTATAATAGAATGTCTTGGGTAATGGGTATAACAAGTTAAATGAAGGAATTTGTGGGGCAATCTGTTAAATTGATGCGTTTTTACTTATTAATTATCAATGAATACAGTATTTCTATAAAAATTAGATATTTTACTTGCATTCTTCATGGTTGAGCTTAGATACAATTTGATGATATCTAAATTTGAAAATAATCCTAACATGTCCACATTTGTAGAACCCATGTCTCTGGGTTAGAAAAACAAACTAGACAGTTAATAAATGGTATAGGGCACTCTTATACCAATGTGCAGTGTGGGTGTGTGTGTTATACATTCACACCCAAAATCTGACTATACAGGATGATGAATCATCCTGTATAAAGTTTGGACTGCACAAATTGAGAGCTTTCTATAAACTATATTGACCACACGAAGCAATTCAGGCCTCATAAACTGGTCCGAACCTCTAGCACACCCATGGTCAAACTGCACTGTTTGAGAAGCCTAAGGTAGAGATCGGCCAATTTAAATAAATAACGACCAAGAATGGCAGAGCAGAAATGCGGCTGGAGAAAGGAGCACAGTGGCGGTTTGCTTCATAGTGCCCCTTGGGGACCACCTGGTCTACCACTCAGGGTCGTATACCTAGGTAAAAACAAGGTCAAGATGGGAGTAAATTCATTTTAACTTCCTAAGTATTTAAACGTTACATGCTTTTTCAAATTGTGTTACACTAATATGTATTAGTATGAAGAATTGCTTGTATAGCATTGTAACAATTGATTATCAGGAAGACCTGATGCGTCGTGTGTATACTCTCATTAAAACATGAAAGCCAATGACATCCATATTGTTGTTGTTCATTGGAATCAGTTGCAAACGTTTTGGACTGTCATTCACTTTACAACACATTTCATTTCTTTTTCCCTTCACGTTTGGTCAAGGATAGATCCTTCGATTGTGTTATTTGTAATTGATAATTTATCCAAATTTCCAGATGAATTTATGAATTTTGAATTACAGAACTTCATAGCTCTATGCCCAATAAAGAGGTTTGTTGGGCATCACCATATTTTTACATATCCACCATCCCGAGTCATGGTCATTCCTGAGTGAAACCTCGATCCAAATTCTGTATCTATATTTATAAGAGTACAGTTAAATAAGAACACAAACATTGGTCTGTTCATTCACACTTTCACATTATCGATGGGTCTTCATTACATAATTTGGAAGAGATATAACTTTTATTGACTATCCCTTGCAAGAAACTCTGTAAAGTTTTCTTTGCACCAACTCTCTGGCTGCTGCGTTTGGGCAGACAATAGAGAATTCCTTAAAAGATTTTTGATCAAGTTTTCATCATTTCCAAGTTCAATATTAACCATACTTTTTCGAAAGTTGTTCCATAGCCAGGGTGCCTTATAAGAAAAATATATAGATGGCATTGGTGTTAAGAAGCGGTTGATATTTCGATGGGATCGATTCAAAGACTGGTAGAGGGGCCCTGGTTCTCCAGACTGAATTATAATCACAGACTTAGCAATACATAATATACTCTATAGTTATTTGTTAATTGCAACTTTAAAAGAAAGATTACTTTACAGTCATTAACGAGCTACACCCTATGAAATGCATCCTTGTACATCAGTAGTATTATGAAAACTTAAAAAATCGAAAAGGTGGACTACCAAGGTTACCTTAATAATTAATTAAAGGTCGATGTAGTCAGACTTTCAAAGTATACATACTATAAACCGGTATAAACGTGACCTGGATTCATTCTGATAAGAATTAAGACATGAATTTGAACTGAATCATTATTTTTTGCAGCTGTTAGGGCCAGGAGGCATGAGTGAGCAGTACATGAAGATCCACAGCAACGACACATTCGCAGAGATACAACGCAACGTGGGACAAGCATGTGCAACTACAGTCGACGTGGAGGACCTCTCTGATAAATACTTTCCTAGGTTCGGATATATCATATATAAGTATATATATATATATAGGCTATGGAGTGCAACTTGTTGGTACATACTGCGGTATGTACCAACAAGTTGGGGTCTAAGCTTTTTCACGCTCAGTTTCAACTTTATTTCTTTATAAAGTTTGAGTGAATTTAAGGATTTTCTGAATTAAAAGAAACATCCGAAGTTTTGGAGTTTTAATGTGACGTTATAAAGTAACAACAATTTGTACCAACATACAATTGATAACATTGACCATGTGTATGACCTCAACTCTACAGAAGGTGCAAGGTGATGTAACCATGTGTACCAATACACAACTAATTGTTACCATGACGGCAGTTCCACAGATTTCCCCCATTTTGACGCCATTATTGAAATAATGTCATCAAGCTGACGTCATAGTACGGCAGTATCCAAAAATCATGGGATAACTGTCCCACTAAATAATGCAAACTTGGGCAACTGTCGAACTTCACAACTGGGGCAACTTACCCACGCCTTTTAATAATAAACTTGCGAATACATATATTTACGAATAATTGATACAATTTATGATCCACTTTGTATATTATTATGAAATGAAATTCGTTATTCATCTCCAAATGTTCTCACTGTGACATCATACTTCCAGGTTTATCCGAACAGTGCGATGTGATAACAATGCCGGACAATCCTGCAAACCGTCCGACCCTTCCTTCGCCTGCGTTCAGGTTAAAACCAGCACATTGGAATACGCTACTTTTAAAGGATCGTTCACATATTACGCAATCAATTTTTGGGGGTCGATTTTAACCCCCTCCCCTCGTAATCTAGTTTACAGTAGTTGTATATTTTGTTACAATAATCTGTGACGTGATCATTCGGAACCCCCTCCTAGATGATTATGTAATATGTGAACGATCCATAATTGCATGAGCATGGCAGTAATTGGTGATAGAATGATGATGCAATATACTTCCAAGTCTAATTTTACTATTGTATAGGTATAGGTATAGGTAGGATTTCTTATTACAATGGGCATACTACACAACAGCCAACTACTCTACAACAACTATACTACTAAATGTAATACCAACTATACCTAATACTTCCATGCTGAACTGTAACAGTACACCACCCCACAGACAACCATAGTGAAACACGTCTTGAAGCGAGAAGACCGGAGAGTTATGGCAGTGGCTGGGATCCAAGACACCACCTCCTACTTTGATCTCTGGAAAAAGGAACCCATCCAAATTGGGGTCGGGTGTGAATGCTCCAACTAACTTCTCACCTCATCGGATTAGGAATCTTTGATTGAACTATGATCCATTTTTTGCAATGAAGACTAAACTTGTGTTGTTAGTATCACAGTGGTATACCTGTGATCAATGATCAATATACGTGAAATGTGATACCTAACCCATTTTCGGAATCTTTGCTGCATTTCAGTTTATATTTTTTTTGTATTTCTATTGAAAATATTGTCAAATTTGCAACTGATAACGCTAATTTACATTGCATCAAATCCAAAATTTTCACTTTCTCTTTTCAATTACAGCTAAAAAGTACAAAAGTAAAAGGGGGAAATTTACGAAAATTAGTGTTACGTTGATAAGCGAGTCCAAATATGTTCCCACTTTCCAGAGGGCTATAGCTAATTTGATAAATCACTGGTTGACCGTACTGTATAAAAAGTACAAGATATATCCAATAACACTATACTATATACAGGCTCCCACCTAGCAAATATGATGTGTAAGAAACCTAAAACCCCCTGTAGGTATTACACAAGGTAACAATCACGTTGACAATTATAGGTTGACAAACCCCTCCCGACTCGTGAGCTCCTGAGAACCGCAAGGCATTACATCATAACGTTATTTCAGAAAACCCTTATCTTATTTGGTATTGACTGCGAGACCGTGATGAAACCGAAAATGTGAACTTTCGTGGATGGTGAGATTAACAATGCAAGCCTTTTTATCGGACAGATAATTAGACGCCTGTAATTTGATACTTCGATAAGTATCATCGAATGAATTTACGAAAGTATACAGTTTTCGGCTCGCATGTATGAAATTACGAACATAACTTCTTTTTACTTTTTAAAGTCTAACGTGTGTGTACGATTGTATTGCTCGTCAAAAGGTTTTTTAATCGCTATTCCTGTCATTTATACCAACTCAGTGGAAATGTTTGAGCGGGAACCATTCAGATATCAGGCATCTAGTTCGAGTAATAGGTCTCCGAGTCTCATCATCCGAGGGATTACCGATAAAAGAAGGAAATTGCAACAAGACTTGCGGGCCGGGCTGGGGAAGAGGAAGTTAACAAGCGAGGAACTGAAAAATCGATCCTTATTCCTGAAGTAAGTTGTACCAGGAATGTTGCTCTCTTAACTCTGTCACCTTAAATGTATGCATAAGTGAAGAAAATTTATCTAATATGTAACTGAAGTCATTAGTCAATAATTGCCAGTTGCAGTCTAATTTGGTAAGCAGATTGATTATAAGTATCTAGATTAATCACTTCATAACATCGATAAAAACAGCAGGAAAGAAAAGAAATGCTTCTATGGCTGCCAGTTTTTTGAGAGTTTGGAAAGTGAATTAAGCTTTCTTTCCCAAGAAGACATACAAATTATTGCTGATTTGCTCTTTGAGCACAAATACGTTGTTCCAGTGATGCAGTTTGTCACGGAGATGTCAAACTCGACAGTATATTACAGGTAAGCAGACTTATTTTTCTTTATTATTCATTTTTCTTTGGTTTTGTGCAATCTTCTGAGAAAAGGAATGCATGAACATTGAATTCAGCTATTTTGTTATTTTTGTACATTACACAAATTCAACAAAATCTTTTCAGATATCCGGATGATTCATTCAAAATCAGGGAATCTTTGAAATATGAGATCTGTGACAGCCGTCAGTTTTCTAAGAGTCTCATGCAACAAACTTCACATCCCCATCTAACAGGACATGACATTTACCGTCTTTTGGAACGATATATCCTTGAATGGTCACCTGAATTACTCGTAACACCATTGCCATCAAAAGAAACAAACCGAAAACTAAGGAGAGTATGTCAAACAATGCTCATTCATGGACACCTTGTGCCAGTGGAAACAAGCAATCCGGAAAGATATCAGAAATTCTCTTTCAGATACAAGTTAGTGCATGAAAACATATATATATATGATTTGGTACCAAAATTATTCTACATGGCACATTTCACATAGTGTACTATACATTTTAATCTGGTTCAGATTATAATTCATAATAAATTTGTCTTATCCATGCAGATATTATTTTTGTGACTCTGATGAAAGGATGCGTATGATTCGGGAATTTCAAAGTGGCCCAGATTTTGGCCCAGATTCTCACAAAAAGGAAAGGAATGGATTTTCTCTTTCTAGAACATTCACTGCAACGAAAGAAGCTCTAACAACACGAAGGAAAAGTGATGATATTGTTTTATACTGGACAGTTGATGACAAGTCCCTTGATAATCCCATGCAAAAAGGTCAGTGTAGATTTCTAAGCAATTATATATTCCTGGACATTATTCTAGAAACAAAGTCAAACTTTTCATTTGGAATGTCAATGAATAAGATTATCTCATTATGATATCATTGAACACCCTCTGTCTAAAATGCTTGTTCAATTATGCATTGGCTAGTCAGTAGAGGTCACCTGTATAGTCACTAGGCTGTGTCAGATAGACATTGCATTACTTTGACTTATGCTCAGGTGCAACAATTGGGTCCAGTTGTAAAGATGATCTTTCTAAAAGTGAGTGTTATTCAGATTTTAACTCTTACGTTTTGATCTTAAGAAATACATGTATTGCTTGGAGCAGTAGACATGTATGCACTCTTGGCTCTCAAACATTTATGCCTATCTACCTGTATGCCTCATTCAAATATCTGCAGTCTCATTGCAGTGCACTTTGAACCAAATACAGCACATGCTATACCTACCCATTGGAACTGGAATTATTGCAGTGCACTTAGAGCCTGTTATACATTTTATGCATTTTGCTCACTTTGCATTTCAAACTTTTCTAAATAAATCTCATCTCTACAAGAATGACCTTGCCAATTGCCATTGACTATTTGCCTAACCAAGTGCATGGAGTGATAGTGTTGTATGGCATATTCAACAAAGAATTGGACCAGCAGATTTTGCAGGGACCAATCTATTGTGACATATACACAGACCAATTTATTACATGACAGCTTGAGACACTCTATTTGGATTTAGCTTTTTATGGAAGCAATAGTTGATTTGGCACATTGTTTAGCAAGTCTTCACTCATTGTTATACACTCAATGCTCAAAACTATTGAATCTAAGAATCTATTTCAAGACCAAGTTATTACATATTCAGACTTCATAATTGTGACCCTAAAATTTTTTAAACTGATTTATTACAGGAATAGTTGCTGCACCAGATGTTGCAGTGTTGAAGCAGAGCTCTGTTTTATTGCCATCATACACACCACCCTCAGCTTCAACAGACAACTTTACACTGGTGTTCAAAAGAGTGTGTAAGAAATTGGCTTCATCATCACACTACAAGATAAGGGACGAAAAAGCATCTGTTGAAAGTATATCTAGTATTGATGCAGAATGGAGTGTGTATTGATAAGTTGATAAGAATTACCTATAATGATAATGAAGGGTTTAGTAACGAGTAAAAAGTACTAAACGTCATATAACTCACGAGGGCCGAAGGCCCGAGTGTGTAATATCGCATTAAAAACCGAGGCCGAAGGCCGAGGTTTTTAATGCTAAGTTTAGTACTTTTTACGAGTTATTAAACTGAATTATGACCGACTTAACTCGAAAAAATGGCAATATTTTCAAACACAAGGAAATGTTTTAAACTAAGAAATAAATAAATAAATTATTACACACTGTTCTACTGCACCATAATAAATTATTATGACCTACAGTATGTAATAAATCCGGATTTCGGCACTACAGTGTTTAATAATTTATTGCGCATGGTACCCTGGTGCCTATAGGGTTTTTGAATACATAGTATAAACATGCCTGGAAGGTGCATAATAATAATTTAGACTTTTATATTATAGTGGCAGATCAGCTTATTTCAATGCACAGCTGTGCCATGAAAATATTACTTGCAAAGTACAACTGACAATGCACCAGTATTAAATCAATAAGTTTAAATAAAACAAGTTAAGATAGTAAGTTAACACTTAACAGATTTTAAATAAAAAATAAGCACTGTCATTCCAAAACAAATGTAACTGCTATGTGTGCTCATCAGTAAATAACAGAGGTAGTAAATAAGGTTGTAGATAGGGTTTTTAAAACCCCAAAATAATGCCTTTAAGGGATTTTCTTGGAGTTATTGTTGTACCAGCACTCGAGAAAGATATAAAACAGTTTTTCCTGAAAAGGAGACTTTCTTAACTTGGGCTTCAGGTCCTTTTTTACTACCCCTATTAACTACCCTATTGACGAGGTAGGGTAGTAAATAAGGTGGTAAACAGGGAGTTTATAAGGGAATAAACCACGGAATAATGATTATAGACTCCTTTATTAGACTTGCAGTAGTCTAAACACTCAAAATAGATAACAAACAGATTTCCTGATGTAAGAAAACTGTCTAAGGATTGCATCACAACCCTGTTTACTACCCTATTGACGAGGTCCTATTGACTGATGAGCACACATACGTGTAATATATACAGGAAAATGAAAACTCAAAAAGTGAATAATTTAGAATATTATGTTTGAAGTGATTGATCATTGATGCGATGCAGTGAAACACAAATCTCAAAAATGATATCAACCCCCCACACACTATGTATACCACTAATCAACTGACAGTTTCGAAATTATTATATATACATATTTTAAACTTAACAACACTACTAATTACAATCAAAATTGAGAATGTTGTGTCACACTTTGTGGAGTTCCTGAAGAAGAGATATTTTATCTCGAAACTGACAGTTGAATAGCGGTGCAAAGTGTATGGGTTCGATTTCATATTTGAGAATTTTTGTGTTTCACTGAAATGATCAATCACTTCAAACATTATATACATAAAATATTATATACATAAAATAAAATAAAATAAAATAAATGGTTTTGATAAGCACATCAACACTGTTTTCATAAAAACTATCTTCAAACTTCCACTTTAACTGGATCTTCCAGCCACTAATGAGATATTGAAAATTAAAAACCTGTAATAATGAAAAGGAGTGTTAACCAGAGCATTAATTAACAACTGGGAAACATGAATTTCGAATGCTTCAAATAATTTAGATAAATTAAAAAATACACTGAATAGAATAACTTAGAATTAATAACATTTAAGTAATTAGTCAGCTGAGGCTGATTACAAATTAGCTTCCCATATATAAAGAGATAGATCATAAAAATGACGAAATGTAATGAAGTATAAAAAGAATGATAAGAATTAATATCTTAAGTTGAAGAACCTCTTCTTAGAAAGGAATGGTCTTGTCTTAAGATAATCCACTTGTTGTTGTCTATTCTCTAGGTAACTAACAGTCTCTATCTTAGAGAGTACAACGTCTGAAATGTTCCAGTAGTAGTAGATACTTTTTGCCCACATTTGATACAATCGTTCTTAAAAGACTCTAATCTACATTTAAATTCATCTACTGAACAAGATTCTTTCACTGAAATTGGCAGTTTATTCCATAATCCTCTAACACGTTCAGTAATAAACCCTCTATGCAGCCTCTGAATACTTTTAGGAATACTGTTCTTAATTTTAAGACTGGAAATCAAATTATGCCTATTTTTACTAAAATTGAAGATATGATTTAACCCATTAATATCTTTAAAAGCTTTAAAAGTTTCGATAAGGTCACCACGGTAACGTCTTTCAGCCAATGTTGTAAGCTGCAGGCATCTCAATCTCTCAGAGTGACAGAGTAACTAGGTATCTAACTTATTAACTAGGTATCTAGCTTGTTAAAACATAATCTACCTTTTCATTATATATTTGAATTAAAAAGAAATCTTTCTTCAAGACATCAATCTGCAAGACTTTTCTCCAACTCCGTACTTGAACACCAACACGATTCCTTTAGGTAATGCAATGTGGAGAGCAGTAGGATCTTAATGAGTCACACCAAGATGAGTGGTGTGCAGGCATCTTCAGTCCAATACCTACCTCAGCTTTCGGGGTGTTTAAATTGCGAGAGCTTTTTATGAGGTAGGCCCCCAGCAGTCACCCCTGGTACCAGGGTATAGCACTGTCAAGTGCAGTGACCACCTGCCTGAATGAATCTGAAACTTGCTCCTTGGTCTTTGTCTTTACTCCAAGCATCAAGAAATTAAGCAACACACTAAGTGAAGAGAAGTAGAGGACCGGTGGATGGATCCGGTCATTTGTGTCCTTTTACGTTGCACATTAATAAAGACTAATGCGAGTGGCATGCATCCTGATCCAATACTTCATCTTGAGAGATGCTTCTCCTGAAAATCAGGGTTAAAACATATTTGAATTAAAAGAAATCTTTCTTCAAGACATCAATCTGCAAGACTTTTCTCCAACTCCGTACTGAACACCAACACGATTCCTTTAGGTAATGCAATGGGAGAGCAGTAGGATCTTAATGAGTCACACCAAGATGAGTGGTGTGCAGGCATCTTCAGTCCAATACCTACCTCAGCTTTCGGGGTGTTTAAATTGCGAGTCTTTTTATGAGGTAGGCCCCCAGCAGTCACCCCTGGTACCAGGGTATAGCACTGTCAAGTGCAGTGACCACCTGCCTGAATGAATCTGAAACTTGCTCTTTGGTCTTTGTCTTTACTCCAAGCATCAAGAAATTAAGCAACACGCTAAGTGAAGAGAAGTAGAGGACCGGTGGATGGATCCGGGTCATTTGTGTCCTTTTACGTTGCACATTAATAAAATTAATGACAGTGGCATGCATCCTGATCCAATACTTCATCTTGAGAGATGCTTCTCCTGAAAATCAGAACAGGTTAAAACATATTTGAATTAAAAAAGAAATCTTTCTTCAAGACATCAATCTGCAAGACTTTTCTCCAACTCCGTACTTGAACACCAACATGATTCCTTTAGGTAATGCAATGTGGAGAGCAGTAGGATCTTAATGAGTCACACCAAGATGAGTGGTGTGCAGGCATCTTCAGTCCAATACCTACCTCAGCTTTCGGGTGTTTAAATTGCGAGAGCTTTTATGAGGTAGGCCCCCCAGCAGTCACCCCTGGTACCAGGGTATAGCACTGTCAAGTGCAGTGACCACCTGCCTGAATGAATCTGAAACTTGCTCTTTGGTCTTTGTCTTTACCCAAGCATCAAGAAATTAAGCAACACACTAAGTGAAGAGAAGTAGAGGACCGGTGGATGGATCCGGGTCATTTGTGTCCTTTTACGTTGCACATTAATAAAATTAATGCAAGTGGCATGCATCCTGATCCAATACTTCATCTTGAGAGATGCTTCTCCTGAAAATCAGGGTTAAAACATATTTGAATTAAAAAGAAATCTTCATTAATTCTTTAAATAATTACTTTGAACTTTTGGCACTCACTTTTGGTTTCAGTTTGGTTTAAGCCAGCCTTAAAAGCAGTGTTAAGGAAAAGAATTTTTTAAGGAAAAAAAATTTATTTTTAATCATCAATTTGGAATAGAATGAAAATAAGCTACACAAAAAATTCCTCGCCTTGACCCTTTAGATAAATAACCCAAACATGCTTTAAATCGTAGGATGTTACCCTACCCTCGCGCGCGGTGCAACGTTCCACAGCACATTTGGACGTCACTTTGCAACCTCGCCAGTCAAAAGAAATTATAAACGGGCAACGTCCGTCGAGTAGCCTGGTAAGCAGAAATAAAATGGATTTAGAATAAAATGGATTTAGAATATTGATTGAAGGGGCCAAACAACGACTGCCAGGCGTTGTCTGGCCCCCTGCGCGCGCGCCCCGACTCGTAGAGTTGTCTGCACATGTTTTTCAACTCTGTGAGTCGGGGCGCGCGCGCAGGGGCCAGACAACGCCTGGCAAAGTGGTAAGTTCACCTAACCAGGTACTCACACGCCGATCGGCGTTGTCAGACGATGTCTGACCCGCTGACGCAAGCGGCGCATCGCTCGGAAGGGTCCATCAACGATCGACAACGATTGGCGAGGAGTGAAATGACGGCACGCGCCGCGCCGATGGCCGATGCGAAATTATCGTTTTAAAATTAATCGATCGATGCTTACCACATGTTACGTGTCCCTGTTTGTTCGCGCTTGCGCGCGCTTTTCGTAGAGGCGCGCTTGCGCGCGCAAAATAAGGCTCCGTAACATGGAGTAAATCGATGCATGGTCCGATCCGATTTTTTTAAAACAAGAGCGCCCACAACATTGCAACATAAATGCTCGCGCGTTCCTGCAAGTTCGTCAATTAACAAAAAATGCAGTAGATGTTCTAGCCCAAAATTGTCATGATTCTACATGTGGATTTACCTATTGATCCTCGACAAAGCATGCCGCGCGTGCCGTAGGAAACGCAAAAAGCTCAAACTATTTTCCAAGAATATCTGCAAACAGAGATCATGATACGGGTAAGGTTTCATCCAATCAAGCAGGCGACCTCGGCATGATCTATTACCAACTTCACTCTGTGATAATTACGTCCTAAAACTTAGGATGTGATATCAAGCAGACATAATGTAAGCCACAAGGAGACAAAGAGGATACTTTAATTCAAGGATTACTGGGAAATCCATGACAAAAATGAAGAGGAACCCCCATGTAGATCATGACGATTCCATGACAATTCTGCTAGAACATCTACTCAAAAAATGGCTAAGTGGCCTCACGGGGGTACCAACATAGGCGTGGGGTCTCTTGGTTTACCCACCTATACTAGCCTAGGATGAACTTGGGGACAGCTAGGACCCTCTTCTCGCCCTTTGGTGACCCTTGGCTGTCACCTACTGATCCCTAGCACGCATGGATATATATAGATAGTACATTTGACTATTTGAGGGAGATAGAGAGGTAGGTACGAAGACAACCGACTCAACTGCAAGCAACTGCAATCCCTGATCTTTGAGCCCATACTCTTCAGTATCAAATAGACGGGGGGGGCTGTAATAACTGTCCCCTTGTGACCCTGTGTAGGTTTTTCGAAAATGTCGTTAAAAAGGGGTGGTTGCAAATAAGAGGGAGGGGGAGGTAAATTTCAATCGAATGGTTTGAAATACCCAAATTGATCAAAAATATGGACTCAAATCGAGAAAAAGATTGGCAACGCTTTCAGGTTGCTGCTTGATTTTGCTCAATTCTAACAAAAAATATGATTTTTTTTGATTAATGTATGTTTTTTTCAAAATTTCTAAACGGGGAGGGTGTTAAATAACTGTCCCCCACCGTAGCAAAAATCCAAAAAACTGCAATCGTCTCCCCGTCTATTTGAGACTGAAGAGTAGCCCCTCTCCTCTCTGTCATCATTTGGAAACTCCCTCCCTCTCGGCTGATGACATGATCTCATGATAGCTCACTAAGACTCGGGATTCATGAGTTTTCATCTGACTTATAAGGCTAAGACCCTCGTCCCTCAGCTGTTCAATGGTCATCGTTGGTTAGTATAAGATGGTAACCCAGGCCCCTCACCTATGTTGGTACCCCCACTTAGCCACATTTCGTTGATTGAGTAATTGATGAACTTGCAGGAACTCGCGAGCATTAATATCATTATGTTGCAAATGCAATGTTGTGGCCACTTTTGTTGGCTATATACTGGGTGAACTGCAGTTCATATGAAGTCGCCGCGCACTTCATATGAATTCATATGTATTCATACGAGTTCACACGAATGCGCCCACCAGTCCAACAAATCCCTATATGAACGAACTTCACACGAACTTCACATGAATTCATATGAACCCCATATGAACTCCACCAAGTTCACACGAACTTCATACGAATTCATATGAATTCACCAAACACGGACGAACCAGCTCACCAAAACTCAGTGAACCGAGATGCATACGAATTCATATATGAATGAACTAGTTCATTCATATGAACTGCGTTGAACTGGAGTTCACCTGAATTCATTGAACTGCGTTGAACTACGTTGAACTGCGTTGAACTGCGTTGAACTGCGTTGAACTGCGTTGAACTGGAGTTCACCTGAGTTCATTTGAGTTCACCTGAGTTCATGTCACTCAATGGGAATAACAATATGTTATTTTGGAAAAACTTAGCTTTGCAACAGAATAGACCTAAACGACTGTATGTAACTGTTAGTGTTACCCTACCCTCCACTGCGAGCAATTATTTTACGCAACACGTCCTTCCAAATTTCCAATTCAATTAGCTCATTAGGAATGAGAAAATAATAATGTAGATAGAAATGTTATCTGACAGCGGAGGTAGTCAATGACTTGACTCAATGACTGGACTTCATGACTTGACTCGACGACTCGACTCGACGACGCGACTCGACGACTCGACTTGACGACTCGACTCGACTCGACGACTCGACGACTCGACGACTCGACTCGACGACTCGACGACTCGACGACTCGACTCAACTCGACTCAACTCGACGACTCGACTCGAATCAACTCGAATCGACTCGACACCTCGACGACTCGACGACTCGACTAGACGACTCGACTCGACGACTCGACTCGACGACTCGACTCGACGACTCGACTCGACGACTCGACTCGACGACTCGACTCGACGACTCGACTCGACGACTCGACGACTCGACGACTCGACTCGACAACTCGACTCGACGACTCGACTCGACGACTCGACTCGACTCGACGACTCGACTCGACAAATCGACGATCGACTCGACGATTTCGACGACTCGACTCGACGACTCGACTCGATGACTCTCGACTCGACGACTCGACTCATTTCGACGACTGATTGACGACTCGACTCGACGACTCGGATGACTCGACGACTCGACGACTCGACTCTCGACGACTCGACGACTCGACGACTCGACTTGACGACTCGACTCGACGACTCGACTCGACGACTCGACTCGACGACTCGACTCGACGACTCGTCGAGTCGTCGAGTCGAGTCGTCGAGTCGTCGAGTCTTCGAGTCGAGTCGAGTTGTCGAGTCGAGTCGTCGAGTCGAGTCGTCGAGTCGAGTCGTCGAGTCGAGTCGTCGAGTCGGGTCGAGTCGAGTCGAGTCGAGTCGAGTCGAGTCGAGTCGAGTCGAGTCGTCGAGTCGTCGAGTCGTCGAGTCGTCGAGTCGTCGAGTCGTCGAGTCGTCGAGTCGAGTCGTCAAGTCGAGTCGTCGAGTCGTCGAGTCGAGTCGTCGAGTCGAGTCGAGTCGAGTCGAGTCGAGTCGTCGAGTCGTCGAGTCGTCGAGTCGAGTCTAGTCGTCGAGTCGTCGAGTCGAGTCGAGTCGAGTCGAGTCGTCGAGTCGAGTCGAGTCGTCGAGTCGTCGAGTCGTCGAGTCGTCGAGTCGTCGAGTCGAGTCGAGTCGAGTCGTCGAGTCGTCGAGTCGTCGAGTCGTCGAGTCGAGTCGAGTCGAGTCGAGTCGAGTCGAGTCGTCGAGTCGAGTCGAGTCGTCAAGTCGAGTCGTCGAGTCGAGTCGTCGAGTCGAGTCGTCGAGTCGAGTCGTCGAGTCGAGTCGTCAAGTCGAGTCGTCGAGTCGAGTCGAGTCGAGTCGAGTCGTTGAGACGAGTCGTCGAGTCGAGTCGTTGAGACAAGTCAGAGAGTCGTCAAATCAAGTCGTCGAGTTGAGGCATCGAGTCGATTTGAGTCGTCGAGTCACTGAGTGGTCGTAGAGTGACTAGAGTTAATTCATGATGTAAGTGAAATTTTTTAGCTGTCACGTGACTGTACACTTAACAAGATTACGAAAAATCGTTTATGGAAGAGCTCATTAAGACTTGAGTCTGATTTAACTATTTGATTTTGGAAGCCCTTTTAGTGAAATGGATCAAGATGCAGCTAATTTGTTGAAGTTTAACAGCCTCTTTAAAATTGAAAAAAGCCTTTCAATAGGTGACGTCACTCAGCAGTCAACCGGAATGAGAGACTTAATGACTTATCGGGCATAGATCAGAGCAGCAACGCCAAGAGGGCCCCATGGTAGCGCCAGTGCGCCACATCGACGCCAGGGCAGTGCCATGGTGTAAGCCACGAGGACGCCACGACGAAGCCATGAAGACGCCATGGCTTCACAGTGGCACTGCCATGATGTCACCGTGGCGCCCTTGTGGCTTCATCGTTGCCCAGTAGTGGCGTCCTCGTGGCTTCACCATGGCACTGCCCTGGCGTCACCGCGGCACTGCCCTGGCGTCACCGCGGCACTGCGGTGCCGCACTGCCGCTCTCGTGGCGTCGCTGATCCATGTTTTGATCCATGCCCGAAATATCTGTTAAGTTATCATTTTGACCTTCTAGATGAACTTCGAGATGAATTCGTTGAACTGCGTTGAACTCCGTTGAACTGCGTTGAACTCCGTTGAACTGCGTTGAACTGGAGTCCGCGAGATGAACATCCTAGTTCATATGAATTCAAGGCGAACTGGAATGCATATGAGTTCATATGAATTCATATGCATCTCAGTTCACTAAATTTTGGTGAACTAGTTCATCCGTGTTTAATGAATTCATATGAGTTCATATGAAGTTCATATGAACTTGGTGGAGTTCATGAAGTTCATATGAATTCATATGAAGTTCATATGAAGTTCATTCATATAAAAATTTATTGAACTGGTAAACGCATTCATATGAACTCATATGAATTCATATGAATTCATATGAAGTGCGCGGCGACTTCATATGAACTGCAGTTCACCCAGTATATAGCCCTTTTGTTTTCAAAAACAATTTCAAAACGAATTTCGAATTGATTTGATTTCGAATCGAATTTAATTTCGTTTTTAATTTTAAAACAACTTGAAACATTTTGAAATTTAATTTTATTTTAAGTTGTTGGCGGATCTATGCCACCATAATACAGATCATCTGCCCTGTCTCCCAGCTGTCATGTTTTGACGTTCTTTATAATAAGAATAAGTGCTCTCCCTTAACACAAAATTCTCCGGAAGGAATGGCTTGTGTGTAAAGAGACGGTGCTTCCCTAAATAGAATACCGGGTAATACAGGTCATCTGCCCTCGCCTCTGTCCCAGCTGTCATGTTTTGACGTTCTTTATAATAAAAACCGCTGGGTTTTCTGATCTTTATTATTGGACGTATAGTCAGTTCGACGTACAATCAATTCACGAAGTCATTGATGCAATTTTTTGTTACTGGGGGTAAGGGTGCAACGTAACGAAATTACGAAATATTTACAAAGGCGTTGAATGTGAGTGAAAAAACTGTGGAGATTTTGCGAGTGTTAATTAACGGCTATGGACACATAACAGTAAATAAGTTCAAGAACTCAAAAACAATGGTTTTCTGATTTAAAAAAGTTCAGATTCGGAGAAAAGATGGGCAACAACTTTGAATCAAAGCTCATTGAAATCAAAATTGTCCGCATTTTTATTTGCAAGGGCGCAGGACATATTTATGTCTCGCGTAACCTAATTTTTGGAAAGGATCTTTCCGGACTTCTCCAAGTGTGCCCAAATGTGTCTATACCACGTTTCTAACATATCCATAGCACCCAATAACCAATGAAAAGTGATTTAAAGTTGATCTTGAGGACATTTCTTCATTGTGTGGGACATAATTACGTCTCGCGCATTTCAATACACTGACACATCACATTTTTGACCATAACTTGGCCATCTTTTCCAGCTAGAACAAAAACTTTGGGTCCACCAGAAAGCTGAATCTTGGCAGAATGCAATGCAAGCAAACAATTATTGAAAAGAGCAGATCAAGATCTCCGTAACCAATCCTTATGTTGATGATAGAGTTTTTCTTATTTTTTGTAATTGTAACCTTAATTTTTTAGATAAAGTTGAATATCAGCTGAACCATAAGTCCAATTGACTCCATTTTTGATTTGTCTTGAAGCTTAGGCTTTCTGCTAATGCCCCAAGCTAAAAAACCCTTTTCAACTTACTTTCTAGCATGGTGATAGCTAATTCAATAAGGTATTTAAATTCATGTAACCTTATTCATAGATGAATTTTGAGCAATATGGAAATTATTCTCAAAATTGACCCAAAACTGGGATCTACTTCCGGTTTTTTGCATTCTATATGATTTTTATGGTATTTGGTGAGGTATTTGGAAAAAAATATTCAAAATTGAATTTATCTTCATGCCAAACTTTTGAAGAGAAGTTGGTGGAAAAAATTTAAGCATCTTCTGAACCTACACAGTGAGGCATTCAGGCAAGAGGCCGAATTGTGCCAGGGTCGCAATTTGGTCAGGCAAGAGTCGCCACCTGGATAGGTTTACGGTCACCAATAATCCAATAAGTCAGGCGAAAGTCATCATTCAGTCAGGCAAGAGAGCAAGAGGCCCTAGGTTGTCAAGTGGTCAGGTCAGAGAATTAGGCAAGAATTGCAATTTAGCTGAGTCAGCACTCAGCGGGTCAGCCAGGAGTCACATTCGCTCAGGCAAGAGATCCCATTGGATCAGGTCATAGTCAGGCAATATTGCGAATTTTACTGTTAGGTGATACCTAAGGCCTTCAAGTGTGAAAATAACACGAGAGATGCTACAGACTGAACAACGCAGTTGACGACACTACAGACAGAGTGAAGTCTGCTCCCGCTCATCACTCCATCACCACCGGACCGATATCACCTGGAATGACATCCACATCATCAAGGCCCTCCCTTCCCGCTCCCACCTAGGCCTGACAGAACAGGCTGCCATAACCACTAGGGAACCGTTCATGAACAGAACAGACAGCGCTCGCAAGTGCAGCCCTCTCTGGAACCCCATCCTTCCCAGGATCTCCTCCACCTTCAGATCTTCTTTCTCAGGAATCCTCTTCCCTAACTACTGACACCAGTTTTCGTTCTTGCTATTATTATTCGGTGATATTGTATTTGATTATCCCGTCACCTGCTCGCCCACACCCACCTCCCATCTCCCACCTCTGACACCACTCACATTTGTTTTAATCGTCGCAAAAAGTTTAATGAGTCGCTCAATTCTACAAGTGAGTTATGTTCATGACCTGAATCATGCTGAGTAATTGAGTTGAGAATCGAAATCAGTGTCCTCGAAGCAACTGCCACACCACAGCGCGCCAGAAGAGCTATCTCACGAATATGCAGCTATTACAAATTGTGCAGCTATAATTCTTACAGATCTGGGGAAAATCAAAACAAACGTGATGTCTACAGTAGGCTAGGATATTAGATATTATATATATTCTTTTGGCATTACAATGTAATAAAAAGTAATTATTTGTAATCCTTGTATCATTTATAAGCCAATCCCCCTCTCACCTTCCAGTTTCACCTGACGATGATAATCACAAGGAATTTTCAAGGAATTTTTTCAAGGAATTTTCAAATATAATTTGTAACAAATGCATTGTTATTCAAATCATACATACTCAAAAGCATGTTAATGGGTGCTGAGTAGGTGATGCGGTGATAAGTTGAGCATGTGATCAGATTAAAATAGAGCCCTGGATATCAATGTGTGGACTGTGAGTGAAAAAGCTGATGAAATGCCTGTATCACCGTGCTCTAACTGAGAAGGGGGCAAGGGGGTGAACAGGAGCCAAAGGGATGGTGGGGTAAGGAGTGGGGGATAGAACACACAGTCTGACACCACACTCAAAGCAACGAAGTAAAGCGGTAAGTGAGGCGGGGTGGTCGAAGCAGATGCTGAGGAGTGAAGCGGAAAGTGAGGCGGGATGTTCAAAGAGGATGCTGAGGAGCGAGGGGTGAAGCGGTAAGTGAGGCGGAAAGATTTTCGAAAGCTCCTGATTTTATACTATATCGTATCGTTGAACGTTTAAACTTGCTCCCTAGCATGGGACTACACGGCCTTCCCTTAGGGGGGGGGGGGCAGCCCCCCTAGTTTTCAAAAGGCCCCCTCTAGAAAAATCTTAGGGGGGCCTTGGCCCTACCTAGGATTTTTAAAAAATTGAAGAGTTGAATCAATGAATAAAACATGATTTTAGTCGTATTTTTATGCAAAATAGTGAAAAGTAGGGCTATGGAAAATGAAAATTTGCTTATGTAAATTTTGGCCTCGTAATTTTCAAAAGCCCCCCCCCCCCCTAGAATAAATCTAGGGGAGGCCTTGGCCCAATGGCCCCCACTAGCTCGAAAAAGTGTGTAATGGCCTGCTCCCTAGGGTGAAAATAACCGTTTTTATCCATCAAATAACATCTAAGAGCCGCTGACTGTGAAATATATGTTCAAAGACAACAGATTTTTAAGTTAAAATTCATTCGTAGAAGCCCCAGAAATTGCCAAAATGTAACCCAAAAAAACCAAAAAAAACTTTAAAAAACCAAAAAAAACCTAGCCCAAGAATCGAAAATTAGGGTAGGGCTTTTTTTGGGCTAAAATCCCCCCAATTACTTAAAGGTTCTGGGTAAGGGGCCATCCATAATGGACGTCCGCGATGAGGGGAAGGGAGTCTGGCCAGTGCAAGCGTTTGCGGACATAGGGGGAGGGGTGTCTGGCTAAATGGGGTCGGTCCACAGTTTACGGAAATTTTGATCGATTTGACGAGTATTTCAGCAGAAAATCGTGAACTTTCGGGCCAAACATTAATGATCCAAAATATTTTCAAGACAAATGGCAAATGCGGAAGTCCGGGAGAGGGACTGGGAGTAGTTTCTGGAATGCGGGCGAGGGGGAGGGGGGAGGGAGGGGTCTAAAAAGGGCAAATATTATACATGCCCCTAATTAGATTTACATAACATTTGGTATGGGGTCCGGGTATAGGTATGTACTGTGTATAGGCAGCACAAACCATTGACATTAACCTCTCTGATTGATTGATTGAAAAACCCTCGTGAGGGCACCGCTAAGGGCTTTTAAATATATATGATATTATATTGCACTTCAAAAAATATATGAATATACTTATATATACCTAAATCCCTCCCACACACCACACCAGTCCTCACCTATCACGTGAATGAGGATTTCTGGGGAAAAGACTTTTTCGTAGTAAATCACCCAACGATGCCAAGAAAGCTAAAATCACGGGATTCGACGAGGAGCATTTAAAATCCCTTGCATTCAATCCAAATCATCATTATAATTCTCATCATCGTTCGAGTTGAGAGCTGACGATGATGAGGTTGGACGATGTGGGAACTGTTTGCCACAGCGTTCATAAGCTGACTTGCCTGTTGGACTTTTCTCTCACTTTGGTACTCTTTTTCTATTTATGCCAAATTCTACACTCTTCCATTGGGACAAAAATTGGGCGCTATATATCTCCGAAGTATTAGTATAGAAAACTTTTAAAAATCCCAATGGCTATGATGACTATAATGAGGCTAGTGAGATTCTGTGGAATGGGAGAACACTTAAAGCATTAAATTATACAGAACGTCAAAAATTGACAGCTGGGGCCGGGCGCAGATGATCTGTGTTGCCCGATATGCTATTTCGGGCAGCACCGTCTCATGATGGGCAAGCCATTTTTCCGGAGAACTGCAGCGTAAATCGAGTTAAAATCTTTAAGGAGGGGAGGGGTTCACCCCTCATATTTTGGAAAACGAAAATTTGAGGTATGAATTGGCCAGGATGGCCAGGGCGAGTATCAACATTTTGACGGTGGTCTTGAGTCAATAGGTCCAACATTGCCCATGTGCCCAGTCTTCACAGAAACGTTTAAACTTTAAAAAAAGTTTAATAAACGTTTTTCAGGAAACCATAACGAAACGAAATAACGTTTATTAGCCAATTTTGAGGGAACTTGTAACCAAAAATAAACGATTAAAACGTTTATTCTTGGTTTACTGAATACCAATTTTCGGATTGGAATTGCGTTTCATGGAAACCTAAAATAAACTTTGAAACAAGTCGATTTTTGGTTTGCACTATTCGTTTCTCTCCAACCAAAAATAAACCTTTTCGAAACGTTTATTGTTGATCTTCAAGAAAGTTTTTGCTTGCATTCGATTCATCTCGACGAGTTGATCATTTTACTATTTTAGTGTACTTGTTTGACAAAATTGGATGAAAAATGACGAAGTAATGGCTTAATGGCTTTGTGAAGCGTGTGCGCATTGCAAGGCCCATTGCCCATTGGAGCCAAATCACTCGGGGGCTCCAATGGGCTTAGAATTTTTCGCAGGCCTAACTTAAAATTCAAATCTATAACATAAGTGCGAAATTACGAAGTGATCCTGAAAATTTCATGGAAAAAGGTTGAAAGATGGTTGAGATTTTGAGCAAAGTGTAAAATCCATTTGGGCAAAATCGTAAACAGAGATATAAGCGATTTAGTGGATTTTTGAAGGTTTTAATGGAGTTAAATTGCCAACTAAGGTTCAATTCGCTCATAAATAGGCTTTCCCATCAATTTTGAGGTCTAAATGATGGGCAAGACAAGTTTGAAGCTCATATCTCCAAAAATTTGGCCAAAATTAGGGCCATCTTTGCATCCAGAATTCAAATGGGCCAACTGCCAATTTAGCGCGCTCTCAAGGCAACAAAAACTTCTTCAATTTTCATTCAATTTTGACAAACAGATACCTACACTAAAATGTATCTCGTCGAGGTGAATCGAATGCAAGCAAAAGCTAAGCTCTATCTCCTGCTGGTAAAATTTCGATTTTTGGACGCATTTTTTGCTCCGGGGCCTCACATGGGCAATGTTGGACCTATGGATTCAAGACTACCGTCATGCTATGATATTATGCAGAATTTCAGAACAAGACAGCAGCTGGGACAGCACCATATCATGACGTGCAACACGGCAATATCTCGAGAGGGATCCTTTCCGAAGAAGCGCAGAGGCGCTTCTTTATAAGTCAGCCACATGGAAGTAGAAAATCATTGGATTTGCGAGCAGTCGTCGTACCATGCATAGTGCATACTTGCCTTTCAAGTTTCAACAGTCGGTACTCTGGGTACTCACGAGTATGAGGAAATCTTTATGATTTACCGGGAATTGGGAAATTTTTCCGAGAATCTGAAATTTTCGAAAATTTTCAACAGTCTCAAAGCAATGTGCAAAACCCACATCAATTTCATTCCATCGACTGATGTGTTTTATTCAGATATCTAACCTAGCAAAAATATAATTGCCTTATTATACACGAGTAAAGCATTTGGAGCCTGTATAACACGCCAGTCGTTCGAGTGGGGTTGACCAATCGACCGTTTCCATTCGATGACCGATGTGTTATACCTATATTATATGCTCCTACAAGATACGAATGCTGCAGTTTGGATCATATTATCACCGTATTTCCAAACAATTTTATCCTTTATATGTTCACCTATCTAGTTTCTATTGACTGAATATCCCTTTGCAGTGACATGGCTACCATGCGTGCCTTCTCCGCTCTACTCCTTCTCACTGCCACTGTTGTCTTGATGGCGTCTGGTGATGAAAATTACCAGAAAATCCCGGTATCGGATGTAACAAAACCCTCTGATGGCCTGCTGAAGGTGGGAACTACTGATGACGACTTCAATTACCTGGTGCTGATGGTCCTATCAAATGGCAATTTCTGCCCGGGAAAAGGCAGTGTCAGTGAAGCACGCCACACATTTGCTGGTGACTCAATTACCAATACAGACTACTACTTCCTCCAGCCAAACAAGGGCTATACATTTGAGCTGTGGGAGGGCAGTTCCGCACCCTTGGCTGAAGATGGAGCTATCCTGGGGAATGATCTGAACGGAGATGAGAGATGGGGCGTTGTCTGTCACACTGAAGCTGGGGACGTTCCTGGGAAGGCAAGAGAAGATAGAGCCTGGTGTGATATTGGTGACACTGAAGTCGGCACTGACGAGTTCTCCTTCGTTGTGGTTGTACCTGCCCTGATGGCGTCTAGTGACAACTACTTCACCGTTCCCAGTTATGGACAAATCCCGCCTGATCCTCTGTTCAAGGATGGAACAGTTAGTGGTGAGCCGGAATACAACTACTTGGTCATGATGCGCTTGTCTAACGGATATCTATGTCCAGGAAAAGGCAATGCTGACATGGCTTACCACACTTTTGATGGCGAAGCCATCAGTAACACAAATTATCAGTTCCTAGTTGCCAACGAGGGATATACTGTCGCACTGTGGGATAGCAGTTCCCCACCCTTGGAAGAAGATGGAGCTATCCTGGGGAATGATCTGAACGAAAATGAGAGATGGGCTGCTGTCTGTCACACTGAAGCTGGGGACGTTCCTGGGAAGGCAAGAGAAGATAGAGCCTGGTGTGATATTGATGACACTGAAGTCGGCACTGACGAGTTCTCCTTCGTTGTGGTTGTACCTGCCCTGATGGCGTCTGGTTATGAAAATTACCAGAAAATCTCGGTATCGGATCTAAGAAACCCCTCTGGTGGCCTGCTGAAGGTTGGAACTACTGATGACGACTTCAATTACCTGGTGCTGATGGTCCTATCAAATGGCAATTTCTGCCCGGGAAAAGGCAATGGCAATGAAGCACGCCACACATTTGCTGGTGACTCAATTACCTACACAGACTACTACTTCCTCCAGCCAAACAAGGGCTATAAATTTGAGCTATGGGATAGCAGTTCCGCACCCTTGGAAGAAGATGGAGCTATCCTGGGGACTGATCTGAACGGAGAAGAGAGATGGGGCGTTGTCTGTCACACTGAAGCTGGGGACGTTCCTGGGAAGGCAAGAGAAGATAGAGCCTGGTGTGATATTGGTGACACTGAAGTCGGCACTAACGAGTTCTCCTTCGTCGTGGTTGTACCCGACTCAGCATAAGGACCCCCACCAAATTTAGAGAACATAATCAAAGAACATTTAGCTGAACATGTTTAATCAGTCAATGAAAAGCCACCCTAAATACATTCTGAATGACCTAGGTGTACGCTTCGGGCGATATCTTGGCATTTAGGGCGCATAGAGGGGCATGTTTCAGGCGACGTTTAGGGTGCATCCTTCGACTGGTGATTCACTGTTTCAGTTTGTTTACTAGTTGTTATGATCGGTATTATTATTACCTTGCAATGATGATTGCAATGATCTATGATGAACAATTATACTAGCGTGTAATTTGGAAGTAATTTAGAACTGTACTTAATATTATGTTCAGTAAAACATGTTACTCAGTTATGAAACTACGTCAACATTATTTTGTTGTAAATTATTATCAATTATTTTCATCCAAAGGACAAAATCGAAAAATTCAGAATCCCAATGGGAGAAATGGGGGTATTTAATAGTTGGGGCAAAATGATGATGGTATCGAATCGCATGGGTAAAATGATGGTGATGGTACTGAATAGAATGGGTGAAATGGTGGTGGTACTGAATAGCATGGGTGAAATGATGTTGGGGGCATTTAATAGCATGTGTGAAACGGTTGTCGGTGGGTTTTTGATTCATTACCAAAATTTGGTAACATTACCAAAATTTGGTCCGAAAATGATGGTGGTATTGAATGGCATGTGAGAAATGGTATGTAAATCAAATGCACAAAAACACATGTATTAAAACGTACACCATCTACCTAATCATATTCATATGCTAATATGATGGGATAGAATATAATTAGGATTAATTGATATCAAATTTGAGGATGGAATTCTAAGGATGTTGCACACAAAGAAACCAAGTTCCAATCAATAACTGCTTTTCTTATTTGCTGTCCAACCAAAATAAAAATAATTGATATCTGTCCATTCTGTGGTCCATCAATGGAATTCTCCCAATTTTTCGTTTCCAAGGTGCTATTTGAAGCTGCTTGCAGTATTGAAATGTCAGCAGGTGCAAGGCAGAAGCTCCTATCGGATCAGAGAATCTTCATCAAAAGTTCAATGAAGCACCAGGAGGATTGACAGGATAAGCACTGACCAAAGAAGCATCAGCAGGAGCAGTCAATCCTGAAAACGTATGATAGATGAGTTTTTACAACTAATTAACCATCAATAATTATTAATCAATATCAGATCATTCAGAATTCAATTAAAATTTTCCCAGTTTTTGGTCCAGACCTGCTAATGATTATCATAGTTTACCTGTTGGATTGTATTGCATTGAAAAGGTCTGCAGGTCAGCAGGTGTGGGCAGCGCTCAGTAGCAAGTATCGGATCAGGTAACCTTCTTCAGCAGTTCAAGTCTATGAGTAGACAGGAGTAGGCAAACCTGGACACATTTTTCAATTGCATGATTTTGAACAAGTTATTGACAACCATCAACCTTCTACTCATGTTTGCTCCCATGTTTGCCAACCCCATCAAGTCACTTATTTCAACATTCAAACATATTTAGCACTGTTTACCTGTTGGATTGCATTGTGTTGAAAAAGTCTACATGTGGTAGGTACTTAGTAGCTTGCTTCAGATCAGGGAACCTACTTCAGCAGTTCACTGAAGTATCAGGCAGGAGACAGGAGTAGACAAACCTGGACAGATATTACACTTACATGAGTTTTAACAAATTAATGACCATCAACCTTATAGTTACAATGAATTAATGACATATTCAATATCTGGCAATATTGAAATCTCAAATCTTTCCAGTTTCTTATCTTGAAATGTTATTTCATGATTATTATAGTTAACCTGTTGCATTGTATTGTATTCAACTGCAAGAAGTCTGCAGCTGCAAGGCAGTAGGTAATTTGAAGCTCACATCATATCAGGGAACCTTCTTCAACAGTTCAAGGAAGCACCAGTAGACAGACATAGGCAAATCTGGACACTATAGGTAATATAAAAGTTTCAATTATTTATTTTTTTATTATAGGTATTATTTTTATTATACAGGAAATATAAAATATAAAATATAGATAAAATAAAGTTTCAATAAATAAAGTTTCAATTATGATTATTATCATTATTATGTACATGAGTTTTATGTACTTTAGAGGCATAAGACGAACACGCAGACAATATAGAGATATAGAGCCATGCGCGCAGCTGGAGACATTTAAATGATTTAGAGTGCGAGGCAAAGCGAAGCTGAGCCGAGTGCTCTTAATCATATTTCTGCGGTGAGTTTGAGCCTCTAAAGAGCTTAAGTACTATAGTAGTCGAACGGTGTACACAAGACACACCCTGTACACAACAAGCACACATTACCTTATATGGTAATAAGCAAAATGCTTGTTTACACTTAACAAAAAAGTGCATTACTCAGCAGTTTTTTGAGCCATTTTGATCACATTTTCAGGATATTACGGGCAACATATGGCCAATATAATCCTTGAGTAGCTAACATTTTTGACCTTCAGAAGTTGAGATATGGCAAACAACCCGGTCTTTTGTTTTGAAATTATCGCTTGAAAACTGGCTTTTCGGTCATAACTCTGCTTCTGGATCTCAAAAATGAATCTAAACTTCACTGAGATGTTGAGTTCATCAAGCTCTAAATATCCTGAAAGTTTTATCAAGTTTGCTCAAAAAACCTTGGAGATGTGTACATTTTTGTAATGCAAATGTAAAGGTTGCATAGATTTGTATTTAAATTGGTATTAAATTACAGTGTGTCATAACAAACACATGATATAAAGTGCGTGTGGTAACACAACTCTATGCATATAGTACTACCCTTTAAATTGGTCTAAACCTGTCGTGAGACTACTATAACAACTGAATGACCATTAACCTTTTAACACGAAATAACAACTTTCAACTGTTACTATAAGAGCTTGCTCAGGGAATTTTTGGTTTCATCAATCCGCGTTGATCAAATGGACTGATCAAATATAAAATGCACAATACACTTTTACAATGAATTCCACGCAAAACAGCAGGTTTGTGTTTTTCATTTGATCAATTCAGTTGATCCACACGAAATGATGCAGGTGCCTAATGCTGGCTTTGGTAAAGTTGTTGTTAATTTAAATTTGTTCATATCCAAATAAGGAAGCTAGCTTGCATTTATGAAAGGGTTAATGTTTTTTGCAATAAACCTGGTTTCACTATGTCATGTGGATGAAGTAGATGCAATAATTGCCTCAATCTCTAAAATGACAACAGTCTTAATGCTTAAAATGGCCAGAAAATGTATTTTCTGGGAAATTGCATTATTATGGCATGACTTTAGTGGTTTATGGGCTATGTTGGAGAAGCAGCAGTTACCAATTTAGTAGAGAAAAATCCATAAAATAAAGAATTTCTTAAAAACATCAATCTACAATTACATTTGTCACAAGATAAGATAAGATAGATAAGATAAGATAAATAGTTTTGTAAATATAGCACCAATTCTATAAAACATAATTCACAATTGATGAATAGTAAAGTAAGCATGATGGTATTGTTGTCTGACGTCCAACGTCGTCTGGCAACGCCTTGCCCTAACCAGGACCCTGGTTACGCGACACCCCTGGTTAGGGGAAGGCAACGCCTGACAACGGTATTGAACCAATTGATCAATATCAATTACAATTATTTAGCACCATTTCACTGGTCAGTCTCCCATACCATTTTACTCCAGTGCCCATTCCACCTAAGCCCGCATAGGTGTGCGTACGTGCGCGGCGCGGCACTCGTATCAACACCCCTTGCTAAACACGTATATCCCTGTCGGCTGTCTGCGTTCCGCGGCGCGCTTCCTCAGAACAGTGTGTCCCGTAGGGTAGCGCGGCGCGCGTACGCACACCTATGCGGGCTTAGGAAGTTATTCATTTGATCAGTTCATTCAGTGAAATTCAGTGAAATTCAGTGAAATTTGTTTGAATATTTGAGTTGATGTTATGTCAAAAATATTATCTTATCTTATCTTATCTTATCGACGCAGAACGATGCAGGTGCCTTATGTTCAGGTGCTTACTATTGGAACGTTTCTAATGACGTGTTATTTAGAATTGAAACTCCTGCATAACTGATTAGAAGATCTAAAAGTAAATATAGGAATAACCCACAATGTCATTAAGCAGGTGGAGTTCTTACGTGCGAATCCTTTCTTAGCAAAAAAGAGGTAATATTTCAACTTACGATATTAACATTTTAGTATGGGGGCCATTTTTGTCAGGCGTTGCCAGACCCCTTCGAGCGCCAGTCAAGGCCATTTCATGATAATTTGCTTATTTTCAGCAGTTAGTTAATCATATCCAGTTTTTTGGTAATCCTTTCAAGTTAATCAATTCTTTTTCAGCTATGATAATTGCAATACCAAATAAATGTATATGTTGCATTCCCAAATAAGTTTAAAAAGTTTTTATATGTAGCTTTGGAATGGGTTTTTACTTAATTATCTTTGACTCTATATGTGTATTTCTAAACTAGGTGTAGAATTGATTGCTGCTGTTAATTGCTATCAAAAGTATTATTTATTAATCTATTAACTGTACTGAATTATGTTTGAAGTGATTGATCATTTCAGTGAAACACAAAAATTCTCAAATATGAAATCAAACCCATACACTATGCACCGCTATTCAACTGTCAGTTTCGAGATAAAATATCTCTTCTTAAGGAACTCCACAAAGTGTGACACAACCTACTCAGTTAGTTAATTTAATATGTGTTGTGTTGTAAGTTTAAAACTTACTAAATTATTTTATTGCTTTATGGCTTGACTACAAAGATGACTGTATTTGTTCTACAAAGAAGATGTTATTGCTTTATTGTTACTGTATTTATTTTTCAGTGTTAATGTTACAATGACAGGGGCTGGAAGATCCAGCGTACTGTTTAATGAAACATAGATATTTTGTGGACAAGAGTGTTGATGTATTTCATCAAAACAATTATTTTATTTAATTTAATTTTTTCCTTTTGTACATGGAACAGGGGTATTAAGTCTTTGAATTGTTAATTTTTCAGCACTGAAGCTGATGTCGAACATCCCCCAGTACCCGCCCCACTAAACCCCAATGACCCCTACCCCAGGGTCACAAAATTTGTGTGCAAATGGTTGACGCTTGGTGGACCCTTGGGTCATAAAGCTTTAAGTTGTGTGCAAGTGGTTGACACTTGGTGTGATTTGCAATAAAATGAGTGGTTTTCATATGGATATTTGTATATTATTTAATTACTTGCGCAAACAAACATGAAAAATTTGCTGAACTCATACCAAAATTTCCCAATTTGATTGCATTTGTCCACTACTTTTTCAAATTGAATAGATGCTTATTTGAATTAAAAAGAGATCTTAGAAAGAATAGATGCTAAGTATAAGAACTAGAATTTAACTAATATAATCTACACTCAGCTTAAATTTCTTGTTAATCATGCATTCTTTGTTATATCTTTCAACATTTTAAATATGGTACACTTTAATCTTCTAATCTTGACACCTTCAATACAAAAATAGGAATATAACATACACTTCTTATGTTTGTTTGGCAAGAGAGGATGTTATATAATATGTAATTTGCAAATATTAAATTTTGTCTTTTACTAAAACATTTTGTCTTTTACTAAATATTCAAGCTATAAAATGTGGTGAAATCCATGTTTGACATCCATATCCAAAACAAGTGAATATGAGCCAAATGAGTTAACATTTAGAGAAAAATGATATTGAGCACTATCATGTATTAAAGTATGAATTAGTTGCAGAAGTATATTTTTGAACATGGTTGTTCAGGATTTCTAAAGCCATATTGAATTTTCATTGCTGTCATGATTATCAGCCATTTAGGCTTTAGCTAGGATTTTCAATTCAAAATGTAAGGGATAGTAAGCAACCCATTTCAAACAATGACTAAATGACTCTCATGGTTAAGATATCATTTCTTTGAAAAACAATTAATTACCTAATTAAGTAATTATTTGTGGATGTTGAGAAAATGGCACTAACAGAGATGACAACAGAACAAAGGAAGGAAGAGCAAAAAAGAAAACGATTTATTGCAAATGCTTGGGTCCTTTTGGAGAAAACAGGTCAAGCTCCTGCACCAAGCAAAGATTATTGTCAGCTGGTTGTCACCACTGAAGGAGTAGTTTGGAGGTATAAAAATGTATTACCATTAATTTATAATGATTTTGAAACTCTTCAATCTTCATAGTTCATAGATCCCTATGTTATCCATGATTTTGATTTGTTCATAAACCTCCTTCAATCCTTCATGATTTATAGAACAGTTACATCTATTTCTCATGAATATCTGTATTAGACCTGAATATTATCCTAGATTAAACCTAGGTGGTGGAGGATTTCTGTTCGAAGGTCAGCAGTGGTTTACCCTGGGGAATGGGCAATAGAACGAGATGATGTTCCAGATGATGAGCGACTTCTTGCTGAAGTGGAGAAGACATTTGGGGAGGACGTTAAGGACCAGGTAATTAAACTCAACATATTTAAATAGTTTAGCTTTGGTCACATGACCAAAAACTTTAAACCGACATAAGGCAGAAGCTGACGCACTTAGGGGCAATCCATAAAGGAGTCAGCCATGAGGGCCCTGCGGAATTTTTTTGAAAATTGGCTGGGAATCTGTAAATTAGAGTTAAAATGGCTTTTTCAGCTTGGGGTAAAGACCAGCTGGTTTTGGCATGTTTTCACTGGCCATTTAGATAATTTTCATTAAAAAATTTTGAACAAAGTCAATCACAAGGAAATATAACGGCTGGTTTGGGAATGTGGTGGCTGGTTTGGGAATGCAGCACGGCTTGTTTGGGAATGTGATGGCTAGTTTGGGAATCTGGTTGGAATCAAGTACCTAGCTGTATTTGGATTGGGCACTAGGAAAGGTCAATTATGGTATTCAACTCTATGGATTTCATGATTTTGAGTTCATCATTTGTGAAACGTATCAAGAAAAGCTTATTTCGATCGAATTTAAGCTTTTTTTTTTCAATTTCTAATAATAAAACACTGTTATTGCCAAGTTCCACAACTCGAATAACCACAACGAGCTGACTTTTAATGCAAAGTACTTTCAAATCAATGATTTGAAAGTACTTTGCATTAAAAGTCAGCTTGTTGTGGTTATTCGTGTTGCAAAAGGGCATCAGTGCAAAATTCATCGAGTTACCTCAGTTAGTTAGTTTAATATGTGTTGTGTTGTAAGTTGATATTGTGGAGTAGTTATTTGGTTTAAATCATAATTGTTAACTTGTTACTTTCAATGTCAGACAGCAGTTTTATTAAATATGTTGTCTGATGATGTCCGAAATTTATGGAAATTTTGGTCGATTCACCGTTAAATTTTGGGCCCAAAAATATGGCCCAAAAGATTTTCAAGAAAAATGCAGTCGTCTAGGGAAAGAGAGGGGTTTCTGGAATGGGAACGTCTGCGGACAAGGGGGAGGGAGGGGTCTAAACGGCCAATATTTTGCAAACGTCCTTCATAGATGGCCCCTTACTTAAAACTTACTGTTTATACTTCATGCAATGTGAGGTGACACTGTGTACTGAGTGTCACCTGAGTAACTGTCAACAAGTTGTCAGTTACTGCCCCAGGTTAATGGCTAACCAAACTCACAAGTAGTTACTGAATGTAATAGGAGTGTATGATGGTTTCAACTTTCAAGATTCATTTTTCATTCATTATGAATCATTGAAATGTTTCACTAATTCATTGAGTTTAAACAGTTGGTAATGTTCATAAATAGCGGCTTTTCTAGCATGTCTCTATTCTAAGTTTAAAATCATATCATAATATGAGTCGTTAACGTTCCCGTTCCAACAGGTAGTTCATCTCTGTACGAGAAGTAATGACTTCCTCAGCAAATTGCCTCAGAAACTCCTTGTAAAGATTGCTTCCTTCCTTTCACTTGAGGTAAGACATCAGTGATGTCTGTTAATTGTCTAGGACTGCCCTAGAATCTGACTTGAGTACCAACATAATCCATGTACTGAGCTTCTTTGTGCCTCATGCTATGGCCTAAGAGACTATGAAGAGAGAGGTACTGACATGCACAGTAGCAAAAGCTCTCAAAATCAGTAATATCAAGCAATTATGTGAATATGTGATCATAATGTATTGGACAAGATTTAAAGATTTTGATGACAGTATTTGCAGTCATAAGAAAAGTATACTTCTAGCTTGGGTAAAGCTGTCTACAGCAATAAGAACATTGTCTCATGATTACTCTTCAATATTAGCGGAATAAATCTTGTCCACCGATAATTTCGGTATTATGAAAGAACACCGAACATTTTTGCTCAATGGGCATGGAAGTAAGGCGTTTTTCTATGACCAGTTGACCAGCTGATAAGGTAAACTACTCACGGATTAACCACCCCACTCCCTCAGGACGTGATAGCAATGGCCCACTGCTCCAAGGCTTTCAGAAGATGCTGCCTCACAGACTCCCTCTGGAGAACCATCTACTTACAGCACCACAAAAACATCACCCCAGAGGTACGTAGCAGTTTACGTGGGTATCAGCCCGGAGATACATAGCAGTTTACGTGGGTATCAGCCCAGATGTGCATTACGGTTTACGTGGGTATCACCCCAGATGTGCATTACGGTTTACGTGGGTATCACCCCAGAGGTAGGTAACAGCTCAGCCCGGAGGTACATTGCAGTTTACATAAGCATCGCCCCAAAAGGTACATAGCAGTTAACGTGGGTATCAGACCATTTGCAATTGGCATTACCACTTGAATTGGTATTGGCCAAAAGTTATAGCATCTGCATTGATTCAAAAATAATTGTGAGGATAAAGATACCTTTTGGAGGTAAGCCCGGGACCACATAGCTAGAACTACACTATTGAAGAAGACTTCCTATCACCCGAAGTCTCTTCGAGTTCTAACACAAGTCAAAGACTCTTTTCTGGATGGCACGGTGGCTCAACTCAAGGGTAGTGTGCCTGTGTGACTCAAAGACCTGGTTCGCCAATATTTGTCTTATCAGTAAAGATACCTTTTAATGGGCAAGAATTCTCGTTCATTGAACTACTACACTAATTTACGAGTTGGTATTTTAACCATGAGAGTGCTCTGTTAACCCTGCTAAATCCGACCTTTTTGCCTGCATCGAGATCCCGACCCGAGGTGGAAACAACCTCGCCCTATCTAGACACAATAATTAATTTACGAACAGATCTGCAGACTGCTTCTCGGCGAATGCGCAATTCCGTTTTTATTAATTACCTCCCCTTCCAAGCCTTCTAATTTGCTTGATGATAGATGTGTAAATGTGTAAGTGGGAATTACCAAAATGTGTGTACATCAATTAGATAAACAATGTAGTAGGTCAGCACAGTGTTCCTACACTGGATAGCGTTCTGTGAAACTCTAAACTTGCTTTAGGTACAAAGTTGACTGTAGAGTATAGGGACCCATAATTAAGATACTCAATAATAATATGACATAAGTTATGATAATAAACTATGTGCATAGGTAGGAGTATAATTGTGGTCGACGTTTTTCAAGACAATTTTGTCAAAACTATCAATTCTTCACTGAAAGTTCTGTTCCAACATTAATACCTATACCACGTCACAAAGTGATGTCATTTTAGATCAAAATGAAGCTAGAACAATGAAGCAAAATTCTGTGATAACCGTGTTGATCAATTCTTCAATTAAGTAAGGCGTTCTGTCTCTCGTGTTTTTGTTCATTATTTTGCTCATAAAAGACTGTTAATCTCGCAAACACGATATTAGGTGTCAACTATTTTAGTATTTTTCCTCATAGATATAGATTATAGAGTCAATCACCTGTTCTCACTATTCCCACCAGTGTCACACATCTGTTCTCACTATTCCCGCCAGTGTCACACACCTGTTCTCACTATTCCCACCAGTGTCACGCACCTGTTCTCACTATTCCCACCAGTGTCACACATCTGTTCTCACCATTTCCACCAGTGTCACAAACCTGTTCTCACCATTTCCATCAGAGGTCACGTACCTGTTATCACTATTCCCACCAGTGTCACACATCTGTTCTCACCATTTCCTCCAGTGTCACACATCTGTTCTCACTATTCCCACCAGTGTCACACACCTGTTCTCACTATTCCCACCAGTGTCACGCACCTGTTCTCACTATTCCCACCAGTGTCACGCACCTGTTCTCACTATTCCCACCGGTGTCACGCACCTGTTCTCACTATTCCCACCAGTGTCACACGCCTGTTCTCACTATACAAACCACTGTCACACACCTGTTCTCACTATTCCCACCAGTGTCACACACCTGTTCTCGCTATTCCCACCAGTGTCACACAACTCTTCTCACTATTCCCAGTGTCACGCACCTGTTCTCACTGTTCCCCACCAGTGCACCTGTTCTCACTGTTCCCTGTACCAGTGTCACGCACCTGTTATCACTATTCCCACCAGTTTCACACACCTGTTATCACTATTCCCCACCAGTACACACACCTGTTATCACTATTCCCACCAGTGTCACACAACTCTTCTCACTATTCCCAGTGTCACCTGTTATCACTATTCCCACCAGTGCCACACACCTGTTATCACTATTCCCAGTGTCACGCACCTGTTATCACTATTCCCACCAGT
>WFMF01000259.1:0-242784 GCA_011033025.1 Beroe forskalii | reverse complement strand
CTCTAGTTTCACCTTTTTCCACCCCCTCCCACCTCGAATTTCGCCCCTTTTCCCACCCCCTCCCACCTGAAACTTCGCCCTTTCCCCACCCCCTCCACCCCCTCCACCCCTAAGACTCCCCACCCCTGTATATTGAGCGTGATGTGCCGGCCGCTGCCGAGCTCTTTGCTCGAGCCTGCTCCACTAACTACGGGAGGAGTTGTGTACCCATAGCCAGACTTCTACAGTTAGGACAGTTCCTACCCAAAGACTACAGCAAGGTTTGAGTGGTCGCTGGTCATGTGCCACAATTTGAGAATGAACAGTTGAACACGTTATTAAAAAGCCTCGAAACATTATCTTCTGGATCAATTTCCCGAAGTCTTCGTTTCATAAATCATATCTTTCTAGTTTCTCCAATTCCAGGCGTTCGAATACTTGACGATGGGGTGTAATAAGCACAACAATGATAGTTGCTTTGCCAAAGCCACATGCTATATACAAGGTTAGGGTTGTTTGTTGGTGCCCTTTGTGCGCGGATTTTCATACTAAACTGAAGTTTTTTGGGCTAAGTCTCGGGATTTTTGGGCTGAGACTTGGTCTAAGATTCTTAGCCCAAGGCGTTTAAAATGTTCGCACCACCATATACTCATATAGAACTTTAAACCCTCTCCCTCACCTCTTCTGGCGTCAGGTATGGGGTGTAACTACTCACCCCTCTCTGTTGTCACCCCTCTCTGTTGTCACCCCTCTCTCTCACACCCCTCTCTCTCACACCCCTCTCTCTCACACCCCTCTCTCTCACCCCCCTCCCCCGTTTAGAACCCCTCCTCTCACCAGGTAAGGGTGTATAACTATTCACCCCCGTCCTCACCAGGTATGGGAGTAGAACGCGACTACTCCCCCCTCCTCTCACCCCCTCTTGTTGTCAGGTATGGGGTTAGAACGTGACTATTCACCCCCTCTTGTTGTCAAGTATGGGGGTAGAACGCGACTACTCCTCCCTCCTCTCACCCCCTCTTGTTGTCAGGTATGGGGGTAGAACGCGACTACTCACCCCCTCTTGTTGTCAGGTATGGGGGTAGAACGCGACTACTCACCCCCTCTTGTTGTCAGGTATGGGGGTAGAACGCGACTATTCACCCCCTCTTGTTGTCAGGTATGGGGGTAGAACGTGACTACTCCTCCCTCCTCTCACCACCTCTTGTTGTAAGGTATGGGGGTAGAACGCGACTACTCACCCCCTCTTGTTGTCAGGTATGGGGGTAGAACGCGACTATTCACCCCCTCTTGTTGTCAGTTATGGGGGTAGAACGCGACTACTCCTCCTTCCTCTCACCCCCTCTTGTTGTCAGGTATGGGGGTAGAACGCGACTACTCACCCCCTCTTGTTGTCAGGTATGGGGGTAGAACGTGACTACTCCTCAGCAGTTCCCCTTCTCGCCCGGGGGTGTGACCAGGGACATTCCCGGTCCTGTCACAACCTTGCTGTGCTCTACTACCACGGTCACGGAGTGGAGAAGGACCTCAACAAGTTCAAGCAGTTCAACGAGAAGAGTAAGATCTTCAGGGGACAGAAGAACCCGTTTATAGACCCGCCCAAACATCAAGGAGAAAGCACAGCTCCTCAGAGATACTGATGGCAGTTATGTGTGGATTGTAGATGTTTTCCTGTGACGCAATTAATTGAATGAGCCGGACAGTTCTGAATGATGCTAAATGGTGAGACGTTAGGATGAATTGACAGATCCGAAGGGCTACCTTCCATCACCCTCAGCCTCACTCCTCAGAACTTCACGGATATGTCGGTCTTGCCATTGAAACGGCTCTTTGTAGCGTTCAGCTGTACATTGGTATTGCTTTGTTTGAGATAACGGGGAGGATAATTCGTCAATGACCATTGTGAGAATTTTCAAGTTTGTTGAAAATGATGAATAAATATTACTATTTAATACCTGGCGCGCTTTATCAAGTGAGCGTGCTTGTTTTTTAATGAAATCTTATAGTGACCCAACTTTGCAATTTCACTGTTTTCAATACCTTTATCATCCGAAATATTGTGAAGCTATAAAATTTCGTTCGCTAAAGATTTCTCAGAATTTTGTACTTCAAGTTATGAATGCGAATACTCTTGGCATACTTCCGACCTCTTCCCTACCTTTAATACCCCACCCTAGCTTTACCAATCTGCAATCAGTAATCAAATTCTGCGTGTTGATTGGTCAGCCACCACCTACTGTGGGTAAACTTACAGTCTCACTAACACTAGGCATGGGTATTGGGTAAACTAATATTCTCACCGACACTAGGCGCCATGTCAGAAGTTGACGCCTTGGTGCACTCCTACCTCCTGACAGTCTCCGATGAGCTCGCCACGCAGTTCTCTACCAAGAGACCCTCCTCCTTGTCATGGAGCGGACCTGACCTCAAACAACTCATAGAGTTCTACCGCAAACACTGAGTGGCAACAGTTTTATATCATTTATCAGCTGTGTCAGACAACAGTGAGTTGCAACAGTTTTACATCAGTTGTGTCAACTATCAGCTGTATCAGTGAACAGTGAGTTACGTCAGTTTTATCTGTCGCAGGGGCAGTTCAAACTGCACTTTTCTCGTCTTTTTTGTGCACGGCGTTTATTTTTAAAAAAAACATGTTTACTCCGGGCAAACTTACGCCGCGCACACAGAAGATGCGCAAACTGCAGTTCGAACTGTCACCGTTAGGCAGTCGCCAGTCATAATGTCAGTGTTCAGTATTGTCAGTCTGTGTTTCTATCGGTGACTGAGTCAGTGGCCACTGAAACTTATACGTTTCAATTGTTTATGTTTTAGTTGTGTTAACTGTCAGTTATACCAACGTCCAGAAATATGTTTTTCTAGAAAGAATCGCAATGTATGGTTTCATAATGCTAACGTCAATCATGTTTTAAACTATGTTTTTTCTCAAAATATTAATATTGGAATAAATATGTTTTCTTTTATAGCAGGAAATTGACAGTCCTGTTATATATTCTGAATTTCCTTACTTTGTCATACGGATATTCATACTAATAGATTTATACCTAGTTAAGGATATTACCAATACCAAACCTTATATCATGCTCCAGACGCCTTTGAGAGCATTTTAAAGTTGGAACCTCCAAAAGTCAAATAATTGGCCGGGAAATCACTTTTCAAGATTAAGCAAAATCCTTTTGAGAGAAGTTAGATGATCAGGTGAACTAAAATTCTTCCGCGTAAAATAGTCAAAAACGTTGTTTTTTCATTAATTGGAATCATCTCAGTTATGTCTCATATTCGGATAATTTCCATATTTCTTACACCTAACAAGAAACACGACTACATAGGCGGAAGATCAAAGATGCCAGCATGAGCTGAAAAAACATATTCGGCGTCCCCTTTCCTTTGTCAGAAGATAACTGAAAATTATCACAAAATATTCCTTTCTATTCAATTTCCTGCTACTCAAATGAAAAGTTGGATATTTTTACTTTCTCGTTGGATCTCGCCACTGCGGTGCATATCGGTGATATCGTAAAGTGGTTGATGAACGACTAAAAATATTCTAATCATATCTACTAGCTTATTTCCGGTTAGGCCATGACAAAGAGAAATAGCATTTGAGTGGAATTTTTCTCTCAAAAAGCTTTTATATTTTAGAAATAAAATTAATCTATTGCGCAGTCTAAATAAATAAATAAACTGTTGCATTCAGTTTTTAAAAATAAATAGATACGCGCCTATTGGGCCCATTTTGGAATTCTCCCCGAGAAATGTATCCAGTTATGACCTGCTGCTCGTGAGGGTCGAACCAATCAGGCAGGTGTCTTTTTATTATAGGCACCAATGAAAACGTCAAAGGGAGCTCTATATCATGTCTTTCTCGAGTTCTGGGACAACAATGAAGTGTTACAAAATAATTGTTTCGAGGTTTTTTCATCTACTAACCGTACAATACTGCCTCTCTTCACTGTTCACAAATAACCCCACATAACCAGTAACTGTTGAACCATGTTTCAGCTGTAAAGAAGAAACTCCCGTCCCTGATGCTGTTGTAGAAGAGGAGACAGCACAAACTAACGGGGAGACGAAACGAGGAAAGAAGAGGAAACTGGGTGAAATGAAGGAGAGTAATGGATTGGAGGAGGAGCTGCAACAGTTAGGGGAAATGAGTGAGAAGTTGGAGGAGATCAAAGATGTTCTTGTGCAAAGTGAGTGGGGTGTAATTCAAGACGGGGGATTTTTAGATGCTGTTTTTTTGATATTCATTTTTCATGATTTTTTTCGATGAATCAATGCTTGATGCCCCTCAAATTTTAATTTCAGAGAAGAAGAAGAAAAAGAAGAAGATTGAGGCAAAAGAAGAGTCATTGAATCAAGAGAAGCAGTTGATCCAGGCGAAGGAGAACTTGGCTGAAGTGAATAGGCAACTTGGCAACAGTAAGTTCAGCATCACAGGTGTCGCGAGTTCCAAGAACGCTTTCTGAAAATTTCCTAGTTGCGCGGCGCCCTGTACGTACGTGTTATACTGTTGAATCAGAGAAGCACGTTCGTATAAATGACAGACTTGTGGAAATTCCAGAAGACGTTCTCAGATTCGTGAGAACACCTTCTACGTAATAGGTTTTTCAGATTGTGGTCTCTTCAGATGACATCATATTGTATTTATTTGTCACTTTTAAATAAAGTGAGTCACTTTTAAATAAAGACTCTTTTGTATGAAAAGGTCGAGACACCACGGTAATTGATTATATCTTATGATTGTTCTCAATATTATTTTTCTATCAGCCGAGAAAAAGAAGAAGAAAAAGAAGATTGAGGCGAAAGTTAAAGCGTTGAAGAAAGAGAAAGAGTTGATCGAGATGACGGAGGACTTGGAAAAAGCGAAAACGCTGCTTGCCAAAACTGAGTACCGTCACATAGGTGTCTTCTTTCTCAGTTGTCTTGAACTTTTGAGACGCGGCGTATTACGCCGCGCTTTGGTATTTTTTGCGGCACTTTGCAGCGCAAAAATGTTATTTTTATGCCAAACATACAGTAGTAAGCTTAAGCGCGACGCTATGTACGGACGTGCTATACTTATGTCATGCTCTTCAAATGACATGAAATTGTATCTATGAGTTACTTCTTAATGGGGTGAGGGTGGCATCTTGACGTTTTTTAATGGGCCAATACCCATATGTGTGCAGACCGCTCGATTGACAGAGGCCTCGATAAAGACGCGCGAATTTAAATTCCGTCAAAAGCACACAATTTCGCGCGTCTTTATAGAAGCCTTTTTCAATCGAGCGGTCTGCACACAGATGGGATACACCACGGTAATTGATGTCTCTTTCTTTCAGCTGAGAAAATGAAGAAGAAAATAAAGAAGAAGAAAATTAAGCAGAAGAGCGTTGCTTCAGAGCCTCCAACAAATGGAGGACTGACTGCCTCGCCAGACGTAGTGGAAGTTATACAAGATGCGGGTGAGTGTTTCCATGGTGACACTGATACCGTGCCCAATGTCCATTGTCATTTTTTGTGTCAGTTGAGACATCCCCAGCATCCTAAAAATCAAATTTTTGTTGTGCCACGAAATAGCTGAGAGTTTTAGACGAAAGTAACTTCAAACTCCCCTCTTCTTCTTCAAACAATATTGTATTTAATTCATAACTTGCCAGAGAATAAGCTAACAGCCGTGGAATTCCCAGGGCAAGATATCGCAGAAAGCACGGCGGTTGCTGATGATGCAGGGCCTGAAATCAATGATCCTGTGGGTCAAGACCAAGAAGAGGACAGTGACATTGCACCTGGAGAATCAAACGGGACGTTGGAAGAAAAGAAGGGGAAGTCAAAGAAGTCAAAATGTGAGTAGAAAAGTTCTTGTTGATGAAATTGTTTGAGGCGGCAGTGTTACTTTGAATAGGATTTGAAATTTTCTGGCGTCGAAGAGGGTAAAATTGAAATATGAAATGATAAATGAAAAAACGGTAAAAATTGCCCTTCTATTTCATTGGAATAACATTAACAGGAGCAGTTCGAACTTCGAACTGCAATTTTCGCGTCTTAAGTGTGCACGCCGTATAGACATATTAATAACAAGTCTGTACGCCGTGCAGACTTAAGACGTGCTTTTTATAATTGCAGTTCGAACTGTCACGGGTCACTGTAACAATCTCCATTCTTCGTGTTTTCAGTGAAGCGTCAGAACAACTCATTCAGAAGAGTGAAGGAGGAAGATGTTGAAATAAAGAAGGAGGAGCTCGCTAATAACACCTTCGAAGCCAAAGGGGTGAGTTTTACTTTTAATAAACCAGTAACTTTGCTAATTTGCCCCCAATAGTAATTTTACTGGAATTGTGGCTGATCGACATTTAGTTAACGTTGGGTGTTATTCCTCACGCTTGACGCCATTTTACGCAGGGTGCTGATCAGTACGGTTTCAAAGCTAACCAAATCCTGAAACACACGAAGGGCAAAAGCTTCCGGCACGAGAAGACGAAGAAAAAGCGCGGAACATACAAAGGTGGCACCATAAACATGGGCGTGACCTCCATCAAGTTTGATTCTGACTGAAAATAGGGCGGGTGTGGTTTTTAATTGTTTGGTTGTCTGGCTTTAAAGGTTGAAACAATGAAACACCTTTTCGGAGAAGTTTTGAAATTAATTTATTATCATTTTACTATCATCATTGCCAGTTGTACTGCTCTGATGCGCCCAGTTGCAAAACTTGCCCTAGTCTAATTCCTTATTCTATAAGGAATTAAATTAGAGCGCTTTTTGCAACAAGCCAATGAGTCATAGACTCTCCCTGTTGTCCTGTGAAAGTGTAGACAACCTTTTAATTCTTTTATCGAATCAATATTTTTATTTGAGGTATTCAGTTATTTAATAAATGCCAACGGACGTTTCTTTTAAATTATATCCAATAAAATACCCTTGATCTGTGCAGTTTTTTAATGAAATACCCGGAAATTAACTGCTAATGATATAGTAATTGTTTTGCTTTTAATCATTATACAATGTCAAATTGATGAAATAAGATTAAGAAAAAAATCCGTCAACTTTCACAATTGATGTTCCTCTTGCACTGTCCCACTCCCCCATATGTGTGCAGACCGCTCGATTGAAAAAGGGCTCGATAGAGACGCACAAAAATTGTGTGCTTTTGACGGAATTTATATAGAAAGTTGAAGCGCGCAGAGAAAATGCGCGCGTCTTTATCGAGGCCTCTGTCAATCGAGCGGTGTGCACACATATGCGTCCAGGTTACTAGAAAATCAGAAAGCCCACCTACGTGTAGTTGTACATAGGCGATTTCCTAAGCCCGCATAGCACATAGGTGTGTGTACTGTGTACGCGCCGCGCGCTTCCCTACGAGACGCGCGCAACCCACACAAGGATATACGTGTTTAGCAATTAGGCGATCAGGGCTTGCTTTGCCCTAACCATGACCCTGGTAACGCGCGCGCGGCGCCCCTGGTTTAGGGAAATTCTTGCAAAACACGTATATCCCTGTGTGGCTCGCGCTTCTAGCTTCCCCAGCACGTCACAGGGAAGCGCGAACTTCACCGAATTTTGTTAATGTTAGAGTAAGGTTATTGACTAAAGGCCGCGCGCGCTTTTTAAGGAAATTTCTTCCAGCGCGCGGCGCATACACACACCTATGTGGGCCTAGGAAGGAATAATTATTGAAAAATTATAATGATTAAAACCATAAATGTAACTCTTCAAATCTAAAAATTTATGAATTGATAAAATTTATTGCCCAGATTGGTCATGGATGATTTGATTTCGTTCAATAAAACCTTTAATATTCGACTCATAGAGAGAAATAACTATTAACTTTGCTTTATTACATCAATGTCCTCAAATCCTTTTCATGTTTAGATATGTATAATATCTGGTTTCATCCTAAACACCCTTTTTTCTGCATCTGGCAATAAATTGCTCTGCAGCAATTTTTAGCCCTTTCACTCAGATGACAGCGTTCTTCAAAATTATTACACTGCTTGTAAACCCTTATGATTTCTTCAGATTCATCTTTTCCACTGATTCTGCAAGGAAGGATTTAGGATAATTTACAATAACTATAATTGAAGGGTTTAGTAAAGAATAAAAAGTTCAAGCCGTGATATTAGGCACAAGTGGCAAAAGCCCAAGTGTGTAATATCACATTCAAAACCGAGGCAGACAATTACATGATGAGTCTTTGAAGCTTGTTGGGCACTGGACAGGCTGGAAGAGTGTTGAAATATCTAATAAGACAAACAATACTAATGTGACCATAGACTTCAGTTTAGCAATAGATTGGCACTACAAATTGGTGTCCAAATAAAAGCTTAGATTTCTACTGACTGTGTGCTTAACATCTCAAACTTTACCTCTGCAAGTGTTCCATAGTCGGTTGCAATGAAAAAGCATGTAAGAAATAGCATGAATATCATCATGATAAAGTGCTCTGGATAGTGTGTGTTTATGTGGGCAAGGTAAATTATTTATAAAGGCAAGATGCAAAAGTCAAACACAAAAGTCAAAACACAATTATTATGTAATGATAAATGATTAGGCAATAATATAAGGTCATGACATTATATGTCTTGTGACTATGGTTTTGATGATCTATAACTCATAATCAAATTTAACCAGGATGTTATGAAAGATGATACATCCATATCTTCTACGAGCAACAGTAAGTTTATTGCTCAATAAGAAAGAACTGGTTGCTTTTGATTGATAATAATTCAATTAATTTCGTCATAAGACATAAGGTCACTAATTTTCATTTACCACTGACTTATTTGGTATCCTAAAAAAATAGTGTACCTCTTCCTGTATAAATGATACCTCAATATTTTTTCAGAAACCACTGCAGAGATGCCTCATCCACAAGAATTTCCCACCCCCAAACAAGACATTATGCTGCCGATCACTTAGTACTACCAGGCCTGTTCATAATGTGGGAAATAATTCACCTGCTGCTGGTGACACAGAAATTTCTACCTTAGTGCCTCCCTCTGAAACCATAGCATCATCTCCACCTGTGACAATGGAAAGTATAACAAGTGCTGACATCACTGAAATCAATCAGATAGCTTTGGAAACTGGGTCAAGTAAGTTGATAGTAATCTGTATGTCTGTATGTAGAAATATCAATTTTTCATAACTCCTTAATCATAATGAGGTACAAGTCACAACTGAATTAGTGAATTAAATGATTTTAACAGGCTAATATACCTTTCCTACAAAAGTACTTTTCAGATACTGGCCTTGCTTTCATTGGTAACAACATCATGAACACGTTCCAATGGATGAAAAGCTTTGTGTCGAGTGGGGAGTCTGCCTACGTTTGGAACGACGTAGTAACACACAAACTGACACATTTGTACATTCCCTCATTATATGAGTTTGTGCAGGTAACAAACTGAAACTTTTCATTTTGCATTTTAAGCTGGCCAATACTCTCCAGAAGTCGAGAGCAGAAACCCCCTTTCATCAACTCCCAAGTTGCATCCTTATTAATAAACCTTTAGCATCATGTATATTTCTAGCAACTACTACAAAATAACAATTGACTTGTTTCGCTGATACTGCATTGAAATATGAAAATAACTCTAGGTTGCCAGTTTTATCTTCTTTTTCAGCACCACACGGGCGTTTCTTGGTTTATTGTGATTGGATCTGGAACTCTGACGTTAAGGTTTCTCCTCCTGCCCCTAACAAGGTATTATTACCATCCTTCGTCTTAGACAGTTACAGCATGTGAGCTGAATAAGACCCTGTTCTGTGATTGTCTTATGCTTCACTAGGTGGATTCATAAGTATTTGTGTGATAAATCAGGGATCAGATTTTATCATATTTTCACTTTTCATAACGTAATGGAATCATAATATATTATGAGCAATTTTTAATCTCTCCAATCTGCCGAGTCTATGTGAGATTGGTATTTTAGTCATAAAGTCCTCCTTCAGACGTTCAATGCGCTTCCCTACCGTGATTCGTACAGTGCTACCTCAGATGAGTGTTTATGAAGACCTTATAGATGTTTACACCAAGCGGAGGGATCAGGACCGGGTAAGTCTCCAATTGGACGGGTCAGGGGTTATGTCTTATAGTCTTAGTAAAATGGCCACGGTCGGATTAATCAACCAGGCCGGTGGCAGCCATGCTGAGCATAGAGACTACCCTAGTACGCTAGGCTAAGGGCTTCAACTCCTGGTGGTTAGGCCACTCGACTGCCGGGGATATCCTGTGCCGAGAGCAGAACCTAGCCCTGGACCACACAGGTCTGGAATTCCACCAACGCCCGTGGCTTCAATCAGACTGCAAAGCAAGTCAGGGGTTATGTCACTTTTGTAAATTTTGGCTTGGGGCATTAGGGGGTTTATGTCAGCTAACATTACAGGCAATACTAAATTTCCGGGCTTCAACATTGATTTTCTGGCAGCGTTTCATATTGATTTTATTATGCCAGACTTTATCTAGCCTTATATTTGTTGAAACGAATGGATAATGATATATCAAATCATGTCACCATCAAAATGTTAATATTTCAATGTTGATAATTTCGGTTGGTAAAACTTATCTCTACTATATCACAGCCGTGTTAACGCATCTTATATAATAGGTATCATCCTGGCAGGTCAAGAAACTGACAAAATGGAAGAATGACTACCGGAAAAGCGCTGAATTAGGCAGTATGGCAATGTCCCTGTTCGGCACGACATTTGTAATGGTGGCACTAAACAGAGGCATGCGCCACTTGGCTCACATAACGGTTAATAAATAATTATAATCATAACAGAATTGGAGGGATAATCTTGATTGAACCATTTCATGTCGCACAACTTTTCATGTCAAAAGTCACTCAAAATCTAAGCTGATGATTGAATCCTTATATCTTATTGTATCACGTTGAATGTATGTCATTAAACGGTCCCCTCTCTGCAGCCGCTAATGTACGGTGGCATTGGACCCTTCCTGGACATGTCCGTGAACAGCCACTCTGGGGTGGCGTTCTACTGCCTGCCACTCTGCATCACCACTGCCATCGCCGGCACCATGCATGTAAGTTACGTCATAATCTTATTAATTAGCCGCATGTTTTACGAATACTTTCAGATTTAGAATTCTGATTTTAATTCTTCGTAAAAACCAAAATATTTCTTGGTAATCTTGATTTCTTTCCCACATGTGAATCTGCGACATGAGAAGTGGTACAACCCCAGAATAAGCCTGGTAGCCATCCCAGTCGGTGGATTATTCACATACCTCCTCTCCTCCCTGCCGCTGGTGAGTTTTCATTAAGACACGTGATCTGGGTCCTCCTGATAGCTAAATAGCAAATATTAAGAAGCAGGTGTTGCTTTACAATTAGCAGTCGTGAGAAAAGTATCGCTTGCTGGTTTACTGGGAATACATCAGTCATGCTTGATGCTAACAAGTTAATAGTCCCGTATTTATCATGAAGTAACCCTTATCATTTATCATGCTTCTGTAAGATTTGCCCAATCTCACTAATTAGCTCGCTTATCGCTCCACAGAATTCTCATTCACCACGTTGTGTGAACTTTCAATACACGAACTGCAATTTATTTAGAAGTTTAGAATAACCTCTGTTTTTAATTATCTTGTGGTATGTTTTTGACTCAAGTTTTACCTCGCTGACGATGACCCTCCACTACGCCATATCCTCGTGGTGCACCTTCCTCCTCAACTACTGCGCGCACCACGAGTCGCTGCGCACTTTGCGCATCTTGCAGCTCCCCGTCCCGTACAAGAAACCGCCGCCACCAGCCCAGGTCACATTCGCAAAGAATGTGACGGATCAGAGTGAAGTGGTGTTGTCAAGTGGTAAAACTCAGGAAAAATCGGAAGAGAGATTGAAAGATGATTTAGATCGTGAAGAAGACTTCTTTAAAATGGACAATGAGACGACCCCTGTAGATCATGGATTTAGTCACACTAGAAAGGATGCCATACAATCAGAGCGTGAGCTGCTGGAACAGTTTATTGATGTGAAGGACAGTAGTAGTAGCACGGGAGGGAGAAGGCCTCTACAATTCGATACACCTCACACTCCATTCTTCAAGTTGGGACAGTTTGAAGTGAAAGAAGAGGAGTCTGCGCTGTCTGGAGAAGGTGTGGGGAGGGACAACATCCAGCCTCCACCTCCAGAGGCCGGATTCATGGGCCAAGTATCTAGTTAGTGCGCGGGAATAGGACAAATGGGGTGATATAGATCAGGGTTTCCTGATTTCTTTGGTGTTTCTGATAGACCATTTCAATTGAAAGATTGAATTAAATTATTCTTTAAACTCTCAAATTTTTTCATAACTCTCAAATTAATTTCAGAAATGACGAAGAAATTCCAGTATTGGAAAAGATTTAAATTCTGGTATCACAGGTAGTTTTCCATGTCTTCTTAGAGTCCTCTGCAAATATTTAAATCAATGGTTAAAAGTTTGATTGAAAAGTTGTTGCCATTCCCTGTGATATTACTCACGATTTTAAGAATAAATATAAATTGTAATTGCAGACAAAAGCTTATGAGGCACGGAAAGAAGAGGAAGATGACAATGTTTTTAGATGAAGCTCCCCAAGAAACTATATTCATCAGAGAAGCTATTCAACTCACTACAAAGGTTTGGTCTTCTTGGACGTATAGTGACTTGGTTGCGAAGTTCTGAAAAGTCAGTTTTTGCTCGAAAACAGTTTATTGTTTGAGCTCAGGTTTGACATGTAATTTTCATTTCAGGTTACTCCTGGATTGAAAAGGTATGTTTTAAGGAGGCAGTATCCTATGGACACTCTTGAGGAATTGGAAAGAAAAGTTTCGTATATGGAACGAGTCCAGGGCCCTCGGTGGTGATGGTTAATTAGTCTAAATTTTAGTTTAATTTATTGCACATCATTAGGCAAGATGTTTTTGGTGAAGGCCAAATTATTTCAAGGATAGGAAAGATGTTTCTTATCTATTTCTCGGCTCGAGAGATAATGTATCGGGGATTTATTTGAAATTTTGCCACTGTCACACTTTAGACTTTACAGCAAATAAACGTAAGGCGCAGCTACATTATAAGGCAGCGCACGCGCGCCATCCGTATTAAAATTGAATTTAATTGAATTACACTTTATTTCAGCTCGCTTTTACCAATTTCTAGAAATAAAGGCGGGGACTTGCATCTGCAAAATTGCCATTTTCCGGCTTTGTTTTTTGCACTTCTTCACCAATCGTGAATATACAATGAACTAGTGTATTTAAACAAAATATGAAGTGACTGCAATTTATGAAGGAGCAAGGATTTTCGGAATTGTTTCATTTCGCGTGCGATGCGTTACTTTCCTTCTGAATACCGATGTAATCATTTCTAAAAGGGGTGATCCTTGCATCCACCCAACCCAAACTAATCATGCAATATTGATAAAAATAAGAACGTGACCCTTTGTGATGACCCAATGATCACGCCATTAGTTAGAGTAATTTATTCAATGCTCATAGTAAGGAATTTTGTAGGTCCCATGACACGCCTTTGCTCGCTGATTAGCTTCAATTTCAGACTATGATTGCACATCTCTTATGACCGTATCAGGTATCACAGAATTCCTTACTTTGACACGTATCTATCGACCTAAATAGGATAGGATTTGTATTTGTTATGTATTGTCCGCACTGCTTTCTTATACCATTCGTATCACTGCTTTATCTATACAGGATATTCAGATTTATCTATACAGGATATTTAGACATGTACATATAGGTACAGCAGACTTTCATGATAAATTTTTGTGCTTTTTCGGTGTTTTGGTGCTTTTCCTTCTCAATTGAGATTATCTTTATAAACAGGATTTAATATATTTTGTGTCTGAATTTTATATTTTGTAACCATTCACCACCACTATATTCCTAGATCAAGGCAGGATATGGACACTCAAAACATCGAGAATATCAGAGCGGATGCGGAGAATAGGAAAGTTTTGCGAGCCACAAGATGTCGTCGAGCGGCATTGAGTAATGTAACCAACACCGAACATAATCCAGTAGTGTTAAAGAAGCCCAAGAAATCCTCGCCACATTGTCCCAAACAAACAGCTTTATACTCCCCCATAAAGAAGGACTCCTATACCGAGGATATCATCCGATATCTTCTGAAGATGGAGAATGAGATGAAGCTCCGTGAGAACTACATGGACAAACAGCCAGACTTGAAGCCAGCCATGAGGCCCATCCTCATCGACTGGATCATACAGGCGTGCACAAAGTTCAAATTCGCAGACGAAACTCAGTTCTACACGGTCCAGTACATCGACCGTTTCCTGTCTGTGGAGCTGATTGAGAGGAACAACTTGCAGCTGGTCGGGATAACTGCCATCTTCGTGGCGGCCAAGTTCGAGGAAATCTCCGTGCCCTCCATGAGGGACCTGTGTTACATCACCGAGGATTCCTACACTCCTAAGGTGGGTTGGGATAAGAAATTTTTATTATCTTCAACACAATAACATGTGGGCATTGTGAAATTTGTGTTATTTTTGCATAGTTTAGTATTATGTCTCAATTGCAGTTAAAAAACGTTCTTACAGGAGTTGGAACGAATGGAGAAGAAAATGCTCAAAGCACTAGACTACGACCTTGGCTTCCCGACCTCGCTCCAATTCCTCCGATACCTCGCTAAAAACCTCTCCTGTTCCCGTCACCAGTACTACTGTGCTAAGTTCATCTGCGAGCTCCTCTCGCTCAGCTACGACGCTCTGCGCTGGAAACCGTCCGTTATCGCCGTGTCCTCCCTCGACATTCTCAACAAAGTGAGTACCTTCCTGCCGACCATGCGACAACTCCACCTAGCCGTGGAGGAGGAAGCCGTGTACGAGTGTAAAGAGTTCGTTATCAACGCCATCCTGCACGGCGATCTGACCGAACATGTAACTGTATTCAAGAAGTACGAGGCAGTGCACAGCAAGCTGAAAGCTGTCCTCAAGTCACTGTAGCAACTCTGTTAGTGTTTGTATAGATTAAATAGTGTGTGCGGGGTTAACTAATTAATGGTTATATTTTTTTTCAGTATTCCATACGTACTAAACAGATCTGTATATGAAACTACTGTATGCTTAGTTCGTTAACTAAATAGTGTAACTTTATGTGCTTTTTAAGATTTGGTGTGATAATATGGCATTTCAATAGATCTTATTAAATCGAAACACCGACATAATAGAATGGTATCAGCATCAAGCCATATTATCACACTTTTAAACTTGTAATAATCTGAATTTTCAATTCTTTTAAACAAATGTAATATTCCTATTGAATATTGTAATTTTGACAAGATTAATCACGACATCTAAAACAACTTAACCAAGAACATGCTTTCATGATTAACTACTCAAGTGACAAAAAGACAACTTCCGATAATATATCATACAATTGATATGCCCCTGGAAATGTCGTGTTTGATTTTCATCCATTTTGTCGTTAGTAAACTACCGTGACATTGCCAAGAATTGGGAAAGAAAGAAATCTTTTCTATATTTGGCAAGATTCACGGTAAACAAGAAAAACGAGAGTTTTGTGCAGTTTTTGAAATTCAAACATTTAGTTATTAGCTTTTATCGTTGATGCCCAGCATAAGATTTCACTCGTTTTCCAACTAAATTTACTAGTTTAGTTTTTGTAATAATTAGATTTATAAGCAAAGAGTTTTACTTTGGGAGATTGTTGTAGATTGATTACAACAATTGTAAATTATGATACTTACAAAATATGAATTTCAGTATGTCGTAAATTTTTAGAGGTTATATATTATTTTGTTGGTATGGTCAACTCATTTTGAGGGTGTTTTGTAAGCTTTTTTAAATGGTGATTTTTCATTACAATGCCATTTTGGTACATTGCCATTTTCTGGATCTAAGTTATCATTTCAGGTTCTTGAATTTTAAGAATCTGTAATTGTTTTTTGTTTGCTTCTTTTATTAAGTTTATTTGTTGTTGGATCAAGATCCATGATGTTTGACATAGGAGTTAGATTAAGATGTTTGTAAATTGTTGACAAGTCAGTGATTTTTATTACAATTTTATTTGATGTAAATGCTTTGGATAGTCGGGGTTTTTACGTTTTGTATAATTTTCAAAATTTTTGTTGGATATACCAGATATTTATGTATTTGTTCATATTTTGTTAGTTTCGTTATTTGATACATGTTTATTTCTGTCTCAACTTTGCATCGATGACGATCATGCACATGCATGAAATTTCTAAATGTTGATAATAGTTACTTGGATTCAGTACTAATTTCAATCTTTCACTTAACTAAACCAAATTGATGACTTAGGCCATTGAATGACTGCATACAGTATTGTAATCGCATGGTTCAATATTCGATACCATACTTACATGGGTTGCAAAAATGAAAATTGTTATTTTTTATATAAACTGGTGAAGGTGATTCTCTAAATCCTAATTGTTATTAAATTATTTTTAATTCGAAATTACATGTTATCAAAGAGGACTTTTTGAGGACTGCCAAGTTACAAATGTATCTAACCGTTTGTTATCTAGACTAGTATAGCAGCAAGTTTGTTGTGGAGTTCATCAAGATCACGCATCAGTCATCAGAAGATTGATGTAGTATTGGAGTTACGAAAGAACCTTTACCTAATGCTGTTCCAACACTGCGATATCGATACGGATAATGAGGTAAAAGTTTTCTGTTATGAGTTCTGTCATTATCGGTGTATCTGTGAGTCTGTACAACATAGATTGACAGACGGGTCATCGTGCTGAGGGTTTTTTGAATCTCACAGGGAAACCAACGAAAACTGGCAAATATAATTGTGCCGCTGTTTCAGGCGCATAATTTATGACCAGATACAATACACCTCTTGAAAATTGGCGCGCAGCACTTTCGGTCCGAATCTATGTTGTACTACAAAAACCCTCAGCACGATGATCCGTCTGTCAATTTAAATTTTGAGAGCTGAAAATGAAAGTTTGGCTGATTGAGCTGAAACTGTGCGTACGCAATTCATGCATTCATGGAAGACCTATGAAAGACATAGCAGAACTGACGTCAAAATCCCGGAATCACCCATTTTTCGCCTTCTATGGAGAGAAAAGTCGCATTTTCGGCCTGAAATTTAAAACTGCCCTTTTAGTTTTTCGCCCTTCATCCGCCATATTTGTGGTCTCATGGGTTTCAGCTTGTTTCGGTTTCGGGCTTCATTGAGGGAGGTTTTTGGGTTGGGGTGGTTTTGATTTGTTCCCCTTGTTTCCGCTTAATCTTACTATATATAATGCGTGTTGTTAATATATATATATATATGGTTGGGTAACGATATAGAATTCAAGTAGGCAACGAAATTCTTTTTGCATCGTGTTGCAAAAACTTTATAATAAATCAGAAAAATATTGAAAAATTTTTTCGCAAAAATTAAACTTTCGAATTTTTTCAAAATTCCTTCGCCATTGAGTTGCTTATGATGAATAAAATTTTTTAGAATTTTGTCCGAATTATTGGGTCACTGAGAAGCGTGGGAGGCCACGCCCTTTTTTTCGCAAAAATTAAACTTTCGAATTTTTTCAAAATTCCTTCGCCATCAAGTTGCTTATGATGAATAAAGGTTTTGAGAATTTTGTCCGAATTATTGTACCCTAAGGGCGTGGGAGGCCACGCCCTTTTTTCGGGAAAAAATAGATTTTCGAATTTTTTCAAAATTCCTTCGCTATGGAGTTGCTTATGATGAGTAAAGGATCTTATATATAATTTCGTAAGAGCACGTGAATTATGTCTGTGCGGGCGCACAGTTTAAATTTGAGCTTGCCAAGAGAATATCAAGAGAAACGAATGCAAACGGGCGAAAAGAGGTGCCGTTGCTATGGAGTTGGATATTTGCGCACGTGCAACATAAAGTAGTTCGTAAAGTAGGGTTAATATTACGTTAGTGATTGAAGCAGTCGAGATGTTGCTTTTACGTGTTGGTGCTTTTTTAAATTTGTAGTTCGTGTTTTCATGAGGCATGTAGGAACTAGGACGACAATTATTGAAAGTTTAGGAAAGTAGGAAGGTATTACAAAAAAGTAAAAAATCTCTTAGGGATCGTTCACATATTACGTAATCAATTTTTGGCCAAATTTAACCCCCCCCCCCCCCTTTGTAATCAAGTTTACAGTAGTTGTATTTGTTACAATAACATGTAACGTAATCATTCAGAAACCCCCTCCCCCTCTTGGTGATTACGTAATATGTGAACGATCCCTTAGCGATGAAATAAATTCGCACTGAACGATGTCCGTATGTCTCGGCGTGTTTCAAAATTGATGAGAGGTTCGATTCAGATTCAGAACACTAAACACTTCACGTAAACGTGAGGAAAAATAAAATTGTTGAACTAACGAAATGACAAAACGCGCGCTCATTCTTATTAATAATGCGCGCTAAAACTCTGCGCGCTAAAACTCCGCATTTGGCCTATTTTGCAGATTTTAATTTTTCCAAATCCAGCGGGCCTACCGGGAATGGCGGGTGACTAGCGGGACTATCGGGAAATAGCGCAAACAGGCGGAAAGCCAGCGCGAGCTACAATAACTGGCGCAAGAGCATCCATAGCTAGCGGAACTATCGCGTAGCTAGCGCGACTAGCGGGTAACTAGCGCAGCTGCGATAGCCACATCACCAACGAAACGTAGCTAGCGCATTTATGCGCAAAACTTGCGGGTAGAATCTTCCAAAATTCAAACAAATGAATCGAGAAAAATCGACAACAAATGAAATTTATCGAAAATGATTACAATCTAAGAAAACAAATGAAAATCATGAATCGTCACATTTTGGTTCTTTTTCAATGAGTTTTGACACATTTACGTTATCAAAGTCTTCAGAGAACCCTTTTTCAATTCAAACATGGGCACTTGCAATTTGTATTTTTTATGATATTTTCTGGCGGAATTATGGCGATTTCTCTTAACGCCTTCCATCTTTCCTCCCTTCCCCTTCCTCCCTTTCCTTTCCTCCCTTCCTCCTTTCCCTTTCCTCCCTTCCTCCCTTCCCTTCCTCTTCCTCCCTTCCTCTTCCTTCCTTCTTCCTCCCTTCCCTTCCCTTCTTCCTTCCCTTCCTCCCTTCCTTCCTTTCCCCCCCTTCCCTCCCTCCTTCCCTTCCCTTTCCTTCCTTCCTTTCCTTTCCTTCCTCCTTCCCCTTTCCCTTCCTCCCTTCCTTCCTTCCGTTCCTCCTTCCCTTCCTTTCCCCTTCCCTTCCCCTTCCTCCGTTCCCCTTCCCTTCCTCCCTTCCTTTCCTTTCCTCCCTTCCTCTTCCTCCCTCCCTTTCCTCCTTCCTTTCCCCTTTCCTCTTCCCTCCTTCCCTTCCCTTCCCTTCCTTCCTTCCCTTCCTCCCTTCCCTTCCCTCCCTTCCTCCCTTCCCCTTCTTCCCCCCTTCCTTCCTCCTTCCCCTTCCTCCCTTCCCTTCCTCCTTCCCTTCCCCTTCCCCTTCCTCCCTTCCCCTTCCTCCCTTCCTTCCTTCCCTTCCTCCCTTCCTCTTCCTCCCTTCCCCTTCCTCCCTTCCCTTCCTTCCCTTCCCTTCCCTTCCCCTTCCTTCCCTTCCCCTTCCTCCCTTCCCTTCCTCCCTTCTTTCCCTTCCTTCCCTTCCCCTTCCTCCTTCCCTTCCCTTCCTTCCTCTTCCTCCTTCCTTCCTCCTTCCCTTCCTCCCTTCCCTTCCTCCCTTCCCTTCCTCTTCCTCCTTCCCTTCCTCCTTCCTTCTCCTTCCCTTCCTCCCTTCCCTTCCTCCCTTCCCTTCCTCCTTCCCCTTCCTCCCTTCCCCTTCCCTCCCTTCCCTTCCTCCCTTCCCCTTCCTCCCTTCCCCTTCCTCCCTTCCCCTTCCTCCCTTCCCTTCCCCTTCCCCTTCCTTGCGGGTAAAATCATGCAGTTCAGGCCTTAGTTTTCTGCGACACTGTATGAATAGCAGTATATCAGTTGGATGCATAACAATTTGGCCACAAGATTGAAATCTCTCGAGATCGAATTGGACAGAACGATAATATTTCATGTCAATAAACTTTATATTGACCAAAGTTCAAAGAAAAATGAAAATGAATGATCTGATTGTGAAAATCCTAATGCAACACAGCGCAAATAAAAGCGAAACGCAACCAACCACAAAATAAAACAAAATGGCTCCATAGCCTGCGCGCGCATTTTACACGTGAATTTAGGGTCACGTGATTTAGGATGCAGAGTCCTAACTCCTAGGGCACGTGCGTGGCGCGCAGAACTCGCAGGAAACACCATTCGACCTTTTATTTTATTTCGTTGCGCCACAGTTTGCTCTCTCTGTGTCTCTTACGTCTGTACGTAGAATTCTTCCATCAATTTCGTCGTTTGTGACATCATCACATATTCCCAGATCAGGGAGGGGAGCGACGAAGAAAGCAAAGGATTGAGGATTTTAGTAGGGGTGTCACAACGCGTACTTGCGCACAAAGTACTAGCACGAATTTACGAGAAAAAGTGAAACACAAATTTTTGCATTCAAATGGACATAACTCCAAATCTTTTAGTCGAATCTGTCTGAAATTCGGATATGTGTTATAGAACACAAAGGAGCTTCCGATAGTCAGAGGGAATTTTGAAATTCGGCTTATAACGAAAGTTATGGCCAAAATTGACGCTAAATTTTGTATATTTTCACTAAATTGCCTATATCTCGTCAATTGGATCGATTTTTAAAATTCTTTTCCGTCTGTCGATCTCAAAATTTTGTTTTTAGTTACTTCTGAAAGTTTCATGATGATTGGATGAAAAATGTGGACGGTAGTACTTTCCCCAAACCCAATTTTTCACTGCGACACGCGAAACTGACAAAATATACCAAAACAACGAAATAAATCAGCGCGCACGTGCTACGTTTCAACATTTAGAATTGCGCGCACCGTGGAATGTACGGGGCGCTTGCGCGCTATCAAACAGTCTTTTCAGATTTGTTCTACGTCTATCCTGAGCCGATTTATGAACAAAATACGTCCAAATTTTGACCGGTTGACTTTGGAGATTGATAACTTTTCTTCCACACAATGTATTGCCCTGAAAGTTTCGAGGAATGTTAGAAGAATTATCGAGCTTTCGTTTCCATGTTTTATCTTGTAATTTGAGCGATGATTTATTTTTCAATCGCGAGTTTTGTGATGTCGATTGATATGCGTAATTTGAAGCAAATTTTCGGCGTTGCTTATTTTGAGCGCGGCTCCTTGACCACGTGCAGCCTATAACTCCCTCAAATTGTCTCAAAGACCAACAAAACTTAGTTCGTTTGAAAGTACTCATTGTGCCGATCATTTTGGTACCATTTTTGTGGGGATTTGTCAAAGTCGATTTTTCATGTGACCCCCCTATTTTTAGGAAGGGAAGCAAAAGAAAAGAATGAGAGGAATAGAAGAAAATAAGAAACGATGAGAAATGGAATAAATAGAGGATAGAAAAGAAGGTCGGGGAGGCTCTCTTTTCTTTCTCATCTCGGAAGAGATTGAGATGGAAGGGAGAAACGAAGGGAGAAAGGAAGGGGAAGGGAGAAAGAGGAAGGGGAAGGGAGGAAGGGAAGGGAAGGGAGCTGGAGGAAAGAGGGAAGGGAGGAAGGGGAAGGGAGGAAAGGGAAGGGAGGATAGGGAAGGGAGGAAAGGAAAGGGAGGAAAGGAAAGGGAGGAAGGATGGAAGGCGTTAAGAGAAATCGACATAATTTCGCCAGAAAATATCATGAAATACAAATTGCAAGTTCTCATGTTTGAATTAAAAAAGGGTTCTCTGAAGACTTTGATGACGTAAACGTGTCAAAACTCATTGAAAAAGTACCAAAACGTGACGATTCATGATTTTCATTTGATTTCTTAGATTGTAATCATTTTCGATAAATTTCATTTGTTGTCGATTTTTCTCAATTCATTTGTTCGAATTTTTGGAGTCCTACCCGCAAAAAGTTGGTGAATGCGCTAGCTACGTTTCGTTGGTGTCGCAGCTGCGCTAGTTATCCGTTAGTCGCGCTAGCTACGCGATAGTTGCGCTAGCTATGGATGCTCTTATGCCCGTTATTGTAGCTCGCGCTGGCTTTCCGCCTGTTTGCGCTATTTCCGATAGTCCCGCTGTCACCCGCCATTCCCGGTAGGCCCGCTGGATTTGGAAAAATTAAAATCTGCAAAATAGGCCAAATGCGGAGTTTTAGCGCGCAGAGTTTTACTGTCAAAGGGACATGTGGCCGTTAGCTCATGCGGCTGCCATCATTCGCCGTCCGTAGGACGGGAACCGACTAGTAATATTAATAATTCGACCAGTTCCTGCTTGTTTTATCTCCGGAAATGTCTATCGATTCATTTTTCCTGTCATCCAATTTCCTGAAATCTAAAGTTTATTCGTCTTGATACTGTTAGGGAATAATTTCTGTTCAATTTTCAACTTTTTCAGCGATTTTATGATTTATTTATTTTGACATACCAAGAAAAATACATTTCTATCATGGCTTATTAATGAAATAATTTCAATAAAAATGCAAATAATTTATTATATCTCATAACATTGCGTCGACACGTCGCACCTATTCTGTTTTTGGACACAGATTTTTTGAAAATGAAACCGCTTGAAATTAGAATTATTGCCATATGGTTTGATTCTCAATATTCTCATGCAATGATCGTATAATGAGTGAATGAACACAGCTATGGGACAGTGGTTTCGTTACGTTATGCCGTTTATTACCAGATCCTAAATGAAATGCTTAAGAACCTATCTTACAGAAAATTGAGCACTCAGAAAGTTAAGCCAGCATGTTACGAAGCACCATGAAATTGAATATTTTTTGAGGCGTTGGTGCTTAATTTTCTGAGTGCGCAATTTCCTGCAATTAGGTTTTTATTATTGTTTAGGTTCAAGAAGATGATTCTAATGCACAGAACATAAAACAAGCAGTACAGGGTATTATTTGTCTAACCTACTTATTATCATAGTCCAACGATACCCAGCGATAAAAAGAATGAGTAACAATTGAAATCACTCTCTCAAAATTTTGATCACTTTTTCAATATTGTCCACCATTAAAGCGTTGCCTAGTGATCTATTGTAATTAATTGCGTCCTGAGATTTGTCAATATTCTATTTTGTTTTAATACAAATTGTCATAAAAATCTCAAAATTCCTGCAGATCAATATCCTAATAAGCTAATAATAGCATGTACAAATCAAATTCAATGCCTAAAACACGACTAAAATTTCGCGCGTGTTGGAATCCTGCTAGGGAATGGACATTTTGCCTCACGACTCTTTACCACATGGTGTTTCAACGAAAGGTCTGGATTAAGTTTATGGCTAGGGTTAGATAAAGTGCCGCGTGGTAAAATGTCGGAGGTTAAAAGTCGGGCTCCCATCCTAATTATTTACTCCCATGCTATTGCTAATCCTACAGTGAATTCTTGCGTTTCCTCCTTCCTTTACTGATACACTCGTAGCTCGAGCTCTTAATTGTCCAAATGAACCTGAACGGATTAAACTCCGTAATGCCCAGGTTTTTCTCCGCAGTCCGATTAGTAGTCGTAGTGTTGTTAGTTGTAGTGGTATTAGGAGTTGTAGTGGTATTAGGAGTTGTGTTAGTACTCGTAGAAGTGTTATTACTGTTTGTCGTGGTGTTACACACCGACAATCGTTCTGATACGCTGTACTCTGACAGTTCTAGAATAGTCCCTGATTTGGTGAGGGTATCACCGCCGCCGTTTGCCGCCGACATGGCCATGTCCTTGTTTCCGGCGCTAAGCCGCTTCTTTTCCGAGATGTAGCGCTTTAGTTCGGAGTCTCTTCGGAGGAGGCTCTGACTAACGAGGAACCGCTCACCACTGAGTAAAGGAGAATATGGATTATGGGAGTTAAGATAAAGTGGTTTTTTAGAAAGGAAACAAAATATAGGGGTTGGAATAAAGTGGTGTTTTAGAAAGGAAACAAAATGTATTGTTCGAATTAAGAGGCTGTTAGTGGGTTACTTGCGCCGTAAGGGTGACGTTTCAAGGATGCAAACTAAACTATCATTTAACTCATTTAAATCAATGTCGAAAAACCGGTGAACAGGCAACATCCATTTTCCTTTCAGTTTGATTGTTCGTTCACAAGATTCATAGCACAATGAAAGTTTCAATGAAATCCACAAGACAAATCAGGTTACATGCCGAGTGCGAAAAGATAGGCGGTTTTCGCCCATTTATCGACCATTTGTATAACGTTGTATTAGTTTACCCACAGGTTGTCGGGGTCTGACCAATCAGATCACAAGGTTCTTGTGAGACTGCGCTGTGATTGGTCGAGCCAAGGTAAATGTTGTACTTGTGGGTAAGCTAATATTAAATATGCCGGATATCGGTGCCAAATTAAACCTTCATTCTAGCAGCCTATCCTTCGTGCACGGCCTCAAAACAGCAAAACTACACAGCACACTAAAGAGATACTCCGACATGAGGACTTACTTCCGAGATCTGGGAATACATGACACCCACTTCAACCTAAATTACGATAAGGAAAAAGATTTAAAATATGGCGACAAATCTATGCTTCAATCTATATTTATCATTCAAACATATATGCACTTATACTTGCTTGAAGGTTTTATAGAGTAACCCGGGTACAATTTACCAAAAATAAGATCACAATTTCACCCGAAGCTATGATTAGATATTATATCAAGTCTACTAGCCAGTATAAAAGAAATGTGGACGCTGATATCCAGTAAAATATAATATGTAATGTAGAGTCTACATCTGCCAGCCAAACGTAGCTCTACCTGTCGGAGGAGAGGTTTGAGTTGTTGCTGTTACACAGCTCCTTCTTCTTCAGCAGACAGTTCGCTCCGTTGGAAGTGATGCTGTACGCCTGACTCTCCCTCCGGTAGTTCATTTGTCTGAAGGACCGGTCTGACCGGCAGTACATGATGTTCTTAAACGCCTGGTACGGGAAAGGAGGAGGGTTAACATTTTGAATGATTTTCGCTACGATTTCAACGATACATGAGAGTAAAAAGTCGAGGAAATAGAAAGTTCAAATTTGATAAAACGTCTCGTACCCTTCGGAAGTCTTTGTTCATGATCCCGTATATGATAGGGTTACAGAAGGAGTTGCATAACAGCAAGTACACAACCACCAGGGCCGCCCCTTTCGGTATACTCGTCACCTGAAACAGTCATGGCTCAAGAGCTCAAGGAAACAATGGGATGATAGGTGTATTAAGAAGGCGTTTTCAGGGTGTATCGGCTGAAAGGTCATTGACCAAGTTAGAAAATAGATGGAAAAAATCCTATCGCTCGGCATAGTTGTATTCAAAGACCCTTTTCACCAAAATAATAAAATGGTGTAATATCTTTATTCTATTCGTGAGATACCCACAAGGAAAATGACTTGATAAAGTCGAAGCACTGGTCTTAAAGTTGCACACTCACATTGAAAACGACTTGTAGAGCGCCCATCATCATGGCCGGTAAGACAAAGACGAGGTAAACCCCGATAATAACGACTATCATGAGACCCGCCTTCAGGTTCTTCAACCCCTTCACTGCGGTGTGACACGACTTCACCATGTTCGGGTGGTTTGCGTTCACCTGGGACAGGAGTTTAGTTTTTTCCCAATCGCTTAAAAAAAAAAACATTTTAATGATGCGATTGATTTTTAAACTCTGATCAAAAGTTTTTGAAAATCAAATTTTACAAGTTTTACAAGTTTTCAGCTTATTCTTGAGATGCTGAGCTTGACGTCACTAACCTGTCTTGCAGTAAGGAATATGAAGTAGTAGCACGCTATCATAGTGGAGAGGGAAGGTATGAAGGTGAGGACGATGTAGGAAGAGAAGTAGATCTTGAAGGATTGCAGTTCTTCTGTTCCCGGGGGAGCTGTCAGAGCACAGGTCAGGGAGAAGTTTGAGAACCTGAAGTGGAGAGGGGGTACCTGTTACGACATCGGGCTAATCTGTTGAAAATATTTATGGCAGTTTGACGCAAAATGGTACACTCTCTTAGACACCACTCCACTCTGAGACTACTCCACTTTGACACCACTCCACTCTGACACCACTCCACTTTGACACCACTCCATTCTGACACCACTCCACTCTGACACCACTCCACTCTGAAACCACTCCACTTTGACACCACTCCACTTTGACACCACTCCACTCTGACACCACTCCACTTTGACACCACTCCACTCTGACACCACTCCACTCTGACACCACTCCACTCTGACACCACTCCGCTCTGACACCACTCCACTCTGACACCACTCCACTCTGACACCACTCCACTTTGACACCACTCCACTTTGACACCACTCCACTCTGACACCACTCCACTCTGACACCACTCCACTCTGACACCACTCCACTCTGACACCACTCCACTCTGACACCACTCCACTTTGACACCACTCCACTCTGACACCACTCCACTTTGACACCACTCCACTTTGACACCACTCCACTCTGACACCACTCCACTCTGACAACACTCCACTCTGACACCACTCCACTAGTCCACTCTGACACCACTCCACTTTGACACTCTGTTTTACCTGAAGTCCCCTATCCCCGAGAAAGGAGGCAGGGAGAGAGTCATGGAGTATATCCAGGTTACGGATAGGATAAGGAGTGTTCTCTTTCCATTCATATACCTCTTGTAGAAGAGAGGTTTAGTGATCACCAGATATCTGAGGATGGAAGGAGTTGATAAAGTTATAGCTCTGATTGCCCATTAGGACCTACAATAGGAGAAAATCGTTTAGAACAGATCGTAGGTGCTAGGAGTTAAAGTTCCAGAATCACAGACCATCATTAGAAACTTCAATCCCAAATGATATAATTCTCATTCAAACCTGTCATAACTGCAGGCAGCCAGAGTCACCAAGCTGTTAGTTAGGATGACATTGTCGATGTACCCGGATATTTCACATACTACCGCCTGAAATCAGAGTAGAGAATTAGATTCTTTAGGCTGACTGCTTAGCTTTCACATATCCCATGGAAATGGAAAGCATCGAAAAGGGCAGAGTGAAACTTCATCTACCATTAAAATCCCTAGAAATCCCATTATTTCATTTCCCACTGAAATCCCTGCAGAGTGGAAATGTTTCCTCTATCTACCAATGAAATCCCTTGAGGCATTTCATCAACCAATCACATCCCACTATTTGAAATCCCTCACCGTCATCCAGTTCTTGCAGAGCACTAAGTTAGCGATGGTGTTAGGGAAGGTCCAGCATCCCATGACCAGGTCACTGACAGCCAGCGAGATGAGGAAGTAGTTTCCAAAGGAGCGCAGTCGTCTGTTCCGGAGAAACGCTAGTAAAACCTGTGGGAGGGGGAGGGGTGAGAGAGGACTTGACTCATTCAATTGTTGGGGTAAAAATTAAAATTCCTAGTAAAATTGTGAATGGGGCAATGAACAACGCTGTAGTCCAGTTATGTATTAGGGAACCTTAGGGCTTAGTCTTAAGACTTAGAACATGGGATTCCCATGTTCTAAGTCTGGGGCCTGATGTTCCCATGTCTTGGGAACATCAGGCCCCAGACTACGGGTAAGAGTAAGAAGATTCAATGAGTTGTGATAAATGCAGAGATTCCTTACCATAATGTTGCCGAAGACAGTAAGAATGCAGACAGATGAAAGAATGGTTATTGCTGCCATTCGTGCTGTGTTGTCTTCCCCGCATATCCCTTCTGTTATTTCCATACTGAGAGGAGAGATGGTTTTATGAGTGGTTATAACGAAGGTTCTTTATTGGCTGGTTAGTTTCAAGGTTAAAATCCATCTGTGTACCCATCTTACAATTAAAATAAGTTTTATGATTTGTAATCCGTTTCTTTGTTTCAGAACTAAGAGGGGCGATGCTCCCTAAACGACCTGGATGAGGAGACCTCAAGTGCTCTGATACAGAATTTCTCGGGCTTGAGGTGAGCGATTGATGTATTAATGACTATATTTTAACTATTTAACTATACATACACTAACTAAAGATAAACAGTTTTGTACAAAATCCTGTGATATAACTCAACGTACCAAGTAGAACACAGGGTAAAACTATCGCCCGTTTGCGTTAAACTATTGTCCTTCAACAATAGTCTCACTCTACTGTAAGGTATTGTATAAATACACCTTCTACAGAGGCCAGAGTGTGATAAATAGGCGGTGTAACGTCATCAACTTATATCTCCTTGCATTTGATAATGACGTCATCAACTTGTAACCACTTTACGTCATGATAATAACGTCATAAACTTGCCAGTATGAGCAATGAAAATGGTAAGGACACAATCTCAGCTATAGATTGATAACGAACGTACCCATTTTCCAATAATAAAACAAGTCGGTAACCACAATAAACAAATCCTCTAAGAAACTGTAACTGGTTAGTGGACTGGTCTTCACACAAAAAACAAGCCCGTACAGACTCAGCTTCACCTTAATGCCCTGATTGCACCCGTGAAATATTAGATTGCTCGTTTAGCATATATGCTAACATGGAAAAACATATTCTCTGTACAGTGGGCTCTTAGTTGTGGCTTATCGTGTAGGTAACTAACTAAAATGAAGCAGAGAATAGCATTTTGAGAGGATCCCTCTAGCGATTTTGCTGCAAAAAGAAAGCGAACTACATCGTAGAGAACTACACAAATTATAACACTAAGAGATAGTACAAAGTGTGCCCTTAAGAAATACGCTTGATATAATATTGAATAGCAGCAAATACTCAAGTCTCTTGACTCTTCCGCGTTGAAATGGGTATTTCCCAGAAATTCCGCTTTGATCCGAAAAAAATCTGAAAAAGGAAGACCTGCACGGTTCTAGAAAATATGATAATTAGTAAATTCCTGTGGATTGGTTATAGACAACCGACTTAAAATATGGTTGGAAAAACGGAATGATTCAACCGGAATCGGTCTGAATTTATCTCTCCAAACTAGAGCAAGAGAGGAATCACTGATAATATGCGGGTGGTGGTCAAATATATTTGACTGTTGAAGGCTACGTCACTTTCACGGTTTACAATGGTGACCTGATGACATAAATAGGCTTATTTTATCGCCATCAGTTTGAAATAGGTCGACTACAGACAACTGGCTATCAAAGCTGATACATATAATTTGATGGAATAAAATCGGGGAATATAGTTTGGTAGACTCCGTCTTTCAAACCAAATGATAGGCAGAGGTTGAAAGAGTTTAGAAATTTAGAAAGAGAGATCAGTCCAACCTAAATCTGGTAGTGGTATAACATTCCATTTTAGTTAGTACATCCGGTGACGCGATTTAATCAGAAGGAATGCAGAATAGAATAGGTCATTACAAGGTTAATTGAGCGTTCCCTCAAGAACAATAGATAGTTGAGAGTGACGACATTATCATGCTTTAAAGTGGTGAGTTGATGACTAATTTACTGCCTGTTTTCCTAGTGGAGTAGGTAGTCTAAATGCTTTTTAGGAATTCGTCCATTTCGGCCGCTGTGTCTTCATTGGTATTTGAACTGATACAAATCATTTTACTTTAAAATGCTCAATGACGAATTAGGACGAACGACTCTAAACGGGCAATCCCTGAAGAGCTATGGTAAAATTAGAATGAGATTAATCTCAATACTTCAATACTACTGTTGAGGTTGGAGAGTTGAGGGAGAAAATAAGAAAATAACCTTAATTTTCCGAAATAAACAACGAGATATAATCTTAGTTCCGAATATCAGCGAAACTCCTGCTTTAAAAACTAGCATATCATTAAACAAGTAAGTAACCCGTATAACAGGTATGTATGTCATTAGAAACTAACATATAATCAAAGGTACTCAGATTGCTATCAAAGAACCCCAAGCCTCTGCCTCCCAGGGCAAGGTTGGTACACGACAATTATCTAATTATAATAGAGATATGCATGTTTTAACTATCTCACTTTTGGGTTTTCTCGAAAGAGGGAGACCTGAGAAAAAGAAAACTATCCGGAACTCAATGTTGTAATTTGTGGGAACAATGCCCTCAATTAAATGGCATCGGTACTATTATTTTCGAATATAATGGTAACTGCTGGCTGGGTGATACAGTACATGAAATAAGTCTGAGTAGTTAATTGAAATGGGTAATCTGCTGCTTAATAAAGTATTAAATTCGATCAGAATTTTACCGAATCCCACAAAAAGTAAACCGTTTACCAAAAGTGGTGTTTTATGACAAAATGGTACATCAAGCAAACTCCATAGCAATTAGCCATGAATAACAATAGCGCTCCAACATTACACTCGGTATTCACATAAATAATAATATTAGACACGTCCTATATTAACGGCGATATTACATGAATTAAACTTTTGACGTGGTGTCGTTGAATATATAGAACACTGAGCTAATAATAATACACAAGTCGGCACTCAACATTAGTCGATGTAGAGTGACGTCATAATCATGGTTTTTAATGGTGAATTGACGACGACAAAACGTCTATTTTTCGAATTTGGCTGACAATACTGCTACCCCCTGGAGATTGCTGGTCACACTGTAAACCATGTAACAAGTGAGGTTTGTGAAGTAGATGAGTAGGAGTGACGTCAAAATCATTGTCTTTTGTGGTGAATTGGTTACGTGAAACTGTTTATTTTATTGATTTGCTGCTACCAATAGAGCTACTTTTACAAGAAACATTACTACAGGTTTTACATGAAAAACAGGCGCCAGTACACCACTTTCAACCCTAAAATGATGACACTAAACCTATTAAACTGCGGAAAACTAGCGCACCGTAACAGTGATTGACACACTGTGTGACACTCACTGTTGATCCTGTCACTAACTGACGCCAAACCAAACTGTGCATTCTAAGTGAGTGACACTCATAGATTGTTTTATTTGTGTCACAAATTGTGTCAAATAAGTCACATATTGTAGCCTCATGATGCGCGTTCAGTGCTGCTGCAACAAATGGGATTATAGCCAAGATTAAAATAAGATTCAAAGATTCAATGTTTGTTAGTTTGCATTGACAAATGAGATTATTGCCAATGTTTGCTTGTTTGCCACACATTGTTCTATTGTTTCGTGTAAAAACCTCAGGTTTTTGTATGTTTCTGTGACCTGTGTACCACAGAACACAGGGCGAAGTGCAGCTGATGTGATTAATTTTTGACATCGAGAAATTTAACTGCTTGCTGAGATTGTGGTGCCAAATACGAACATCACTAAATAGCTAAACAAGCTGTAAATTCTAAAACAAAAGATTCAATTAGAAACTCAAATTGTGCAATTATCATCCTGCTGTTGGTGATGGAAAGTGTGTAAGAACACAAAGTATGACTCTCTCATCACAGTCACAAGACAGAACTGCGTTGGAAGACGCATCTGAAAAATTGTTATTATAGGCAGTATAACGAAATCAGATTTCCACCGATAACCATGATAATGACGTCACTTACTCTATTCTATTCGCGATTCCTCTTAGTGGATTTAAGAGTAAGCCCACAGGTGCTGGAGCTCAGTCACCGTATCTAATGTTATTAGCAGCCACCGGCCACGAGAATACACAGCATTTGAACCAAGTTCCAACTTTCAACGTTTTAAAATCTAAGTTTCTTTTGATAAATAGAAGAGATAATCTGGATAAAAACAACAAAGATTTCAATTCATAGCAAATGAATGAGTATGTTAAATGTTTCCTTCTTTCTTCAATAAATCCTCCTTCCTGTAAATTTCCTTTAAAACAACGCGCGATGATAAGACATGGATTTCTTTAGGGCCTGACATAACGTTAAAAAACTACTTTCTTTTTACGCTCTAAAGCCACCACCAATTCGCTAAAAGCAACATACGAAGGTAAACTTTCTGGGGCATGAAAAGCAATCACCGAGTAAAGGATTGGTCGGAGACAAACACTCTATGGTTGGGAATGACGTCATTATTAGGGTTTAGAATGGTGAATTGATGACGTTACACCGCCTATTTTCATGAAATATCATAAAATATGAAAAATATATAATATCTTGAGAACATTAATTGCTGCAGTTTTACAAGTCTAAGAACAACGCAACTGTGCATAAAGGAGGGCGTAAGGCGTTATGCGATATTTCAATTGAACAAGAGTCACTTTCAAATGTGTATTCTATTTCATCAAGATGACGTCATCACTCCGTCTGCACCATTGGAGTTATATTTAACCTGGAAATTACCTAAAGATGTTGTAAGATTTTATTCAGAACAGACAAAACTAAAGACACTGTACTGTACTCAGTGCTCAAGTGTGAATTATAGGCGGTTCAACCTCATAAACCTACCACTTTTAACTATGATAATGACGTCAACTTAACCGCCTGTCGATATTGCACGCAAATTAAATATGGCTAGTGGCTTCTCATTTTCCAGTTTCGTGCCCGTCTTCATATTAAGTTCAGCACCTCATGATGTATCTCGATACTACCTAATCATTCTAGAACCATTGCAGAAAACGTACCATTCTCAACCACGATACTCACTGCTCAGCCACAACCATCTGTTAGATTTATCAAAATTATCGAATCATGCTCTGATCATAAGTCTGCATGGGAAACGATATTGGTTATAACTTTTTTCTTCTTCAGAGAAAGGTTTTGCCAAATGTAAGTTTGTATGATTTCTCTAAAACTTGGAACCAGGCCCTATGGCATCAGGCATTTGTGCGCAGAACACACCTTTCCGCCCATCATGGTAATTATGGTAATTAGCCGATAAATTCCCACGCCGCGCGCTATGTTCATGCTTGATAGGAGCGTTTGATCACGGATAATGATCTGCGCCCTACGCAAACAAACCATTATCTCGATCAATGTTGCGTGCTTTGTCGGAATTTATTGATGGTACGTTTTACCTCGCTTTTCTTCTACAATACTGATAGAAAGTTGGAATTTGGATTAAAAATACTGGTTCTAGCTACTTAGCTACGCCATAGTGCGTTGGTTCCACTGCCCTGTGCTCAGTGGTTTTTAGAAGAAATTTAATGATGGCTACTCATACTTTCAAAGAAGGTCGAGTATAATTAATGTTTTATATTCATTCAAAGACATAAACTATAACAATCCTAGTATTTATTCATTTTACGATGCGGTGCTATTGCCAAAGCCACAAACAACAAAGCACAAAGGATAATAAAACATATTCTGACAAACAATGACAATCAGCATTATTATGTGACATGTTGAGATAACAAGTAAAGAAGTAAAATGACATATAATTACTTTAGTAAATAAAGGAAGTAGGATAATGGCATCGGGTGCTGTTGTTAGCATAATTATTTAACATTGTCCTTGTTGTAATCTCCCTGTAATTAGCACTTCTAGTAGTGCTTATATCGGTAGTATTTTCTACAGTTAAGTTATAGGTTTCTAATACGGCACATCTCCCATAAGCTATAATTACAGCGCTGCAATTAACTGCAAGCTTTCGCTTAGATTATGTAATTGATTGCCTTGAAAATTCTAGTTAAATTTCAAGTCAAGACATACATAGAGGAGAGTTTTATTTTAAGCAAAAACTAATATAAATCTAACGAACTTTTATGTGCTTACAACATGCATTTTAATTAAAAAAATTTAATCAATAGAAAGAAATTCCTCAAAGCGAGCGCAAGGAACAAACAGTACAAGATAAAATGTTTAGGATCGGATCAGCGTGGCATCTTAACAAAGTAAAATAATATTATGAATATGCAGTAAAAGTTTGAATATATCAATATCTAATCAACAGTAAACCCTTCAAACAATTACACAATTACATATTGTCATTGAGATCAATCGTCAACTCCGAGTTCTGATCAAAAACTTGTCTTAACGAACTTGTGAAGGGTATCGGAACGCATTGTACTGTAAAATTTATAGTTGAACGAGTACAGTTTTACGGTCGTGTGCACACATTGTAGAGAGTTGAGAGTGACGTCATTATCAGGGTTCAGAATGGTACGGTTTTGACGCTGAGTCAAAATGCCGATCGTTGGCGTGAGAGTCATGGAATCTTCAAAAGTTGTTGTTAAACATCGTTAGTTGGAAGAAATATCTATGATTCCTATTGTGATGAGGCGTACTAGGTGATGACAGGTTTGGTAAGATCGCATACGTGGGGTTAGGATCGAACCCCACCGATAGCTCAAAATGTGCTCGTATTTCAAGTAATGAGCAAAAATATACGAATTAGTGCTCATATCAATTTAAGGAAGCGACAAAGTAAAATAAAATGTGACAAAAACCGGTATGAATAACAGAAATAGAAATAATGACTCAACGTAGTAGTATAACTCCATAACAAAACAGTTTCATGAATCTTTTTTCCGACAAAGAATGTGCCTCGCGAAAAGTGGAAGTTTTGCGGTATCAATAAATAATTTGCAATCAATAAGGCGGAGGTTTGATAAACAAAAACACGATGTGAAACAATGATTAGATTCCTAAAAATGTGGAAAAATATGGGTTATTTTTAGAGGCAAAGGATCGATAATCATATTTCTTATCTTGACGATAGACCGTCAATCAATCAATTGCCAGTTTGCGTAATTCCTAAAAACTAATAAAGTAATAAGAAGTTAGAAGGTTTTGCAAGGGAGTTGACGCTCTGGCAACAAAACAAATATAAACGTGAAGGTAGGCTCGAGTGGGGACCGTAAAAATGCTTATTAGAACTTTAAATTCTAAAATAAATCGAAAGTTTCAAAAGAAATGAAAACAATCCTCCTCCCACAACAGGTTATAATAGAATTAAATGTAGGGTGCCGTTAGATATAACAACCTCTCTCCCCCACACAGACGCAAACACAAATACCCAAATTAAATCCCCGATTTATGTGGTCTCAGAAGATTCATGGGCGCTTAACTGGCAGTAACTCTCTACTGCAAATCAACGGAGTGACGTCAAATGCGAAATTCTGATATTCAGGGGGAGAGTCGAAATTCTAACAAGTGCAATGTGAACACAATAAAATGTAATCTGATAGCAATCGATGAACAACCCATACGTCCTACTGCAACAGGGTGATGCGTGAAAAATAAGCTGATCGACGACATTAATTTACCATTTTAAATCCTGAAAATTACGTTTCTCAACCGTTTTTTGTTTGGCTGCGCGGTCCATCAGAAGGCACTTGCGAATTAGCCCTTCCCCTGCATACTTCAGTACCATTTTATTAATTCTATTAGTTATCAGAAATAACAGTAGGTTTTATTGAATTGACAGCATTTTGAATAATGAATGGATTGAATTTCCAATATATAATCAAAATTAAATTTGATGAAATTATTTCGTGTTAGAATTCTTATAAATATTTATTACAATAAACGAATATGATTTTTTTAAAATCAATGCACATAAAATAATCATCGAGTACCACTGCACCAGCCACCAAGGGACGATAAATGAAGAAATACAAAAATTTCGCAAATCACAAAGATTTTTATCGGGGACGGGTCAGATAATTACATTCTTCTTTTGTTCGTCATTTAAGTCCTGTGACAAAATATAAAAAGAATTAATTCCTCCCGATGATCTAATGCTTTGTGATGACAACAGCTAATAATTACATCACATAATTTCAGAATAAAATGCTGATTTTTCAAGAAAATACGCTGTTGAAGGTGATGTCTTTATCACGATCCAGAATGGCGAGTTGATGACATCAAACGACCTATTTTTCATGTGCGCGGCATAATATAGTCAAATAATTGTGATCGTCACTTTTACGTCATTTCTAAGTGATGACCTCATTTTGGAATGTTGCCAATGGGCAATAAATCTGACTGCCATTGTTAAACAACGAACAACGTGATGATAAGCTAATTGTTTTTTGTTACAATATGAATAATCAACTATTATCCGTTCATTGACATTTCGGATTGTCAATAGCGTAAAAACACACGCAGTTTTGCCGAGAGAATACAAAAACGTAAATGATATCTCAACGACTGACGTCCTCGTAAGTCTTATCATGGAGAATGGTTGTCGAAGATTCCAAAGAAAGGTTTCAAGGATCTCTGACGTAATAATGATAATAATATTATCATAGAGAACACTGGTGCGTGAAATGGATTTAATTTGGCACTGCAGACCTCTGTAATATTCTGTGAGATGGTATATTAGTGGGGGATGATATATTAGTGGGGGATGATATATTAGTGGGGGAGTGGTTGCGAATTAAAGTTAGGCTGAAGTTCTGCGGCTGTTAAGTGGCTGTTTAGTGGCTTTTTAGCTCTAGATTGGTGGCAGTTGACAGTTTGGTGGCAGTTGACAGTTCCAAAAGGCAACAAAACCATGGTATCACGGGCTAAGGAAGGTCGTAATTTCAAACTCGATACAGGAAACAGCTACCTCTAATTATATTATGATCCACAGTTTTAATATCCTCAACTTTTGAACTGTGTGTACGTGTTTCGAGACTGTCTGAAGAAAGTCACGTAACAAAATATACAAAAGCGTTTTGATGACTAACTGATAAATATTAAAATACTTATAATAATTCAGACAGACACCGTAAATAATTTATGTAACCCTCTAAAACATGAATAATATTTTGAATTCCGGGGTAAAAGTTAAAGGATCAGGTTCTGGTAAAGTCATTGGCGTGATTGCCCGAGATGTGATTGGGAAATTTAGAGATATTGGGTTTTCTTCTGTCATGGCAGGCACAAAAACATTAGAAGCATTAAAATAAAGAGCGACGATGAACTCATTAAATTTGATCGAATTTTTCAGCCATGATCATTAGATCAGGAACTTTTCAGTCATTTTTCAGGTATCATTAAGAGGAATCGTGGTTCCAAAGTAATCAACTACAGTTTTTTCAGATCTTCAGGAGTACAGAATCACAGAAAAACACAAGAAACTAGCAAAATAAAAGACAACGAGCGCTACAAGAAATAGAGGTAAAACTAGAACAAATGAACTATTAAACTGAAAAATGATCCCCAATCTTTATGAAAATCACAAAAGGTAACTTTAATTTAAATGCTGAGTTTGGATCTGAAACCAGTTGAAATGCGATTCATTAGCACAAATTTAGGGTGGGCGTGGAACAATGGGCACTCAGAGCCGTTTACATGATTCGCAAGAACTGTATAATTGTAAGGTGTGGGTTTAGTCCTACTGATCTCCGAATAGAAATCCATGTTCTGGTCTGGTATATGATAAAACCTTGAAAGCTGTTTTGATTGTGACCACTACAAATTGTGTTTGACAGTATGAAACATGTGTGCAACTATAAAATGTGTAACGCTGTGTAAATTTCAATTGATCGAGTAAATCCTGATCAATTAAAACATTGCAACTCTGAAGTATAGCCCCTCTGAAGCAACTGAAGCTGTGTAAATTACGTGACGTTTCCGCTGTATACAAAACGTGACGCACATGTCACTCTAGGTTCCGCTGAACGGGACCTGGTAAAGCAGCGTGACAAAGGGACACTGCCACACCATCACCACCTGGCATATATTGAATAGAGGTCGAACACAGCCTCTAGGAGGGTGACAGATGACGTCATTATCAGGGGTTAGAATGGGGCGTTGATGACGTCACACCATGTAGTTTATATACCCTGCGTATATATATTTATATATGTTCTATTACTAGTACTGTGTATATTATATCTATTATAATGTGTTTGGATGTCACAGCTGGTGCTCGGAATACGGCAGGTAGTTACCAGTAAATATAGAGCTCTGGGAAGCTCCCGGGCAATGGTGTGGCTTATATAGGTGTGATGGGAGAAGTAGATTTGGGGATGACATCAATTCAGTACTTTGAACTGTAATAATGATGTCACTTTGATACGTTTATTGTTCACTCGCGATGTGTGGACTCAATGACATGGACAATGAATACTACATTGGTACCCATTGAGAAATCATGGAGTATATATTATGGGGGATTGGAGAACGGGGAACCATGGTCCGTATTATCCTACCAAAATACCAGATCATTGATATTTACCAATACAAATACCAGAGCTCGAGAGCCCCTGTATACACGGTACAATTAATAGAATCCCGATGGTACACGTTATAGTCGCTATAACTATGAAATGAGGGAAGTGAAGCCATAGTTTGGGTGTATTTGGCTATTTGTGAGTTTGTGGTCCAAATAATTCATTTGAGCCGCGATAACTGGTGTTTCTATAGCTGTATATAGATCAATATAACAAGGCATCATATTGAATTATTGAAGTCGGTTTGGTCAATACAGAAAAGTACCCATTGAATTATTGAAGTAGATAAGGTCAATAAAAATTTTAAAAAAAGTATCACATTGAATTATTGCAGTAGAAAAGGTCAATAACAAGGCATGATATTGAATTATTGAAGTAGGTAAAGTCAATAACAAGGCATGATATTGAATTATTGAAGTAGGATTGGTCAATAGACAATAACTAGGCATGATGAACCATTTCACTCTCAGTCTACTCCGCCTTCCCATCCCCTAGTCCCTGGACACAATGGTGTCACTTTCTGATTCACACACGCACACCCGCTCTATCGATACACATTGTTATATCCTAGGTTGTGAAACGTCATCAACTCACCCTACTGAACCCTGGTAGTAACATCACTAATAGACGCCAGGTTTCCTGGACACTAAGTTTGCAGTTCTGTGGAAGTGTGGATACACAGCAGTCAGCAGTGCGTGCGGGGTGCTAGTGAGTTGTCCTGAATAACTAAATAGTGCCTAGTGATATGCAATGATATGCAGTGAAGTATTCAACCTGTTGTCACGAATCGAGGACTATGCTAAGCTCAAACTACAGTGATCTCAAAAGTGGTTTCAAAACGATTTATAGAGTGGTGTCAAAAGCGAAATCGAAACTCGAAATTGCGTCAAACTCTAAGAAAGTGAAACGAAAAGGTTTGTGTTACGTTAATGGAGCCCTAGTGGGGTTTGACCCTACTATCCTGGAGTAAGCTCAGTAAGAGTTAGTCTGGTGATCTGGTTATACCTATGGACACACAGTAGTCACTAGTGCGTGTTAGGTGCTAGTGAGCTGTCCTAAATATGTATTCGATGTATTATTATGCCGTACGAAGTAGGTATTCAACTTTAAAGTAGTCACGAAGTGTGAGTTTAGAATGTGCATTCAGCAGTGAGTAGTGTGCACTGATCAGCTCATGGTGAGCGTTTTCATGTGTAGGACAAACGCTCGAGTATAAAACTTTCTATATTGGTGTCAAGCGGAAATGGTGTCACAACTCAAGCTAGAGTAGTGTCAAACTGAAATGTTGTCACATTTCTAACTAGACTGGTGTCAAGCTGAAATAATGCCATGCCTCAAAATAGAATCTAGAATGGTATATAAGCTAGTGTCATGAGAAGGTATGCGTATAACTGGATATTGGATATCAGATGAATAGGATAGATTTTGCTATCTTCGAGTGAGCTCAGTAAACAGTGTGGACTGTGGGGGTATGATATCATGGATTTAAAGTGGTGTAAAGGCGCACACAATAAACCGGAATGAGTAATTGAGAAGTTAGACTAACGCAGGATGCAATTATTGGAGTCGGTAGAGCGATCAGTGGAGCTAGATAAATAATATACGGGTATGTGGGTTACATAAGTAATATAAGGGTACTTATGTAGGCAAGAGTGAGTTAGTTATCATGGTGTTAGGTCGAGTGCTGTTGATGTCAAGGTGCCTACGATGCCTCAGTAACGCAGAATGAGTTGATCTTTACACGGAGGAGAGGGGAGAGATAACTCACACAACTCTTTGATATTCGAGAGCAGGGTTCTCATTTCTTTTTTGCCAAAAGCACAATTGCACTAAAGATATGGCGATGAGAAGCGGGGAAGATACCCGACAAGAGTGGTGTCAGATAACTTGGTGTCAGAGAAAACTGGTGTCAGAAGAGACTGGTGTCAGCGTCACTCGACAAAGTGTTCAAGTGTGCCAGTCGCCAGAATAAACCGGTGTCAGTGAAAAGCAACAAGTGGTGTCAGAATATACTGGTGTCAGTGGACAGCAACAACTTGTGTTGCACTCAGAGTGATCTGATTGAAATGTTTTATGTCGGCTGAGATCAAAATCTGCAAGTCGGCTGAGATCAAAATCTGCTCGATTTAGCGAACAGTAATGCGTGTTCCATGCCATGATCGTACTAAGCACAACCTAATGAAACAATGCGCCAATTTAATGCAAGACTATGAATAGTGCTGGGTAATTAAAATATTTTAATGAAATGAGAAAATATTCAGATTAAATATTAAACGTAGTATAATAACAGCCGTTTAGACCGACGCATATATTTCATTACTTCAACAGCATGATTTAATAACAACGTCTAATGGGTAATTAATGATCAGTGCTCAAAATAAAAAGAGAAAAGATAGGTCTATAAATATGTTGCAACAAATCGATTTTAGGTTTGAACGAAATTTTCTTCGTGCCTCCCCACCGCCATGACTCGAATAAAACGACTTAAATAAGCTGCATTGTCGGGTAACAAAAACCTAAGAAACCTAAATTTCTAGCGGTTTATGACAAAGAAGAGTATAGCTGAGCCTAAAAGTTAGCAAGGAAATGAACGATCTTGTCAAAGCATCCGATAGGAAAACGATCTCGTACCGTTTTATTATACTTTTGATAAGCCTGATAGCCGGTTGCGCTATCCAACGAACCGAACCGAAAACATCATAGTTTCTCTTACAAAGGGAAAAGAGAAGGTTTTTATGAAGGATTGAGGAGGTTGATGATTTGTGGATTATATCAAAGATAGACCACAGAAAACTGGAGCAGATCAGTGCTGAAATGTGGCAGTGTTCTCTAATTTTATCGAGACAATGATCGGCCGTAACTTTAGATTTGTTGATTGTCCGGGCAAAGTTGGACATGATCTTCGCAAAAATCCCCAGCATCTTGGCAAAATGACGCAAAACAGGCATACATGGTATTTATTCAAGCGAACCTAGTTGACACACAAATCCTTATCTTTCAAAGTTTGAACCTGGAATCATATTGAAAAGTGGTGCTAAGTATGGTGCCATAAATAGGTTTCGTCCCTGGCCTTAAATTCATGTCATTAAGGAAGACCTAAAATATGATAGCTATATTCTTCTCACGAGACTTATAATTGAGCTTTTAGTCAATTATAGTCATACGATAGAAAAGAAGACGGTTGATTGTGATATAACAACTTATGAACTTGGGTTCATCTTTAATAAACCTAAAGGACTAAAATAGCTCTATACTTCCAGAATTCAGAAGTTAGACGCTTTCAACAAAACTCTGCTGTATTATGCTGCGTTGTGAAGGGGGAACGAAAGAAAGGGCTAACTCCCTCAACTGAAGATATCCCTGAACCGCTCCAGGCGTGTCAGATACATGTTCGGAAACATATCTAAGGGTGATAATGTTGCGAGGGAATTGCAAGGGTTGCGACAAACTTAATACTTTTATACTTCCATACTCTGAATTGAGAATATTATATATGTGGATTGTGGGCTCACATGGTATTAGGTAATGGCATTGGCTTTGTTACAGAATACAGAGACTTTCTTGTTACTTTAAAAACGCGACTTTACTGTAAGGCTAGTGGCAGGAGCGTCTTGATAGGGTTCCCCTAGTCGACCAGTCGAGTATCATTCGTTACAACACTTCAGTGCAATTATTGAATAAACGTAAAATACGTAATAAATTCTGTAGTAGGATTGTCAACTTCAATGCATCACTACTTCCTCAACCGCCAACGTAATCCTTAAGATAGTCACAGCAATTGCTCTGACAATTACTCAGTCTGCTACAAGGGGGTACTGGTTCGCTTGCTGCCGCACATAAAGAATGGGCGGTCGGATGTCCTCACAATTCGTCATGGTAAATAATGAAAATTACGAAACTCTCAACCATATTCTGCTACTCAAAGTAAGACCTATAGGTAAACCTAAAACAACCCGGCGAGTTTTTGTAAGCATTCAGAAGACTTATATTAAACCTGTCTTTTTCGATGGTGACAGTATTACTTAATTAGTCTGTGGTTCCGGGATGAGTTCAGATTTTAAAATATTGCCTCGTGCAGAAAACCTTCATGGACATTAGACATGTTGCTTGATGTTTCGTCGAAGAAGGCCAAGCTCCCAAAAGTCTGACAGAAAGAATAAATATGAGCTTCACTTCTACTTGACCACCAGAACCACTAAAGCAGCAAGATTTCCGCTAAGAGTGAAACCTGCTGCTAACACTGTTAATAACAGTGTTAGCAGCATGACAGGGTAATCTGATGTAAAAACTTAACGGCAAATCAGCGCTCCCATTCGAACTCGGAGGTCATTCAACGAATCTCTGACTGCAAGAAAACATCTGATATAGTGATATACGCAACAGACATAGATAGAGTGACCATGTCAACTTTAAAAGCAACAAAAGTTACGATTCGCAGATATCAAACTCTAACTAGCTCACTTCTTCACTATAATATAAGTAACTAGGGATTCGTCAAACAGGAGGAAGGAGGTTGGTAGATCGCTGCGTGTGTTGTAAAACTTCTGTCATACTGCGTATCAGTGTTCTTTTAATGCCCTTCCCTCACGAACTAAAGCTACACTAAGTACCTGGCGGACTTTTGCTGTGTGCGAGAAATAGGCGGTGTGACGTCATCAGTTCTCCATTCCAAACCCTGATAATGACGTCACTCTCACTCATGTTATTTAAATCTGAAGTGAGTGTTTTACTTGGCATGAGGCATTGTTAAGTAGTTCTCAAACTTAAAACGAACAACATCAAGTGGTGGTGAGTGTAATGCCATCAAAACACCAAATAAGGTATCAAATCCTCGACTTATGACCATATATGGTATACAATGACATCATCATGGTACACCAGTGGTGCACAGAATTCAAACAAAAACGAATAACTTGATAAAACGGGCATCCTACACAATATATAACATGGTATATAGTGTACACGATATGAATGACACGTTCTGTAATTCGGAGGGGTCGTGTGTGAATAATAGACGGTTCAAGGCTTTCAACTCACCATTTCAAAACCCTGAACATGACGTCACATTCACCGCCTATTTATCTTTCATAACACGCAGTGTGCAGCTGGGAAACGAGCTGCTAAGTAGGCAGAAACGACACAGCATAGTTTGGAAAGTAGGGATAATAAGAGAATTTAATCCATTCAGACCTGGTTCAGTAGACATGATAAGCCGATGTCTGGCAGCAGGTAGCTCTAGAATCAGCAGTGAGAGACTAGAGAGTGAAGTGGTGTACGGGTAGATGAGAGGAGTGATTAATTTACTTTCTGTTGACTTGGATTGATGGCATCTAAATCACCTACAACAAAAGTAAATAAATTTAGTCTTAATTAGTTTATTCATAATATGCAAAACTGAAAAAGAGTTGAACATGAACTTGTGACAAATAATAGATTAAATGCAAACACACAAATACAGATTTCACCCGTAAAGCATCAGCCAAAAATAGGAAACATCTGATGCCAGAACTAGATTTGACTATGCTACGACCACCCTTTATGGCACTTTATAGCCTACCACATGACAGTGCAATTGGCAAGATTCATTATGTTTATTGAGCTTATATTTGAATTAAAAAGAAATCTTTCTTCAAGCTTGGTAGTTTATACTGTTAAATCCTTAAAAGCTTAAAGCCTTAATATCAATCTGATCTAGTGTCTCCTCAAGTTCCTTCCACAGTCAGACACTCACTAAATTACAATTACAACGAGAGATGAGGTAAAACCCCTATTTACAAATACCCCAAATACAATTAAACATGTCATAAAGTCTTGCAGATTGATGTCTTGAAGAAAGATTTCTTTTTAATTCTCAAACATGTCATAAACTACATAAATTTCTATTTGTTTATACTGGATAGAAAAATTGCAATTGATGAGTAATTTATTAATTCTCTTTTTAAAACTTTACAACACTACTTTATACAATCAAATTTGAGACCTGAAGATGTAGTAGAAAGACGAAATTGATTGTCATTAAAGAACCACATTGTAATAATACAGTGGCTTTCAAGAGAATTGGTTTACATTTGTATTTGTACCATTGAGTCAAAAGAGAATTAATGAATTAAACATCAATTGAAATCATGTGATTCTTATTCAACAACCCAATCCGTGAAATCAGAAAAATTGCAGTTGCACTTGCTTGACTACAAAGATGACTGTATTTGTTCTACAAAGAAGTTGCACTTGTATTCATGTAATCATGTTCAATAGAACAGATTAGAAAATCACTTTTAAGTTTTAAACTTAACAACACTACTAATTGCAATCAAATTTGAGGATGATAAACATTCACACGGAGATCCTGAAGATGGAATATTAAATTCCCAAACTGTCAGTAGATTTGTGTGGTTGTGTGAAACTGTTAGATTCATTCCATTCATCATCATCATTGAGTTTCACGGCAAAATGGTACCACAGGAACACGACAAAAATTAGCCCCCATCAGCATCCATTAGCCTCCATGGAGGCTGAGAGAAAGCTGAGCAGAGCCCAAGTGGAGGCTAAGTGGAGGCTAATTTCAAAAATTAGCCTCCACGGAGGCTAGTGGAGGCATGAGGCTAATTTCGAAAAAATAGCCTCCACTATGGAGGCTATATTAGCCTCCACTAGCCTCCACTAGGCTCCACTAGCCTCCACTCAGCCTCCACTCAGCCTCCACTTAGCCTCCACTACTCCATGGAGGCTAAATTTTGGTTTAGCCTCCACTCAAGATTTAGCCTCCATTAGCCTCCACGGAAATTTAAAAGTCATTTTTGGATTCTATGGAAGCTATTTTGACAGTGCTAGTGGAGGCTATAGCCTCCAAATGGAGGCTAAAAATCATGAAAAAAACACAGATAATATGCTAGCCTCCACAAAATTGAATTTATGTCATGTTTTTACAAAAGAGTACATTTTGGTAACATAGACCAAAGTCTAGTATTAGGCACCACTAGGCCACTAGAATCCACCTCAGGCTCCACTCAGCCTCCACTAGGCTCCACTACCCACACTCCTCCATTCAGCCTTCCTGAGCTTCACTCAGCCTCCACCAGGCATTCCACTAGCCTCCACCACAGCCTCCACCCTCCACTAGCCTTTCCACTGGGGCCCCACCAGCCTCCACCAGCTAGTGAGCCAAGTGGAGCCTAGTGGAGGCTGAGGGAGCCTAGTGGAGGCTGGGCCTAGTGAGCTCCATGGAGGGAGGCTGAATGAGCCTAGTGGAGGCGAGTGAGGCTGAGTGGAGGCAGTGGAGGCTGAGTTGAGCCTAGTGGAGGCTAAGTGGAGCCTAGTGGAGGCTGAATGGAGCCTAGTGGAGCCTATTGGATCCTAGTGGAGGCTAGTGGAGCCTAGTGGTGGCCAGTGGAGCCTAGTGGAGGCTGAGTGGAGCCTAGTGGAGGCTAGTGGGGCCTGAGTGGAGCCTCGTGGAGGCTGAGTGGAGCCTAGTGTTAACGAATTTAACAAGTATTTTGTATCGTTAGCTCCCTCACTAAACAAAATCTATATTGACGAGAATGGACTACGAATTAACCAGCTCTCTAACTTCACTGACTATCTCCACAACAGCTGCTCTAATACAATCAAACTTAGAGAATGCGATAAGGAGGAAATTGAAACAATTATATCTGAGCTGAAACTTGGTAAATCAAGTGATATACCTATACATGTAATCAAATGTACTTCTGAAGTGATCTCACCGTACTTAGCCACCTTATTTAATAAGTGTATGTGTGATGGTGATTTTCCTGATGAACTTAAGACAGGTAGAATAAGCCCTATATATAAAAAAGATAACGAAGAACTCATGGAAAATTACCGACCAGTATCCACCTTGCCAGTATTTGGTAAAATGTTCGAAAAAATTATTTATAACAGACTTTATCAATTTCTTGAAGATAATGAAATCATTTATAAGAACCAATTCGGTTTTAGAAAACCACTAACCACACATGCTCTAAACTATTCAGTTGCTTACATAGAAGAGCAAAAGAAATTAAAATGCATACTTTAGAATTTTTATAGATCTTAGTAAAGCATTTGATACCCTAGACCACAAAATACTATTATGCAAATTAAGTAACTATGGCATAAGGGAAATGCACTGAACTTAATAGAGAGCTATCTAAAAATCGAAAGCAGCCAGAGTGCACTAAATGAAGTATCTGAAGTTCTTCCTGTTAAGTTTGGTACCACAAGGTTCAGTTCTTGGTCCACTGCTTTTTATTTTGTATATCAATGACATATCTAATTTAAATAAAGATTGTAAACTAGTGTTGTTTTGCTGATGACATTAACATATTTGTGACTGGCCTCACTATTGACGAAGCTTACTCAAAATGCTAATAAGGTCCTGAATGACACTCCCAATACATGGAATCAAATCTTCTTCACATTAATACTAAGAAATGCTGCCACATGATCTTCTCACCACGTAGTAAACAGATAAATAACGTAGAATCAGACAAATCCCAACTTACTATAAAAGGAAAGATAATTAAAGCTGTAAACGAAACGAAATTTTAGGTGTTACTATTGATAACGAATTGTCATGGAAACCACACATTTGGAGCTCAATAAGAGACTAAAAAGTGCATGTGGTAGATTATATCGCATTGTGTTGTCTTCCTGTAAAACTTCATAAGCAAATTTATCACTCACTCTTTGAATCTCACTTGCTTATGCAATTTCTGTTTGGGGAGGAGTTGCACTAGGTAATCTAGATTCAATTTTTTAGAACACAGAAGAAAATGTTTACGTATTATGTTTGGGGACAAGGAGGCTTTCCTTGAAAGTTTCGCAATTTGTGTGCGAGCTGAGAATATGGAATGCAGAAACTTGATAAAGAATTTTACTTAGAGAACCCTAAACCGTTATTCAAAAGCATAATCTATTGACTGTACAAAATATATACCGTTTGAGGTATCATGGAAATTGTGAAAATAGTACACTGTAAAGAACCTGTATCCTTATATCAAATGGTCAATTTATCTAAAAGGAATCTAAACCGCTTTCTTACACCCAATCCTCAAAGTTCTTCACATACAAAGCCCCTGGCTCTGGAATAACTTTATCAAAATTTTGATGTTGGAAAATGTGGCCTGCTATAAGTGACGAAAACCTGATCAAAAGTTTACTCAAGAGATCTCTCCTTGAAGGGCAGGTTAAGGACATGGATACCTGAGCAACGAAAACTTACTGAATTTTCTAAAGTCGAATCTACTAACGGAAACTTCTGTTGCAAAGCATGACCAATGTTAATGCCATTTTGAACCCAAATTTCAAAATTATCACTGTAAAAGTGAACTGGTTCAACAGGTCGACCATGACAAACGGATGGAATTTATATAGTAAGGTGTAAATCATGTGAATAATTTCATAATTTCATCTCTATCTAATTTGGATAATATTAATATACTGTTATGCATATTCTATGCTAATGAAAACGTACTTTATCATCCACTATTTTGGTATGTTAATGAAATGTGTTGTAGAGTTGACGTCAAATTCAAACTTTAAACCTAAATATTATAAGTCGACGACTTTCATGTTCTAATGAGAGTTCAACATACATGGGTCATCAGGCAACCCTTGTCAATTAATGATATACATTTATCACATTATGTATATCCAAAGTTATCTTGAAGTATCTCTCTTTTTTTTTTTTGAAATTTTAGACCATGATCAGTGGGACAGGTGGTCCCAAGGCACAATGAAGCAAATCGCCACTGTGTCCTTTCTCCAGCCACAACTTCTGTTCTACTCGTTTATGGTCACTCCTCTATTAAAATTGGTCAACGTTCGCCCTTAGCTTGCTAATGTCCTTAGACAGCAAAATTATCTGACCAATTTTGGAAAGCCTGATTCGCCACATGACCTGTCAATATCAGGTAGACAAAAGCTTTAACCAGCTGTGCATTGTGCAACGGGGTATATTTGGTTGATAATTCGTCCAATATACCATAACTGATGCTCGTGTTCAACAAGGAGCCTTAGAAAAAGCAGAGTGGTGAAAGATTTTTGTTGAACCATTTGTTTTTGACTTGCTTTTCTCAAACCCATCTTATTGGGTAAAACGAATGCTGCAATGCTAGGACTACTACTAGCAACCATATAAACTTATGATTTGAGAAACGTAAGTATACTATATCTTGAACTTAATGGAAAATACTGTTACAATTACATAGATACTTTACATTATGAAATATACATATTATTATGATACATGACAAAGATCTTTCTACCAACTGTGTCGAATACTGTCAATTGCCTTGCATTACACAGGCCACATCCTGTAGCTTTCCTAGCGTTTACATTCGTATTTTTATGTGAGTGTGATTGTATTTATTGAATATGGAGATTAATAAAACAATTCTTTTACTTAACAATTCTTTTACTTAGTGGAGGCTAAGTGGAGGCTAGTGGAGGCTGAGTGGAGCCTAGTGGAGGCTGAGTGGAGCCTAGTGGAGGCTGAATGGATCCTAGTGGAGGCTAGTGGAGCCTATTGGATCCTAGTGGAGGCTAGTGGAGGCTAGTGGAAGCTAGTGGAGCCTAGTGGTGGCCAGTGGAGCCTAGTGGAGGCTGAGTGGAGCCTAGTGGGGCCTGAGTGGAGCCTAGTGGAGGCTGAGTGGAGCCTAGTGGAGGCTGAGTGGAGCCTAGTGGAGGCTGAGTGGAGCCTAGTGGAGGCTGAGGGGAGCCTAGTGGAGGCTGAGTGGAGCCTTGTGGAGGCTGAGTGTAGGACAGTTGGAGCTGTCTGAAAGTTTGAAGCTATATATTGTTTTTCACATTAGTACACATGAATCACCATTTTCGGCAAGAAATTTGTGTTTTGTAGGCTTATTGATTTAGGCTCACTCAGCCTCCGGCAAGCCTCCACTCAGCCTCCATTAGCCCATATGGAGGCTTTAGCCTCCACAAAATGACTTTTAAATTTCTGTGAGGCTAATGGAGGCTAATTCTTGAGTGGGAGGCTAGTGGAGGCTAAACTAAAAATTTAGCCCATGGAGGCTGAGTGAGGCTGAGTGGAGGCTAGTGGAGGCTAATGGAGGCTAGTGGAGGCTAATATAGCCTCCATAGTGGAGGCTATTTTTCAAAAATTAGCCTCATGCCTCCACTAGCCTCCGTGGAGGCTAATTTTTGAAATTAGCCTCCACTTAGGCTCCACTCAGGCTCCACTCAGGCTCCACTCAGCCTCCATGGAGGCTAATGGAGGCTAATGGAGGCTAATTTTTGTCGTGTTCCTGTGGTACCATTTTGCCAGTTTCACTCGTATCTCATTCACTTGATATCATGAAGGATCACATTAAAGACTTTTAAAAACAGAATGAATAATGTTGACATGATATGAGATAATATAATAATATAATGATTTTACTGAATTTTTGAATTTGAATATAATTTTACAGCACAATTTACTATAAAGTAACTCGATTAACTCTATTAAAATAAGCTAATAAACTTCATCATTCGTTTCCACACCTTATATCCAAGGTGTCCAAAATAGAATAAAAATTCCACAATCTAATACTTCACTATTATTACATACCTTCACAAGGTACCCCCAGTCTAAAGTCAGAATTGTGAAAATAGAAATAAAGATGAACATTGACCCTGCTTGAATTAAAAAGTGGTATAATAATAAAATAATAGACTGAAATAAATAATTAAGCCATAGTTAGAATCCAAAATGCTAATAAGCAAAACCAGTGAAAAAAAACAAAACTGATTTTATCATAAATACCTACAAAAAACTACTGTCAATAAACAATTATAAAGACACCTGCTAACTATGCAATAGTACTTGGTCTGACATAGGTGTTAATACCTTTTCTCTTTGCAATATATTTGTTTTCCATCAAAAAATTATTAAACTTTGATTTATTTTCTAGATAACCAACTCCTTCAATCTTGTCTAATATAAGATTTGAAACTTGCCAATAGTTGTCAGCATTTTCATGTAAACATTCATTCTTGAAAAAATCCTCCAAATTACTCTTAAATGCATTCACATCATTTGAAGACTTAACATAGTTTGGTAGCTTTATTCCAGTAATTACGAACCCTTTCAGGCAGAAAATGAGCTCTTAATTTGCAAATATCAGAAACACTAGATTTAACACTTTATGTAAAATGTTCTTTCCTGACCTACCAAGTCTAAATATATTTCCACCATATTGAACTTTATCATTTAATATTTTATATGTTTCAATTAGTCACCTCTTAATCTCCTTTCACCTAATGTTGTAAGATTAAGCTTCTTCAAACGCTCACTATATGGTAAAAGTCCAATATCATCAACTAATCTTGTAAATCTACGCTGCAGATTCAAGCTCTAAAATAGTTGACCAGTTTCCATGAAAATACTTGTGTTCCAAATTTGAACACAATACTCTAACTTTGGTCTTATCATTGTTTTATAGATACGATTTAAAATAGCTGGATCACGAGTAAGCATGTTTCTAGTTACCCAAGCAATCATTTTATTTGCATCTTTAATACAAGAGTTAATGTTGTCTTTCCATTTTAATTGATTATTCACAACAATTCCAAGATCTTTCTCAGATTGCACACTATCTAAAACAACTTCATCTATTCTATATTCAGTTATACCACTAATATGAAGTACCCTTAGGTGAGGTATCCAGATTTATTAAAAGTAGATTTATTTACAGGTAGCTGTAGCAAAATACCAGTTAATGAGTTAATATCGTAGGATGTTACCCAACCTTAATACTTAACTTTCATAATTAGATATCAAGAAGAAATCTGGAAATACAAAAGAAATTAAACAGCAAATTTTACGGAAATACGGGATTGGGTGATAAAATTTGAAAACGATTGCATGAAAGATTTCCCCTAACCAGGGGCGCCGCGCACTCCGTGCGTGAAACCAGGGTCCTGGTTAGGGCAAATGAAAGATTTGAGTTTAGTTGTGTTTCACTTGCACTCGTTACGCTTATCATGTTTTGCAAACTGGCGGATCCATCTGGCATCTAACCAGATGCTTACGCGCGCGTGCATCCTATTATGAGGAGGATCGACACTGCACTGGTTAGGCTTCTTAAGCCCGCATAGGTATGTAAGCCCGCATAAGTGTGCTGTGTAAGCCCGCATAGGTGTATACTGTGTACCTTCCTCGACGGGCGATGTCCGTCCCTTTCTTCTGACTTGTTGTTGGAAGGCGCAAAGTGACGTCCAAATGTGGAACGTTGCGCCGCGCGCGCGAGGGTAGGGTAACATCCTACGAGTACCTTCCCCGCTTGCCGCGCCGCGCACTCCGTGCGCGTAACCAGGGTCCTGGTTAGGGCAACTGTGTACCGTGTACGCGCCGCGCGCTTCCCAACCAGACCTTGCTAAACACGTATATCCCTTTGTGGCTCGCGCGGCGCGGGCGCGTACACACACCTATGCGGGCTTAGGAAAACCAGACCCAATAACGCCGGCGCAACTTGCCACATGCTATGTGCCCCTGTTTGTTCGCGCGCGCGCGCGCCTTTTCTTCGAAAAGTCACAAACAGGGCCACACACTTTTGGTATTCCCGCCAAAAACACGGGGCGCATTTTTTACGCCCCGATTAAGTGATTAAAACCTTGTTCGGAAATAATTGCCTGCGACGCGCACTTCTCAGCAGAATTCTAAGAAGTTTACGCCGCGCATTCTCAATAGATCCACTCAAGCTAGAATAACTTTGCAAATATTAGACATGCTTGAACATGCCCAAAGCATGAGGCTTCTCAGAGGAAAATGGTGAGTCGTTGTATAATTGTAAGTATATTGTGCTCATGCTTGTCGCTTGCATTGTAATTTTGTCGATGACCCGAACCCCGTTGTCAATCAGTTTATCTAATTTGCTAAATAAATGTAATGGGATGATCTAATTGATGTCACTGTACTAACTGATGTCCTGCCGGCAATGATACTTACACTGATGCCAGGATACTGATAGTACTCACTCTGATGCCGGGTCGATAATATCAATACTCACTGACACTCTGATGCCGGGATAATACTCACTGATCTGATGCCGGGATTATACCTGATCTGATGACGGGATAATGCTCACCCTAATTCCGGGATAATACTCACTGATCTGATGCCGGGATTATACTCACTCTGATGACGGGATAATACTCACCCTAATGCCGGGATAATACTCACTGATCTGATGCCGGGATAATGCTCACCCTGATGCCGGGATAATACTCACTCTGATGCCGGGATAATACTCACTCTGATGCCGGGATAATGCTCACTCTGATGCCGGGATAATACTCACTCTGATGCCAGGATGAAACTCACTCTGATGCCGGTATAATACTCACCCTGATGCCGGGATGAAACTTACTCTGATGCCGGGATAATACTCACTCTGATGCCGGGATAATACTCACTTTGATGCCGGGATAATACTCACTCTGATGCCGGGATAATACTCACTCTGATGCCGGGATGATACTCACTCTGATGCCGGGATAATACTCACCCTAATGCCGGGATAATACTCACCCTGATGCCGGGATGATACTCACTCTGATGCCGGGATAATACTCACTTTGATGCCGGGATAATGCTCACTCTGAAGTCTGATGCCGGGATAATACTCACTCTGATGCGGGGATCCCGATCATACTCATTGTGATGCCGATATCAAGCTAGTTACTCTGATGCCAGAATCATGCTCATTTTTATGCCAGCAAGATCTAGATCTTCACCTTGATGCCAAGCTCCTGATTCCGATTTCCGGGTGCCTGAACCCTGCTCAACTCACTGTCTCACTCGTCTGTTCCAATAGTCCAATATCGCAGTCCAGTCAACTGTCAAGTCATGAGCTGACTCAGAATGGTGAATAAGGTAAATTATATAGTGATTTGTTAGGTATTCCTGTATTTGATCATAATTCAGTTTTTGAGTTTTTGAACGCCAAAAGTACAAATATAGAAATATGATTCCGACTCTTCGCCTCTTATACTTAAGTACTTATACTCTCTACGATTTTACAGGTCAAATGGTTTTCTACTCCGAATATGCCATTGGTGTACCACTGCCATTGGTGTACCACTGCACACGCTTTATTGCTGCATGACACTAAGGTTGAACAAACTGAAACTGAGGACCTGAAGGAAAGGTTGGTGTGTTACCAACTAGTTATTGAATGACGTAGTCTTTGACTTGAAATCAAGAGCGACTAAGTAGTCGGCCAATACTTATTGTTGCAACTTTAATCCAGCTATGACAGGTTAACCTTTTCAGTGCTCTTCGAGTCTGTACATTGAACTTCGCTAAAGTGCTCCGTGAAGTTGCAACTCTAAAACGAAAATACCGACTACAGTTATACGAGCATCAAGATCATATGGACATCATGGGATTAATAATAGCATCGTTCAGTTGCAAGGTAAATAAAACATTCAATGCCGGTTAAGGCATTCAAATGATATCTTCAGATTTTCAAGCAACAAATCAATATGTGTGCGTGAGGCACCGATTGTTATTTCAATCAATTAAGAGACTTCACGAGCGTGTTTTATGTAATTCCCTATCTGTGGTACAGTGCAGATAAAATATTGGAGTGTAATGCTCTTTTTTTCAGAACAGCGACTGAAAAGTAATTTCAACTTCTTTTCGGTAACGCAATTGCGATGTTATGCGACATGAGGCTGTCTCCGCAGGCTGCCAGCAAAATACGGCTTCTCAAGATGAAGAAAAGGCTCCGCTAACATGTGAGTTTTCAAAATTCTAGGTTTTCAATACTCAGCACTTAACATGTCATAGCCTTTGATAAAAACACGGTTGGGCACCACTTAGGGCTTGAAAACCTCACGTTTGTTCGCATCAAGTTTCCCAGAATTTCTTGCAGTGTCGGAACTGTTCAGCTTCAGTTCTATCGGTCTTGCACCAACCGAGTCGTCTTCGACAATAATTTTCTGTTTTCAGCCATAAATAAAGGATGGATTATGACTGCAATTTGCCAATTTTCGTAAGAAGTAGTTAGGAAATGGTACAACTACATAACACGATATTATACACCATACTCAGTTTTCACAGTAGACTTGGGACCATAGCTTCATATATTTTCGTCTGTCACCTTGAAGCCATCTCCGCCTGAAATCTGAATCTAGAAAATCCCCTTTTGGCCACTTATTAACCCCTTGATTTCAAAAATGGTCATCCCGTAATTTTCCTGAACATTGTCGACTGAATTAATGTTCAAACCCAAGGATTTGATGACAGGAAAATATCTCGGGCAGCTACTTGAGACGTTCAAAAATTAACAGTGTAGTGTCGTCTACAACACGCATTTATTAATAACGTCTCAAATAGACGGGGGGGGGGGACAGTTATTTAACACCCTCCCCGTTAAAAGAAATTTGAAAATTTTGAAAAATAAACAAATGGATCAAATGAAAATTCATATCTTTTGTTAGAATTCTACAGTTATCAAGCAAAAATCTGAAAGCTCCGAGAAAGGTTTTCCCAGAATCACACTATTTTTGTCAGATTTGTGTTTATGATGACTTTTATCAGCAAACCATTCAGTCCAGAGTACGTTCTCACAGCTTTCTTATTTCGAACCATTCGAATCAAATTCACCCCCCTATTTAAAAAGCCCCCTTTTTACAACATTTTTGAAAAACATGCACATGGTGACAGTAATTTCAGCCCCCCGTCTGCGTGTATGGTATCGTGCATATTGATAGAGAAAAATAAATCTTTATAAATTGGCTTGTGATTGTACTGTATAGCTGTATAACTGTACTGTATGATTCAGTACTATAAATCATACTACATAGGTACCTACAGGGTAAAAGGATCACAAGAGTTGTGAATCTTGTCCAATGGATCCATTGGATCCATCATGTCCAATAGACGTCTATTGGACATGATCCAATGGAAATCCATTGAATATGATGTCCATCGGTAGGTAAAATGTCCAATGCAGGTGTTCAACGGACCCATTGGATTCACTTTTGATTTTCAATGGATATGTTCAATGAATCCTTTGCGTCCATTGGATCCAATGTGTCCATTGAACACCGTTGGACATGTCCAATTGGATCCATTGCAAATTGTGTCCATTGGATCCATTGTGTCCAATGGACAAAATGGATCCATTGGAGCAAAAATATCAGACCAAACCATGTTTGGTGATTGTGTCCATTGGATCCACTCAGAACATCCATTGGGTCCATTGAACGCGTCCATTGAACATCAAAAATGGATCCATTGAACACCATTGGAAAATTTTACTGATGGACATCATGGTCAATGGTTGTCAATTGGATGTACAATGGATCTACAATGGATGTCCATTGGAATTGATGGATCCATTGGACAAAATTCACAACTCTTGTGACCCTTTTACCACTAACCTTATTGGCCTTAATTTAGTCGGCCTTTTTTCACCGGCAAAAATCGAATCATTTTTGATTTTGAACCGTTTTAACCGGCCCATAGGACACAAATTTTCTCCAGTGGTTGCCAGACCAATTTTTTTGCTCTAAAATGACCACTAAATCCACTTTATATTTGCATCAAAAGACCCAAATCGCGGTCTAATATTATGATCGTACATTATGAAATGACGTCATGATCGTACATTATGAAATGACGTCCCGAGTCATAAAACTTTCATTTGACCTAAATTAACCAGGGCATTTAATTTGACCTGCCCCACTTTAACTGGCCTTTTTTAACCGGCCCTTTGGACAAAAATCTCAAAGTCGTTTTTGTCCTTTGAGGGCCAGTTAAATAAGAGCCAATTAAGGTACACTATACAGGTACCTAAAAATGTGTAGCTCAAAAAATGGCAGAATTATGTACTTTGGCACAAAAAGCGGTTTTTGACCAATATCTCCGTTTCTGAAATTCAAAAATGTTAGCTACTCCAGCTCTCCAGGATCATATTAGTCACATGTTGCCCGTAATATTCTGAAATTTTGACAAGATTTCTTTAAAAAACAGCGGAGTTATAGGCTTCAATCCTCATTGTAATGAATACGCAAGCATTTTGCTTATTGCCAGCCATATAAGGTAATATGTGCTTGTTGAGTTGTTGTGTACAGGGGTAAAGGGCGTGTCTTGTGTAAACCTACTTACTATCAGTATATTATATAATCTTTAGTACTTAAAAGCGGCTTAAACTCATCGCAGAGGTGAAGACGGAACCTGAGAAGTGGCACCCCATTTTTTACATTTCCTGTCATGAGACCTGTCATGAGAAACCCGTTATTAAAACCTGTTTAAAACCCGTCGTTAACCGAGGTCAAAAAGTCGAAATCCATAGTTAGCATAAAACCAGCGCGGAGTAGCTGCCATCCATTTTACTGACGAGGAACCGATTCTCTGCCGCCCCTCTGTTAAGTTTTGTCTGTCAATATTATTGAAATGGGACAGAACTGCAACAACACTTTATTACTAGCAAATTTGGGACAAAAAGTTATATAGAGTTTTATTGTGAGCATTTAGCAGTGCAGCGCATGTATAAATTCTAGGTTTATATCAATGTGTAAGAGTGTGTTATAGTGTATTCTATGCTTTATGTATACTTTTCGTATACTGTGAGAATTGATGGGAAGACCTGGTGAATAAGAGATTCATGGTGATGCATTTCCGTGTGTTTTTTTCTGCACAATTTTACCAATATTAATATACACTCTGTTGTACATTTATACACCTCTTGATGTAATAATATATTTCTAATTATTTCATTCCTCATGCACATCCAAGTTTGTGACACAGCTGCTTCGTTTCTTCGGGAAGTTTGTAATGGTGAGCCGGAGCAGATTCCGATCAGAGTCCCTGCCCATCTGCCTTCCAGAGACCGGGTGTCAGAACCCTGCTGGCTATGTCAACGCACTGTCTCACTCGTCTTTGCCAATATCACAGTCCAGTCAACTGTCAAGTCCTGAGCTGACTGGTGAATAAGGTACATATATTGATTTGTTAGATATTTGAACGCCAAAAGTACAAATATGATACCGACTCTCAGAAGCATATGAAATTAGATTTCTTCGCCTATACTCTACGATTTTACCGGTCACCGCACCTGGTTTTCTCCAATTTATTCCAATCCCATGCATTTCCCACGCTTAACTTGTGACCAGCAAATTATTTACAGGAGACAGACTAGACAGAGGACTGGCGGTACATACAAGCATCATGGTGGTTGACTTATCGCATTGTCACCCTGCAGCCTTCTGGCAATTTCAACATTGCATTCTACTGACGTCTTGCCGGCATAAACCCAATATCAAGATGCTTAATAGAGTGGGTTCGATCTCTTGCCGTTATGACCTTGATGCCACTCACCGCTGTACTGCTCATGCTATGCTCACTCATGATGCCAAGCTCCTGATTCCGATAACATTAACTGGATGATCCGGCATTCCGGCCGGTGTCTGGACCCTGCTGGCTATGTCAACGCACTGTGCACTTTCTCACTGTTCGTCAGATTTCCTAAGTGCAGCAGCTATTGAGTGCTGCAGCACTCGTTTTCAGTTTTTGTTGGAAAAATTGCGTTTTTTTCATTATCAATAACACTTCTGTCATCATTTGTCAATGCGCGAGCCGCGCGCGATAATTACTCGCATGTGACTAGCTTGTGACTAATTATCGCGCACGTGACACTGACAAAGTTGGTTGATCACGTGACACTTACCAAGTTGCTAGGACCTATTTTGCGTGTTCTCTGAACACGCGCGCTTGCGCGCGCAAAATAGGTCCTACAACGTAGGACAAATGCGGGCTTAGGAAACAATTAACTTAACTCAATTGCTCCAGCCCATTGGGGGCTCCGCGCATTGCATGCCGTGCACGCCCGGCGTTAGCATCTGATTCAGATTGAATGGTGGTGCATGGTGAGATTGTGAAAATGTGAGATGTTAATAAGATGTTAGATGTGGATGGCCCTTGCGCGTCCACGCCGCGCATGTCGAAGTATTCAACTGATTGTCCATGTCCACGTCGCGTTTGTCAGGCGTTGCCTGGCCGCCCTCGCGCGCGCGCCACGACTCTCAGACTCGTCAGACAACGTCGCGTCTCCCGGTTGCCCTCACCGTTGCTAAATCTGTTTGAATTGCGTTGCGCCGTTGTCCTACGTTGTAGGACCTATTTTGCGCGCGCAAGCGCGCGCGCGCGCGAACAAACAGGGGCACATAGCATGTGGCAAGCCCGCATAGGTGTGTGTACGCGCCGCGCGCTTCCCTACGGGACACACTGTGCTGGGGAAGCGCGCCGCGCGAGCCACACAGGGATATACGTGTTTAGCAAGTTAATTGTGAAAATTGGGAAATTATAGGGAAAAGGAAAGGAATTAGCATGTTTTGTGTTTTGATTGTAATGTAATTCCTAAGCCCGCATAGGTGTGCGTACGCGCGCGGCGCTACCCTACGGGTAGCGCGCCGCGCCGCGCAACGCAGACAGGGATATACGTGTTTAGCAAGTAATGTAATGATGATAAAAAATAAATTTCCTTCTCTAAAAAATTTCTTTCTCTTTCCTTATGCTAATTTTCTGTACTTAAGGTGCTCTGGAAGATCCAGTTTAATGCCCAGTGAATCATAGAAACAGTTGTGTGACATTTGTTGATATAATATCTACAGGTCCTCGACTTCTCTTCACTAAGTATGTTGCTTAATTTCTTGATGCTTGGAGTGCAAGATCAAAGACCAAAGAGCAAGTTCAGTTTCATTCAGGCAGGTGGTCACTGCACTTGACGGTGCTATACCCTGGTACCGTGGTGTTTCCACATGAAAGACGGCGCGCACTCAGTGCGCGCCACTTAGTGCGCGCCGTTATTATCATGTGGAAACACCACGGGTACCAGGGGGTGACTGCTGGGGGGCCTACCTCATAAAAATCTCTTGCAATTTAAACACCCTGAAAGCTGAGGCAGGTATTGGACTGAAGATGCCTGCACTGTGCAGGCTGCACACCAATCATCTTGGTGTGACTCACTTGGGTCCTACTGCTCTCCACATTGCATTACCTTAAGGGAACATTTTGGTGTTCAAGTATGGAAGGTGCTTATCACCATATGGAGTTGTCTGAAGACGAGATATAACATAATTTTCAATGTTATATTCTCGAAACTGGCAGTAAATCAGTGGTGAAAAGTAGATCTGATTGGAATCCATTATCGCATTTTAAGTGTTTCACTATGGGGTCCACCTCAGTCAATGCTATAAGCAATCAAGTTCAACAAATATCAAAATTGTTTATTTCCCTCCCCATTGACCTTTTTGTGAATACAAAAAGGCAAATGAGAGGGTTAGCAGAGATCGTGTTTGGGAAGGTGAGAAATAGGATCTTATATATAAAGTAAATTCACACGTGAATAATGTTTGTCTGTGCGGGCGCACACCATTAAATTTGAGCTTGCCAAGTAAATATCAAGAGAAACAAAGGCAAAAGGGAGAAATGAGGCGCCGTTGCTATGGAAACCAATTTTCGCACGTGCAGATGATAATCAGTTCTTTGAGAGTGCTTTCTGATACGTTGTTGACTGCTGCATTGTAGCGATTGAAAGAACGGTGTGTTTACTGTTTTTCAAATGAAATTCAAGATCTGAAGATAGAGGACGGGTATGGCTAGCATCGAACGAGGTGGCGCGAAGCCCAACGGGCCTGCTAGTATTATAATAAAACAAAAGGTTATAATAAAACAAAAGGTTATATTTTGTAGCACATTACACCAAGATTTATCATATCAATTTCTCTTGATCTTATAAGATAATCATGATTGAAATTAGGTTATAAAATGCAATAGCACATATATACAAATAACAAAAACAACTTAAATAAATTAGGAATTCAATATTCGATTAAATACTAGATACTTAGAGTATAATAGGATATCCTTATATTCTGCAGTAAATAAAAACAAAGGAGGATATTCTGAGTCTAGCCTAGAGCCTAGAGGATAAATACTTAGGTTAAAAACAATAATATAGTTTTTTATAATTAATATACTTATAAAACACAAACCAGGCAGCACTAGATATTATTCAATAAGAATTGGATTGTATTGCGGCTACAGGGAATGCCTGTGGAAACTTGGGCACCACCCTTGGTACAACTGCTATGGATACAATTTATTAGGTTTATTCTGATGGATTATTAGAAATGTTTAATAACAGATTGCTGCAAATCAGAAACATTATTAATAACTGATATTGATAATGTAGTTAATAAAGTAATAAAAAGAAACTTATTGCATCAGGAGACTACTCCTTTCTATAATTAATTACTGTAGGCTGTTATCTACCATAAGCTGTTATCTACCGTTAGATCAATGACAAACCAATACATTAAATTGAACAGCTTTGATTTGTACTCGATAGGAAGAATTTTATGTTTGGTGAAATACCTTTTCATTCAACAGGGTGAAATATTACCAGAAGTTAACTTGTGAGAACTGCTGAGTGTTGGTGAAGAAAAAAATAGCAATTTGTTATCCAATCATAGAATTTCAAAGTTAAGGTTTTTGTCTTCCCAAAGCTCAGAATGCCCTGATGATTGAAGCCCAAGAAGAAATTTTTGAAATCTATGTTTTGCAATACAAGAGGATATGGATAAGTCTGACAAAAAGTTGCTGCCCGCAGAGGCAGTTTTGTTGTTGAATTTGTTCCACACTGAGGAGCCACAGTACAAAAATTGTTGCCTTGACATTTTGAGTTTGTAATGAGGTATAACAATATTGTTCTTTTGACAACATCTTGTTGACTCAGGTGAGTTTTTCAGTAACGTATATAGAGAGATTGGGTATCTATATTTTTTGATTTTAAAAATTTCATTCAGCAAGTAAAGGTTGTGGAGATTATGCACGGTTAATAATTTCAATTCTGTGAAGAGAGGTTTAGTGTGCTCTAAAACATATTCCTTTGGAGCTAAATATTCATCAATTGATCTGGTTCTGGCACAAGTTTTATAGTATTCAGCATGATCGAAATTCAGTTTTTTCCCAAATAGTAAGCGTATGCATCTTTTTTGAATATGAAATATATTTTTTAATTTGTCATTAGATACAGCACCCCATGCTGATATCCCATAAGTTAAATGTGAGGCAAAAAGTGAATGGTAAAGCAGGTCCAGATTTGCAATACAACTACTGTAATTTCTGGAAAGTGCCCGGAAAGTCCGAGGGAGATATGTCCACAAATTTTGAGGGAGATGTCCACAAATTTGAGGGAAATGTCCTCATATTTGAGGGAGATTTCGTCAACAATGGTACCATCAAGCGGAGTCGCGTAGCAACCTTAATTGCGCGCGCAATTGCGCGCTTTCACTCCGCAAAATTAGGATGGATGTTAATATCGAGCAGTTTTGTGCACGGCGCTGCGGCTCAACATCATGCGTGGCGCGCAAGTTAAGCTTTAGTTAGCCGATCAAATTTTTAGCGAAAATTCCAGGAGATGATTCCGCGAGGTGGATGCAATTTGAGAATCATGAACTCGAAAATTCAAGCGCCGAGTCAGCACTTTCTCACTTTACCAATGTTTGAAATTCGAGCAATTTTGAACAATTTATGGTGGAAAAACAAATTACTGTATCATGAAATTGCGTATCATGAAATTGAATCATCAATGCTAGTTGCTCCAAGTTCAACCGTGAAAACCATGGCAAACTACTAAACTACGGAGTTTATGCTTTTATGAAATAAATAACTTCGCCCAGTAATTCAATTGCGTTGTTTAAAAGCTCATCAACGTGGATCGAAGCTGCCTACGTCCCACATGCATTATATAGAATTTCACGTTTCTATTAACTCAAGCTCGGGGGAGGGAAATTAAGCGCCCGCAGATGGGTAACGGGCGCAATTCTTGTTTGAATTTAAATTTTATACTGAATACTGATTTTTTCTTTAATTGTTGATATATACTGAATACTGATAAGGGTACATCATTACCTTTTGACATTTCAATCAATGATCCATAACTTGATAATCAGCCTTGTAAGACTTATTGATTAACTGACAAAAGGTACCTGTAAATTTATCATGGCAAGTGTATCAGAAGACTCTATTGATATTGACAACTTGGACTTAGAGGATCAGCTCAAGTGGCTTAAAGAAATTGTAGAGAATGGACATGAAAGTTTTGCAAATGTTGCATTTGGTGACAAGCTTCCTAAATTTATTGATCAGCTGACAGTGAGTGATTTATTATATAGCCAATTATGGCTTCATTTTTATCATACTTGTGGTTGATGGAATGAATAGGTATAATTTATTATTCTTCTATCTTTATTATTCTTGTTACTGATCATTCACTTAACATTCACACTATGTACATTATCAGGAGGACAAAATCATATCTGGATTTAATCAGAAAAAGTTGAATAGCATGAAGGAAGAAACTGATATTATTGAAGAACTGCACAGAATACTTCCTACTAAGGGATGGGATAATTTCAAAAAAGCAAGAAAAATTCTCTATGAACTCTTTCCAGATTTTAAATCGTGAGCTGAGTTCTTGGAAATCGTATTAAATCATTTTTCCTTCAAGCCTGATTGATTTGTCTGATATATTATTTTTCATTTATAGTTCTAACCATGACCCTTCAAGTTTATGAATTTCAAAGTTAACACTATCTTTACTTTCATTTCTGATTTCCTTCTTATATGTTAATATAAAAGTAACTCTCTATTAGCATCTAAACATCTTCAGGGCTGATATTTGGAATGAGAATCATGTGAATGACCTCCCTGTGCTTTCTGTGAAGTACAATGGTGAGCCCGATGGAGCAGTTGCAGTTGATGGAACTACTGCTGCAGGAGAAGCTTCAGGTATGCTGAAAATTTACTCATTTCATTGTAACATGAATTAGATTGAAGTAATGATCGAGATGCTATAACTCAGACTTAAAGAGCTGATTTATTGCTTCATGAAATTATTATATTAATCTCTGAATATATGCTTTCTTTACAGTTGATGGATTCTTCTCAAGTAAGATACCCGATGAAAGGGGAGCTCTGAAATCTGAATTTCCCAGGTGAGTCAAATGTTATTATTGTGTTTTCTTGGTGACAAATACAGCAGTAATATAATATAGATAATCAGGTTTAGCTGGCAATTGGCATCTAGAAAGTTACAATTCCATGAAACTTTGGGCGATTCACCGTTTATACATGATACCTCTAACCATTGAACTGAAATCTGAGTTTCCCAGCCAATATTCCTCACTCCCTGCCTACAACATGAACAGAAAGTTCAAAGGAATGTGCATGATAGTCAACAATGAGAAATATGACAGAGCTAGGGAAAATCAAAAGGGTGAGAATTTTTCTCAAAGATTCGTTACTATCTATAATCTACCTTAAGGTTGAAGATAGAATTCAGTTACTGTTATGAGATATCGTGATTGATTATTAATGATAATTCAATTCAATTCAATTATAAGATTTTACAGTTACTTATTATAATTAAATTAAATATGCCTTGTTCCCTATGAACTTACATTTACCTTTATTACCAGACATAAATTTCAGCTATTAGCAATATAAAATTCTATCGAGTAAATACATAGAGCTGAGCCTCATATGATTGATTGAAAAACCCCGAGGGGCACCACTGAGGGCTTCAAAAACTTATTATAATTCAATCTCTTTATTACAAAATAATCTCAAATTAAAGAATTTCGAGTCACAATTTCCATCTCAGATTTCAAAGACCGTCGCGGTTCCAGCAAAGATGCAGATTCCCTCCAAGAGTTGTTCCGTAGTCTGGGCTTCCAAGTGGAATACCAGAAAAACCTTTCCAAAACAAAGCTAGACAAGTACGTTTTCTACTTTTGAATTTTGAAACGTCAAATATTTTCATGAATACTCAAACTGGGTAACGTTATGCCTTCATCGTTCTTTTATGTGTGTTTTTGATTGTAATTTGTGGAGATCAAAAAAAAATTTCTAAAAACTTTGTTTACTTTTAAACTTTGTTTACTTAAAATTTCCATGCTTATACCTATCATTTTTGTCATCGATCTAGTTATCGATACCAACCGCCCACCAATATATTATCAAATCTGCTATTGAATGATTTCTGTGCCGATATAAACCTGTAAATTTTTTATCTCAAGTCCAATTCTTATCTGATTGATTGAAAACCCCAAGGGGCACTACTAAAGTACTAAGGGCTCTTATCTCTAATCAATGTTTTATCTCCAATCAATATTACTTTTCAGGCTGATAAACTGTACTTTTCTATTGTCTAAACTTGTAAATCTCGGTTCTCTCGCTGTTTAAACTTCAATCTTTACTGTTTACTCTTTCCCAAGCTGATAGACATGATGGTAAAGTTTAAAGGTCTACAGGAGCACAGTTGTTTCGTGGGAGTGTTCCTCTCCCACGGGGAAAACGAACATCTCAACTGCTGCGATGGACAAGACGTGAGATGATAATATCTTTTCCTTATTTTATCATTTCATATCGTCATTTTGTTGTAAAGAATTGATCGATGAGAAGAATTATAACATGCTAGTTACATATCATAGTATACATCAACATAGTTATGTCATGTTTTATGAGATAATATAAAACGTTCGATATTATGATCATGATGATGGAATTGATCTCATACGTTTTAACAGTTTGCGGTTTCAGAAAAAGATAGATGATATCATCAACGCCTTTAAAGGAGATAACTGCCCTGCGCTGAACGGTATCCCAAAGTGGTTCATTATTCAGGCCTGCAGAGGCAAGGAATTCAATGTCGAGGTGAATGCTGATCAACATTTCGTAACGTTATTGACCCCTCTTTGTTAAACTTTGTTTAGGGTCAGGTCAATATATCGTCTTAACCATATGAAATACATATACTGCATGCCTCATATCTGATTTTGCTACCGTTTATACATTTCATGCAATGAAATTTTGTTTGTTGGCGACTGAAAATTCCATGAAAATACTAATTGCAGAAGTAAATGGGAAGCTGCGGTTCTCAGTAATTTGTACACGTATTCCTTGCTGGAATACCCGTTTTATCATTAACTCTGCGCCCTGTAACATGATACAAATGACGGGTAGTGTATCAAATACACAAGATAAACTTGAAAGTTTTCAGAAAATAAAAATGATAAAGTAATATTATTAAATAATGGTATCGAGAAGTATTTGGAGTATTCTCCTTCCCTTTCCAATTCGGTGTACGCGGCAGCATTTATCCTGGATACAAGTGTACAATACAGCATTTTAATCACGATTACGTCTCACCCAAGCAGCCCGACGGTTCACTCAGCCGAGCGTACAGGAAACTCTGTGGGAGGGTTAAATGAGGAGCTGCCCATCGCGGCGAAGTCTCGGGCGAAGAAAGCATGGATTACACTTCCTTAACCGTCACTGGCTTGATTACACTTGAATCCTTCGATTCCTGTCATTGGCTGTTACAGCTGTTAGAATAGAAGTAAAACCTTCAAAATAAGAATGCACATCTAAACATCAAGCCTGTCTATACTTCCTATAGTTCATAAAAACATCCTAACATCAGCGTGCATTTCCGTCAACTACTCACTATAAAATTCCCACCTATGATTTCATCATTCTTGCTTATTCCACATTTCTAACATTGTTTTTCTTGCTCTACCTTTTATAATATCCCATCAGCCACTTCACTCTCTTCTCACTTCTGAGGTAATTTCTTCCATACCTCAATAGACCACAAGCTCACACTCATAGCTTCATCCCCCCACCTAAGAAAAAGGGGGGAGGATTGGACCAAGGATGAAGCTATGTCCACACTACTAAACGGGGAGGGGGGTGGATCCCCCATGTAGGAATCCTGCCCCAAATGACAGACTGTTCGCTGCAGAAGTAGAATTGTGGATAGGAAAGAGCCCCATTTCTCCCCTAATCCTAATAAATCACAAATTAGGATTTGACTGTACTATAGAACAGTCAAACCCTAATTTTTCAGGAACAAATTCTACACCAAGCGATTTTGACTTTTTTATAGTTTTTCGCCCAAAAATCGATCTAGCAACTTTCCGGGACTTTCCGGGGTGGGGAAAGTGCCGAAAAATCGATTTCAAGTTGAGGCGCAGCCGACTGACCTAATCTCTCCAGGTTTCAATAGACCACGACGCGCCTGGAGATGACGATATGAACGATGTACAGAGGCAGTCAGAGAAACCAATCAGTATCCCTGCCTGCGCAGACTTTTACATTTCCTACGCTACAGCCCCAGGTATGTCATGCATGGTTTTTAGTTGGTTTTTGTTATGTTTTTGTTTTGTTTTCTCAAACGCTTAGAGCATGGAATGAAACTATTGAAAACTATTGCACGAGGAGAAGCCGAGTGCAATATTTTTTCATCACCATTTGCCATGCTCTAAGCGTATATTATTTGTTCGTTTGTCTGTTTTAATACTGTGAATTACAGTCTGTTTTCCTGTTCTTGAGGTAGTAAGGCTGTTAATTTGTTTTCATTAATGTATGTCAATGTATCTTTATCTACTGTACTGTAATAGTGATCATTCATCGCATCGCTCCTTTTCCTTTTATCAGATAGTATAATGTTGTGAGCTAATAGCATGTTTTTGCTTTGTGTGTACACCGTGTAAACTAGGTCTTAAAATTAAAATGTACAGGTTTTAAACGGGATTTGATAAAATTTAGATTAGTCTAAATATTCGTATGTAAGCAAAGGAGCCGTTAGACCATGTGGGTACACTTAATATGATCGGAATTTGTTTGTTTACAATCCAGTATGAAGGTTTGTGTGTCTAGTATGTTCCTACAAGATGTGCCTTCTAGATTGTATCTGTTAAGTCTAGTCAGAGGGTATTTGAGTTTTGTTTGTATTCAATTAAAGGAGCAGCTCCGCATTTTTCTATTGAAAAGACGTGATATTCTGGGATATCACTTTAGATATGAGATTTCCATGAATTAACCAAATCCTAATCTCGTCAAACGCTGAATCTATACGTATTAAGCCCTGTTAGTGGTCGAATTGTCGAAAAAGCTACAAGCCCTGTCCATTGTGTTACCTGAAATTATGGGAAACTTTTCCAATTACTCGTTTAGTGACGCAAATGTGATATTTTGTCATGAATTTTTGGCTAAATAGCGTTTATTTGTCAATATTGAGAAATGGCACATTTTTGTCGCACTTTTTACGCCATTCTGTGTAGCGCGCGAAGACAAAATCCTGATTTTTATCTCGACACGTACGTACATTTTGTTGTGTGTGTAGATTTAAGGAAGCAAGTCACTGGCTTAGCTCAAAATACCACATCTGTTTCAGCGATGAGATCATGAAAGAGGACTATCAAATGTCTTATTTAATCGATTGCAACACAATAAATACCTTAGTGGTAGAAATTAAGAAGTGTACTATTTAAGGTAGCATGCAATTTTACTGCCTTAAATAGTACACTCCTTAAATTCTACAAATCTTAATTTCTACCTACCGTAATTTGTACAATACCAAAATTTTAGAAAATTTTGTTTAAGTAAAGATTTGTACATCTATACCTATATTTTCTTTCACTACAAAATTAAGGCATTCTATTTTCTCTCAATACAGGTTCAGAATTTTTCAGCGAAAGCATCAGTGCAGAATAAATCAAATTTGATATGATAAACAATTATCACTCGATGAAAATTGAAAATTATAGGCATTTCTACAGCTTCTTCGTCTTCCTGCACATCTTCCATTATCCATATCTTCCACCTCAAGCCAAATAGAACCATCTTTGATATCTTCTTCGACGTTTTCATCAGGAAACAAGGCCTTAAAAATTTCAGCGGAATCATCGGCCAATCTTTCATCAAACAGAGGCAGTGAAACATTGCAAAGAACATGGTGTTGACTCAATGATGCTCATTGACCCGTTTGCTAATCTGTTTCTCTAGAACGCCTAGCTTTACTTTTGTCTATGTTTCATAGATGCCCTCTTCTTGTTTTCACATCGGTATTTTTGGTTGAAAATTGGTGAAACAACGTGAAATTTAGTGCTAGAATTGCCTGATTTTTGTAGAAATTTTACTGCCTTAATTAGTACACTTCTTAATTAGTACGTCCTTAATAAATACACATCTTAATTTCTACCACTAAGGTACACGCCCATTGCTTGATTAATGATTAAGGACAGTTAGATCACTAATGCTGTCAAAAGATGTCCCTCTATTTAACATTTTAAATTGTCATATGGCGGAAACGAAACATTGATGGATTTTTCACACCATCTTAGGGCAACTATGGGTACAACCAGATTTCATATTGGTATTTTATATTTGTAATTTATATCTAGTCCTCTATCTTATTATCAACAAACAACAGCTCATTGTTTCGCGTAGCCAGTCATTGAAGTCATAATTTGATAGTAAATGAGTAAATGACCCCATTTAAAATTCAAAAAGAAGACGAAACTTTCTTCTGAAAAATGAACTGTCTGCGCTTTGTGTTGAATTTCGTGGATAACTCTTGCATATTGCACTGATGTCAGCATCTTAATTTATTGAAGTATTGACTATTGAGAAGTTACAAACGTGAATTTTCTCTGAAAATATCCGCTTTATTTTCGATATCATGTCTGTGAATTCTACGCTTATAATAGAAATTGTATGCACCAGTTCTTTTTGACATTTTGCACGGAAATTTAGGAAGAATTAAAGAATTTGTCGTATCAAATTTCGAACACAAGAAAATATTTCGACAGTTTCATATACCCTCTGAATTGCTTCTCTTTAGCATACTTACCTGACGTCGAGGTTAAGGCTGATCTTACAGGGTCTTCCTCTGGGCCGAGTCTTTCCATTGCACACCGGTTAGATGAATCCTGCAGTTGGGACAAATGTTCCCACTCTGGACGTAGAATTTATGTTAGCGGGTGCTGCGGAAACGCGGCACCTTCATTAATAAAAGCTAAAATCAAAATCCCAATCCCTGATCAATTAATACGGATACCACTCCACTCGACACCACTCCACTCTAACACCACTTCTCTCTGACACCACTGTGACACCACTTCACTCTGACACCACTTCACTCTGACACCACTTCACTCTGACACCACTCCAATCTGACACCACTTCACCCTGACACCACTCCACTCCGACACCACTCCACTCTGACACCACTCCACTCTGACCACACTCCACTCTGACACCACTCCCCTCTGACACCACTACACTCTGACACCACTCCACTCTGGAACCACTCTGACACCACTTTACCCTGACATTATTCCACTTTGAGTTCGACACCACTCGAATCTGACACCATTTCACTCTAACACCACTCCACTCTGACACCACTCCACTCTGACACCACTCCACTCTGACACCACTCCACTCTGACACCACTCCACTCTGACACCACTCCACTCTGACACCACTCCACTCTGACACCACTCCACTCTGACACCACTTCACTCTGACACTACTCCACTCTGATATCCCTCCACTCTGACACCTTTCTACAATCTACTCTGACACCACTCCACTCTAACACAACCTCACTTTGACACCACTCTGACACCACCCACAGGTTACTACAGCTATCGGAACACAAACACCGGTTCGTGGTTCATCCAGTGTTTAGTGGGAGTTCTAGATCAGTATATGTGGTATGAAGATGTCAATACTATGATGACTCGAGTCAATAGACGCGTTGCTCTAGGTTTACAATTTGTGTTTTTTTCATTTTACTTTTTGTTGAGGGGCCATCCATAGAGGCTACCCGGGGCATGACTTTAGGTAGTATTAGCTTTCTGAAGAAAGCTTACGTAATAAATTTTTGGCAACTTTCCAAACATTTGATGGTTCCTTGAAGTTTAATCCTTTATTGATGGCCCCTCGCTTGATTGACGACAGTTTCAAATTCGCATTCATTTTTATCGCTACCATGTAATATTTTCGACTTCAGAGACATAATTGTCATATCAAAACTTGTGTTGACATTATCACGCGTTACTGCATTACCCAATCAACGCGTTAGTCACGCGTTACCATAACAACGCGTTAGTCACGTGACCCACCCTGCTAGGTTTCCACCACAAGTTTGACGGGGTCTATGTTCGGCAGATGCCGTATCACGTTAACATGCTGACCGGTAGTTTGTACTTGGGGGCCTCCCGGTGGAGAAAAGTGAGTTTTGTGACGTCATCATTTTAAATGACTCCATTGTGTTGATGACGTCATCATTTTAAATGACTCCATTGTGTTGATGACGTCATCATTTTGTGTCGTCATCATTTCAATGACTTCATTTTGTGACGCCATCATTTTAATGATACCATTTTAATGATGATGTCATCAATTTGTTGGCGTTATGTTTTGATATTGCGTCTTTTTGTTACACTCCAATGCCAGCTCTTTATACGATTCTGAAGTTTCTTCAGCTGTGTCTACAGGCAAAAGGGTTCAGCAGTTGATGGATTGATTGCTTCACTGCTCCCTTTGAATCTTCTTGCTTCGAAAAATTAATATTTCAATCGAAAATACCCTCTGCAAGTGCAATGTTGTTCCGATGAATGTTTTAGATTATGCTTCGGTGTTTCATCTTTAATTTACTGAAATATTCCACAAAACACTTTTCCTGATTCACAAAACTCTTTGTCTGATTGATATGTGCTCATACACCCATCTAACTTTCTACTTTTAGGACCTTAATGTTGTGCGATGCATCCCTCTTAGCTGTAGATGAAGCATGAACTTATTCTATCAACGCATGAAAGCCTGTTACATGTGCGCCATATACCATGTTACATGTTACTATGGTTACATGTTACCATGGTAACATGTAACCATGTTACGTGTGTGCCATATAAAAAGCTGAGCTGCTCCTTTAAGCTACAGAAAACTACAGTTTTTAATCAGCATGTTAATTGTGACTGATTCGCTTTTATTTCTTTTAAGTTACTGTGTAAGTGTGATAAGTTGTTCAAAAATGGATCCAAACATAACTTATGGGATCCTTTTTTCAGGGTATTACTCGTTCAGAAATATAAACGAAGGTTCCTGGTTCATCAACGATCTTGTCAAGGTAAAATATGTGTTTTATCTTCTGATTTATCTTGTGAAATGGGGGTTTTAGATTTATTTCACGTTCAATTTTTTTGTAAACATTTTCATCTTTTGTAGCCTTATCAGTATCACCTTCGTATTCATTATCATATCAAATTCCTCCTTATTCAGATATTGCATTGTATGTGGAGGCTGTTACCAAGCAACCCCATTTAGCCCTTAGCAACCCCAGGTAACACCCTACTCCCCAGGTAACCCCAGGCCCCAGTTAACAACTAGCAACCCCATTCAACCCCAGGCCCCAGGTATAACATCTAGCAACCGCATGCCCCAGATATAACACCAGGCCCCAGGTAACACTAGCAACCCCAGGTAACACCTAGCAACCCCAGGTAACACTAGCAACCCCAGGTAACACATAGCAACCCCAGGTAACCCCTAGCAACCCCTGGTAACACATAGCAACCCCAGGTAACCCCTAGCAACCCCAGGTACAGCACCTAGCAACCCCAGGCCCCTGGTAACCCCTAGCCCCTGGTAACGCCTAGCAACCCCAGGCCCCTGGTAACCCTTAGCACCCCCATTAAACTCCTTGCAGACCCAGGTAACACCTTGCAACCCCCAGGCAACCGGGCTGGTAACAACTAGTAACCCCAGGCCCCAGGTATAACACCTAGCAACCCCAGGCCCCTGGTAACCCCTAACAACCCCAGGCCTCTGGTAACACTTAGCAACCCCAGGCCCTTGGTAACACCTAGCAACCCCAGGCCCCTGGTAACACCTAGCAACCCCAGGCCCCTGGTAACCTCTAGCAACCCCAGGCCCCAGGTATAACACCTATCAACCCCAGGTAATACGAGAGCACGGCCACACTGAGGACGTTAACACGATGATGACACGTGTTAACCGTAACGTGGCCCTGGGCCGTGTCGTCCAATCAGAGTTCGGCTACCGACGTCAGATGCCCTGTCACGTGAACATGCTGACCAGTGCGCTGTTTCTTAGCAACGAGAGGAGCAGCCAGATCTAACATGCCTTGATGACCATATTTGGATATATCTTATGCCCATATATGGCTATATCTTATGCCCATATATGGATATATTTCATGACCATATACGGGCATTACTGTAGAGCTCTGACCAGCGCAAGGAGCAGTCAGATCTAGTATTGTTTGGGTAGTGTTGCTATGGTGATAGACTGATGTCATTATTTGATTGAGATGAGACGCTAATGACCTTATATGGGTATATCCTATGCCCATATATGGTCAATATAGTGTATTTCGTACTATTTTGGTTGTTGTCATTCTGATGGCGTTGAGTGCGTCCTACTCCTAGTTGACAGCAATAGTTTTTATTAACTGACAGAGCTTCAGACTTGTGGTATGAACAAGATTTAGAATATCGGAAATGGATCAATCTAAAGTGGTTATTAAGTCTTAGAGAGTCTCAATTTATCATATTTATTCAATTTTCATTAGTTTGACTGAAATAATTATTTAATACTGATAGATACATCTGAAGATTAATTCAAATTGTATCCAATCCACTAGGTTTATTATTATATCATCCTGAAATTGTAACTTAGGCTTTCATCCCGCGACAATTACAAATATGGTAGATTTTCTGATTTTCATTATTGGAAGATTTTTAATTCAGTTTCAGTTGACAAATTCATTTTTGAATCTGATGATAATTTTAAATTTAATAGAATGGGGTTAAGAAGTGAAATGATGTTGAACGAAATTAATTACACAGTTTGAATTTATTAACAAGAGTTGAATAATGTTAACAGTAAAATACTGTTGTTCAAAATAACAAATGTTTAGATTTAGAAATAAAATCATTAGTTGTTCAAAATATCAGTTAATTGTTAAAACCAATCGTTTTAGAAGAAACATTGCATACTATCATACTCTTAGGAATTTGAAAGTGATGTCACAAATTTTAGTCACACATGAATGATTCAGATTATCATAGAATTAAAGCTATAAAATTTCCAAAAATGTTCAGTGACGTCACAGATTTGTAGCTTGGTTAGACACTGGATTCTTGGTATTAGAGATTTAATTGTAAGAACTCAAAAATGCAAATTTTGAAATTCAATGTTGTACTTTCCTAAGCCCGCATTATAGGTGCGTACGCGCGCCGCAGACAGGGATATACGTGTTTAGCAATGTTGTACTATGTACTATTTTCATTTTGTATCATTATTTTGATTGTAACCAAGTTGTGCTCATTTTGTGACAATGATTGAATAATTTCAAGGGGAAATATGAATGCCTTGGGGGTGAAAATTATTGTCAAACAATTTTGATTGGATGCAAATCTCAGGTGCGCGCGTGGCTCCAATCGCATTTTTGCCGAGCCAATTTATGAGAGGAGCCGCGCGCGCGTTTGAAATTGAGATATATCCGATCCCATCAACCCGATTTTCAAATATCGGCACTGGATGAATCTCGCAAAGAATGGTTTTGCAGGTACCTATATAGTATATTCTGATGAGGCGAATTTCTCTACAATCAGGGGGCTGGCAAGCCCCCCGCGGTTTACCCAGGCCCGAGGGCCCGAAGGGCCATTGTTGAGAACCTAACAGTGCGAGGGCCAAGGCCCGAGTTGCAGCCCAAACCCAGAAGGGTCCGAGGGCATATGATTCTAACGAGAGAAATCTCATGTATTTCCCTCATTTCACGAAGAAACTTGGGCAATTTCCCGTTATTGGATTTCCACCAAAATCTACGTCGCATGTTTGAGGGTCAAAGGTGCAACTGTCAAAATTTCAGATCGATTGGATAAAAGATGCCCAAGTTATGAAAACTTATTCGCACTGAAATCGTACACGCGATGCGTACGCATCGCTGCGCTTACCAACCCCATATATATGTTTTGTGGATTCGCCAAATTTCAAAATTTTTTACGGAACCTTCCCGACGATCAAATCAATTGAAAATTGAGTTTCCGCGCCTTCGCTGTGCGCGCTCGGAGTTTAAAATTTGAGATCAATTCGTTCAGAAATGGCTGAGTTATAACTACTTGAAATCGCCAAAATTGAGGGTGTTCTTGTTAAAAAGGGTTACGACGCTGATACATATAGAGAGATGACGCTTTTAGTGCAAGAAGTATACCCTATTTAAACGGCCATATCTCGGGAACGGTAAAAGATACAGAGCTCATCGACCCAGCGTTGGAAAGTGGAAGGATAGAACTTGCGCAAAATGCCCTTAAAAACTATTTTACGTCACGATGATGACGTCATAATGACGTCACAAAACTAAGAATTTCAAATGTCGATTTTCCCAAAAATGAGCGTTTTTCAACGCAATTTTTCGGTATGAAGCTTTCGAGATAGGAAAAAATGCTCCGTCTAGCGTGGAAAGGAAATTTAATGTACTTTTTAAAAATGTGGTTGAAAAGTTCTAAGCTCCCCAGCATCCTTGAGATATATGCGATTGTTTGAAACACGACACGAAAAAAAATCCCAAAAATGGCAAAACTTGTGAAGCTAGTGGAGAGAGAACAGGACAACCCCAGAACTTCATCTTTGGATATGTTGTCGGTCATAGTCCCAACTGTGTTAATGAATGGGTCTCAGATAGCTTATCTAATTTTATGACGTAATTGTGACGTCATCAGTAATGCTAGGTAACGAATTTTACGCGCGATTTGACGCCAAATTTCAATATCTGGGCACAGAAAAAGGGTGATATTTTTTCCCAAAACCAAAAAGGATTTGGTTGTGATGGTCCGCGGCGGATTTAAGGCGTTCTTTACTGTAAAACCCATATGAGAAAGAACACGACGGTTGAAACTGCCGCAACGGCACTTTCTTGATGCATTAATGTTACGTGAATGCTGTATATTGTGACGTTGCAGCAGTTTTAATCGTCGCGTTCTTTCTCATAAAATCTGCCCAAGAACTATTCAACCAATTTTTATAAAAATTTGAGAGTAATTCAGATGGGAGTGTTTAAATTCTACATTATTTTACACCTTGGCTGCTTCGGTCTCCGGCCAACTGCCCAAGAACTAAGGAGATTGGGGAAGAAAAAAGTTTAAGGGTCTAACCAATGACCTTAAGAACATAATGAATTAAAAACATTGCAACATTATCTTCTTAACTTAAATAAGTAAGGTAAAGACACCATTGTTCACTGGATAAATGGATAATATTTTACTGCTGCATTAGGGTGTGAAATTCAATTTCAAAACAGCCGCTACACCATTACAAAATAGCATCTACACCACACTGATCTATATTACGGTAACAGGTGGTGCATACTCTAACTCTCTTTAACTGTTATCGAGTCAAATCCTGCCTTGATTTGGTGTTTCTAATATTGTTACAACTCTAAAACTTGACAGTTTATTGTTTTAGATCACTCCACGTCTCAACTTCTATACCTTGCTTCCAATCCCCAACATGCTGTAACTCAGCGTTCGTCCAATGTGAGGTCCTCGTCATGAATTCGTGAGCTTTCTACTGAAAAAGTGTATGTTAAATTTCAAACAGATAAAAAAGTCAACTTTTAATAGCAAAAAGTTGACACCTTCCAATGTGAATAATACTGAAAAATGGGGTATTGCTGCAGCTTAGAAATTCAGTAATTCATTTGATTCGCAGTAGCCTTTATTCCCCAAATCCCCAAATCCCAATCCGACTCATTTTATTTACGATGAATCTTGCCCTAACTAGGACCCTGGTTTCGGTACGTCTCCCATATAAACGGCTCTGAGTGACGTCACACATCTAAACGTCAATTTTTCTGTATCCTAAAAATAACCAAAGCCCTAACCAAAACCCTAACCTTAATCCTTACCCTAACCCTAACAAATCCTGATCCTAATCCTGACCCTAACCCTAGTCCTTAAAGCGCTAGGTGCGCTTAATTATATTTTTCTGAGTGACGTCATTGTCATAGATAATGAAGGCTCCCGTTTATATGGGAGACTCACCCTGGTTTCGCGCACAGAATCTACTAGCTGCAAGTGCTGAGTGCTCCATTGCTCCAACATGCAAGTTGAGCAGCAGCCAACACCACTAAACTTTCATTACGTTCCGACTAATAGTTTTATACTGCGATAACGAATATTACAAATCAGCTGCATATCAGAATATCATGCACCACAATCTCGAGCAATTACGCAGTATTCGCTAATCTTCATGAAGCTGTCTGTTCATTTATTCGTAGTCATTGTATATTCTTACAGTTGGCTAATCTTCATGAGTTCATATGAAGCTATGTTCATAGGTTCAAGGTTCATGTCAATATATTGACACTCGACTGTGTACTTGTTTACCCACAGGTACATTTGACATTGACCAATCAGTGCGCGACCTGACCGTAAACTTGTGACTTATTGGTCGAAGTCATAACGAAAACGGGATTCTACGGAAAATCTATTACGCCGCCAATTCATCTTTAGATTTCAAGCTGCCTTAGTGCCTTCTGATTGGTTCATTCCAATCTGCCTTCCGATTGGTTCATTGCAATCTTCTCTACATGTTCATTGAAGAGTACGCACTCTGCTCGCAGTGCATCAATCAAACTCTAATCTTATTGATATATACACGCCGCAGTCAGGGGGGTCGCACAACAAACCGACATCACGTGACCAGTCACGTGACTTCATATTGTTCACCAAATCACGTGTCACGTGACCAAGCGTTGTCAGCCAGTCTCCCTGGTAACCCCCGCGCACGTGCACAGCTAAGAGTTACTAATTTGTCAGTCACGTGACCTTGACAACGATCACGTGACCTTGACAATGATCACGTGACCTTGGAAACCTCGTGACTGGGTAATGGTTGTTGCATAGTGCTGCTGCGTGCTGTAATTAACAAGGAGCAGCTGTTCAGGCTTATGGGTTGTGTATAGATCTAAGACGATTGCTATACTGTATGCTGCACGTATGTTTGACAATTTTGATCCAAATCTCTCTAATCTATCTCTAGTTGATAACACACTCATAGTTCTATAGTTAGGGAGATTTGGATCAATTCATATTCTCATATTGTTATGGGAAATACCGAAAAATACCCAAAAGTCACTATTTTATGTATAGCTCAGCTCTAAGACGATAACTATACTGTATGCACTGCGTATATCTTTGTCACTTTCAGCTGGGAGATTTGGATCAATTCATTGTTATGGAAATTGTACCTAACAGATGTACCTGACAAATGTACCTGACAAATGTACCTAATAAGCAGATGAGCTCATTTCTGGATGGCCCCTAAGACGTCACCAGTTCACTATTTTAAAACTACAAGCAGAAAATTATAATCTCATCGTGATTTATATATCTTTATTATTCAGAGACCGAATATAATATTCAAATTCAATCGAGAAATAAAGCTCGATTCTTATTTCCTGACGAGTATTTGTTTTTGATATAATAAAAACAATACGTGCTTGATGAATATTATTGCAATGCTCTCAATTCAAAAGATCAAAGCATCGTTAAAAGTGAAATTAGCTTACAGTTTTTGAATCACATTCACGATGAATCACTAACAATTTGTTTTTCAACAATTTGCTTGCGAGAAAAAATTATTTGAATTGTAATCCCTGAATTAGTTACCGTGCGTCGTTCAAATATTCAGTTTTTGTTTTGGAATTCGAGGTAGTTTGATAGCTTTGATGTCAGTGTAACGCAAATAGTCATACGACTTACGTTCTTTGCATCACGGAAGTTAGGCAACTTTGTCGTAAATTTATGTCGTAAAAATGGAAATGTTATTGCGATTTGTTATCTTGTGACGCAAAGCTGCTTGTATAAAATAAACAGTACTTAAATCATCAAAAAATGGAAATTCATTTCCAGACCTGTCATAAATTGTTTCAGTTCTGCGAAGCGAAGGTTCTTATCTTTATCTGATTTATCAGTAATTTAATTGCTAGCCCTTTTCAGCGCGCACCAGCCTCAATAAAGCAGGACCATTGACCAACTACTGTCTTCGAAAGGAGCAATTAAGGCCGCTGCTATTGTGACATTTTGGGCGGTCTGCAATCCTGAAAAAAATCTACTATTCCATGTCCCTTAACCATCAATACAATCATAATGGACCCTGCTCCAAAGAATTCACTAGCACATGCAAGGTACACACGATTAATACGATCAATACATGCACGTGCATAATCAATACATGCACGTGAAAGTATATACCCAAAAGTACCCTAAGATGCAGTAATAAACCATTTACACGCATTCTAGTGTATGTAGTGAGCTTGGGTGCTGTCAAAAAGCTTCATTTATTAATATTATTGGGGCCACAGATCACACTATCACATCGCTATGTTGTAGCTTGTAGTTTCTATTCTTCCTTGCATGTGTAAATTTATACTTATAGGCTTAGTATTGGGTTGGGGGAAACGCGATTTTATGCCATCAATTCTAAGGCCATATCGGCTTTTTTGATATAAAGGTGGCCTAAGATAGCGTTGCCCAATGCCTCTATATAAGTATTGCACGTGCAAAATTATAGCTATTGTGATGTGCACGTGCAAAATCACACAATGCACGTGCAATACTACACAATGCACGTGCACTACTACACAATACACGTGTTACTACAATGCACTACATAAGTATTGCGTGTGCAATTTTGTCATACTACACAATGTACATGCAATACAACACAATGCACATGCACTACTACACAATGCACGTGCACTACTACACAATGCACGTGCTATTTCCACACAATGCGTGTATGCTGCATGTACACAATACTTACATGCGACTCTAAGGATTAGTGACGGGTGCAATGCATTGTCAGATAAAACAATATTCTAAGCTATGATAATGACGTCATAAGACTGCATTGTTAGATGATATAACCTCTAATCACCATATACAGTGTCCATAAACCTTGGATCAGAGATCCTAGCCCTGCGCGCACAACCACAGGTAGTCAAACGTCAATAAAGCACCATTCTAAGCTATGATGATGACGTCATCGTATCCACCTATTGATCCTTGATCCTAGACAGCAGTTGTATCGAGTTATTAATTTTGCAAACATACATTTCAGTCTTTTGTCCGCTGTCATAGTATGATCTAACCGGGGAAAGGGTGCATGTTTTGTGACGTATGTTTGTACCCCAACTTCAGGAACCGTTCCACCGATACTACAAGATTTCCTCACTTACCCCAAATATCCATGCTGATCTGCTGAGAATTTTGTTAATCTTTAATTGGTGCTGTGAATGGTGATCAACCATTCGCAGCGCCATTGCCGGGATTTCTAATAAACGTTAGAAAAACATCTTCTTTATCAGTTTATGGGCTTCGAATGAAGTCGTTGACTTAGAAATTTGGAAGTGAGAATATCCTTACATATTGCTGGTCATATTTTGTCCATCAACTATTCTGGGCACATTTAAATTATTCGAATGAACTCATTGACTTTTGAAAGGACAATAACATGATCATGATTTCAAGCGTGATCTAGCAGAACACTGAACAGTGAATTGACCTATTCTTCTTCAGCAGTGTTTCCCAAGAGGCAAGATAAAACATATAGTGTATTTCCCAAAACCAAAAAGGATTTGGTTGTGATGGTCCGCGGCGGTTTTAAGGCGTTCTTTACTGTAAAACCCATGATATAAGAAAGAACGCGACGGTTAAAACTGCCGCAATGGCACTTTCTTGATGCATTAAAGTTACGTGAATGCTGTATATTGTGACGTTGCAGCAGTTTTAACCGTCGCGTTCTTTCTTATATCATGGGTTTTACAGTAAAGAACGCCTTAAAACCGCCGCGGACCATCACAACCAAATCCTTTTTGGTTTTGGGAAAAAATATCACCCTTTTTCTGTGCCCAGATATTGAAATTTGGCGTCAAATCGCGCGTAAAAATTCCTGTTACCTAGTATTACTGATGACGTCACAATTACGTCATAAAATTAGATAAGCTATCTGAGACCCATTCATTAACACAATTGGGACTATGACCGACAACATATCCAAAGATGAAGTTCTGGGGTTGTCCCGTTCTCTTCAATAGCTTCACAAGTTTTGCAATTTTTTGGGATTTTTTTCGTGTCAAAGTGTTTCAAACAATCGCATATATCTCAAGGATGCTGGGGAGCTTAGAACTTTTCAACCACATTTTTGAAAAGTACATTAAATTTACTTTCCACGCTAGGAGGAGCATTTTTTCCTATCTCGAAAGCTTCATACCGAAAAATTGCGTTGAAAAACGCCTATTTTTGGGAAAATCGACATTTGAAATTCTTAGTTTTGTGACGTCATTATGACGTCATTATCGTGACGTAAAATAGTTTTTAAGGGCATTTTTCGCAAGTTCTATCCTTCTACTTTCCAACGCTGGGTCGATGAGCTCTGTATCTTTTACCGTTCCCGAGATATGGCCGTTTAAATAGGGTATACTTCTTGCACTAAAAGCGTCATCTCTCGTATATGTATCAGCGTCGTAACCCTTTTTAACAAGAACACCCTCAATTTTGGCGATTTCAAGTAGCTATAACTCAGCCATTTCTGAACGAATAGATCTCAAATTTTAAACTCCGAGCGCGCGCACAGCGAAGGCGCGGAAACTCAATTTTCAATTGATTTGATCGTCGGGAACGTACCGTAAAAATTTTTGAAATTCGGCGAATCCATGAAAACATATAGTTGGGGGCTGGCAAGCGCAGCGATGCGTACGCATCGCGTGTACGATTTGATAAAATAAGTTGTTATAACTTGGTCATTTTTTATCCAATTGATCTGAAATTTTGACAGTTGCGCCTTTGACCCTCAAAGAAGCGATGTATCGATTTTGGTGGAAATCCAACCAGGGGAAATTCCCCAAATTGCTTCGTGAAATATGTGGAAATTAATGAAATTTCTACCGTCAGAATCGACGTGCAATGCTCGCCCTCGGACCCTTCGGGTCCTCGGGCTCGCGCTCGGGCCTTCGGCCCTCGCACTGTAAGGTTCGCCGTCCAAAGCTCGCCCTCGGGCTCGCAAACCGCCGCGGGGGGCTTGCCAGCCCCCTGATCAATCTAACTATTGTTCCTCGTCTATCTCTATTGTGTTCCTAATTAACAACTGTACTAAACATTAAATTCTATAGTCTCTAGAATAAGATTGTACTGCTATAACCGAGTATTTGGTTTACCAAAGATTAAAGGAAATGAATAACTTTCAGAATTCTCTTCTTGGCAATTCTATAAAATACATAGACACGCGCCTATCGGGTCAATTTTGGGATACTTCCAGAGGGCGTTAACCCGAAGGATGTATCCGGTTTTGGCCAGAGCCCGTAGGGCGAGGGTCTAAACCAATATGGACCCGATCAGGCAAGTGTCTATATATTATAGCGACCCGTATGAAAACGTCAGAGGGTCCTATTATGCAGCTGGTGGCTCAAAAATAATAATCCGATATTTCAGTTGAAAGATAGGACACTTTAAACCAGCCATGGCTTGTCCAATGAGCACCCAGGCAGTACAACGTCAGTAAAACACCATTATAAGCTAAGATAATGACGTCATCTTATCCACCATACAAACCCTGCACGCTGAGAGGTAGAGCCAGGATTCATATTGGTTTGAGTTTAGAAAATGATATTTTGTGGGATTTATTTTAAACTTTTCAAACCACAAATGGACGTGGGAAGAAACTGCTAAACATTTCCAACCATCTGATGTCTTTAGTGGTTTATATCCGGCCTAACCGGGATTATAAACCCGTTTAAAGGGCTGAATGTGGAAAAGCAGCCATCATGACGTCACTAACTCACCATTCTCACCCCTGATAATGACGTCATTCTCCCCAGCGTTTAACTCCAAAACACTCTATATTTGGATTGAATTAGAATCTATATTTAAACGTCTTTGTTAATTATCTTTCTGTTAATGGGGTAGGATAAGATTAGAGCGCGTCTTTTTCGGAGAAATATGGGGGCTTTAAAGCCGCTGAAGGTTGGATAGGGTTATTTGTGTCTCGCCGACTAGGAGATGTTTAGAATTTAAACGTCTTGGCATAGCTCCTCATTCTTCTTGTTAAGTGCTCAGGATTCTGGTTCTCTGCTCTGAAACCAGATGCAGGTCTCAGAGCAAGCATTGCCGCTGTTTAGATGTAGGTATTGGTTTAGCGCTGGTTAAGTGCTTTGAAAAAATTCGATTTGTGGAGGGGCAAGGCCGAAGTATTACATGGAATGTTTTGAATCGGGGAGGATGTTGTGCCATCGATCTTGAAAACTTGAATTTTGAATAATGTTCAATTTATTTCCTTGTTTCCTCATTGATATGGTCCCCTAAACTCAATTATACTCCCTAATAATACCTTAAAATCTGAACTGATACATCATACACTGAACTGCTTCCTCAGGTGGCATTGCTTATAATAATCCTAATTTATAACAATAACTCTCACACTTCCACTATTTCTAACAGTGATAATGACGTCACCAATTCACCATTTTAAGTTGTTATAATGATGTCATCAATTCAGCATTTTAAGTTGTGATAAATATGATGTCATCTGGTCATCAATTCATCATTTTAAGATGTTATAATGACGTCATCAATTCACCACATTATAATGCAAATATAATTAGTCTTGATTATTCGAACCTACAGGCATTTGAAGGAGCTATGATAATGGTGATAATGAGAGGCCAGATTATCAGGCTGATAAAGACAGTGTGGGAATATGACGTCACTATCAGGGGTTAGAATAGGGCATTGGTGACGCTTACTTCACAATAATCGTGTGACTATAACAGCACACACCAAAGGACTGATTATCACATTGGATCTATTGTCATCTGAAGACTGATAATCATTAGTTGATGATAGTCATATTGTCCAGATCCCGAATTAGAGTCGCATGTGTGCTGAGGGTGCTTTTATTAATATGCCCTCAGCCGAAATAGCCGGTTAAGATGACGTTATTATCATATCACAGTGTATTAAGTTGACGACGTTGATAACCGCCTATTTTTCGCGAGTTTAATCGACAATACACGCGTCAGGACTCCAACATCATTGTCTTGTCACATGACGCATCCGTCGCAAATCCAAAATCCGATCGATTCTTGAGCCCAATGATACCATTAAATCATGCTGTGATGCTGGTGGCTGTATTATAAAAACCCCTGAGGATTTCGATTGGGTCTATTATAGATAGGCGCTTGGGTGATCGGGTCCATATTGGTTTAGACCCCTGCCCTCCAGGTCTAAAACGGATAATTATAAATGATACTTCCCTTGGCTGCGCCCTTAAGATAAGGAAGTATCCCAAAACGGGTCCGATAGGCGCGTTTCTAGGTATTTTATTGAGTTGACCCATCGATTTGAAATCCTTTAATTGTCACTAACCCTAGCCCGAGAAATTTACCACAATATTTTCAAGATTTGAGCATGTGCTAAGCTTCTAAGATCTTTATATTACATACAGACAAACGTCGGAATGCGCTATTTTTATGAACAGGTGTTGGAATTATGTCATTGTTTGAATGTCCCTACTGAAACCAGGATAATGTAAAATGAGGTTCGAAAATGGGTTTCAAGATTTCAGATCCCTCACTTTTTATTATTCTTTTTGTAGTTCAGCACCAGTAGGTACTTAGATTGTGATGTGGGTACTCTTTTTATAGAATGATCTGGTGTCAGAGGCATGTGCTTTTAGAGTGAAATGGTGTCAGGGTGAAGTGGTGTCAGAGTGAAGTGGTGTCAGAGTGAAGTGGTGTCAGAGTGAAGTGGTGTCAGAGTGAAGTGGTGTCAGAGTGAAGTGGTGTCAGAGTGAAGTGGTGTCGGAGTGAAGTGGTGTCAGAGTGAACCTTGTAACCTTGTAACCTTGTAAAACCTTGTATACCTTGTAAACCTTGAGTGAAGTGCTGTCGGAGTGAAGTGGTGTCAGAGTGAAGTGGTGTCAGAGTGAAGTGGTGTCAGAGTGAAGTGGTGTCAGAGTGAAGTGGTGTCGGGTGAAGTGGTGTCAGAGTGAAGTGGTGTCAGAGTGAAGTGGTGTCAGAGTGAAGTGGTGTCGGAGTGAAGTGGTGTCAGAGTGAACCTTGTAACCTTGTAACCTTGTAAACCTTGTATACCTTGTGAACTGGTGTCAGAGTGAAGTGCTGTCGGAGTGAAGTGGTGTCAGAGTGAAGTGGTGTCAGAGTGAAGTGGTGTCAGAGTGAAGTGGTGTCAGAGTGAAGTGCTGTCGGAGTGAAGTGGTGTCAGAGTGAAGTGGTATCAGAGTGAAGTGCTGTCGGAGTGAAGTGGTGTCAGAGTGAAGTGCGTTCGGAGTGAAGTGGTGTCAGAGTGAAGTGGTGTCAGAGTGAAGTGGTGTCAGGGTGAAGTGGTGTCAGGGTAAAGTGGTGTCAGGGTGAAGTGGTGTCGGAATCATGTGCTTTCAGAGTGAGGTGGTGTCAGAGTGAGGTGGTGTCAGGGTGAAGTTGTGTCAGGTCGAAGTGGTGTCAGGGTGAAGTGGTGTCAGGATGAAGTGGTGTCAGATTAATTAAAATGGTATCAGAGTGAAGTGGTGTCAGGGTGAAGTGGTGTCAGAGTGAAGTGGTGTCAGAGTGAAACTTGGTGTCAGCGTCTGTTGCTGGCATGTCATGCTTTGAACTTCAAAGAATGAAATTTTATGATAAAAGAAACTTCTAGACGAAATTGTTTAATCCAAAAAAAACATTATTTTTCCTTTAAAAACACAATAAATTTTGGAAATCAATGACGTTAATGTGCCCAATTTCCCAGACTAAGCTTGTCAATACCGGCAAAGAACTAAGCTAGAAAGTGTTAAACACTGCATATAAACGCAGAATATAACTGTACATTATTAATAACTAACAAGTGTCCATTTACCAAGTTGATAATATATTTGACATTTTGGTATGTATCCGCACATTTTTGCCGTTCAATTTATTATCTAATAACTATTTCTTTTGCATTGTTAACATAAACTTATTTTAAGCCCGATTTCGTTTGTTTTATATCTTACTCTCAACTCTATGGAATCCCAATTGTGTCTCTCTATCATAGATGATAGATCACTCACAATAAGGTTGGCGTGTCAATTCGTCATATTAATCCCTGATAATGACGTCACTAACTCGCCATTCTAAGCCCTGATAATGACGTCACTAACTCACCATTCTAACCCCTGATAATGACGAAACACCTTATTTCTCATCGCATCTCTTCAAAAGAAGAAGAGCCCATACAACATCGGATGGCGAAAGGAAGCTCTGTTAACTGTTAACTGCACTTCACCACAACTTTTAACATTTTTCTTTTACAAGGAAAGGAGAGGCGATTAAGTTTTATTTTGTTTGTTGTAGAGAGCCGCAGTTGTAGTGATAGTTGGATCAGTCAATATTTTAGTGAAATGAGAAAAGCCAGAGTGATTTACTAAATTCATTTTTCCGGGCAATGTGCTTCATTTATTTCGTAAAATCATTGCTCTTCCCTCGGTCTTCTAAAACACTTATTCCCGTCGTTATGGCAACTCCATCCAAATCATCGTATCACATGATCAGTCCATTCGTCGTCATGACAACCAAATCTAGTCACGTGACGTAATGCGTTAGATCTCATTTTAACATTCGGAAAATAACCTAGTACCAGGATGGAGAGGTGTCAACAAACCAGATGCTTTCAATCTTACGGGAATATAACAAATTATAAGTGAGAAGTGATGACGTCATTATTAGGGTTTAGAATGAAGAAGTGATGACGTCATCACTTCAATTCTTCGTAGAAGGCACCTGAGCTAGCTAGCTCTCTTAGTCGTGTCACATGTGTCAAGAAATAGTAGTTCATTTCATAAAACTCCTTTTGCCGTGTTTTACCAACATATTTCACTTCATCTTGTCACTTGCACTCTAATATAATCCGACAGTATATCCGACTTCGTACAACTCATTTCACTCACTCCAGCGACTTACATATCCCACTTCGTACAACTCATTTCACTCACTCCAGCGACTTATATATCCCACTTCGTCCTACTCATTTCACTCTCCAGCGACTTAAATATCCGACTTCGTATAACATTTCACTACTCCAGCGACTTATATATCCCACTTCGTCCTACTCATTTCACTCACCCAGCGACCCGTGTTTTATTTCTAGCGACTTAAATATCCCACTTCGTACAACTCATTTCACTCACTCCAGCGACTTATATATCCCACTTCGTACAACTCATTTCACTCACTCCAGCGACTTATATATCCCACTTCGTACTACTCATTTCACTCACTCCAGCGACTTATATATCCCACTTCGTACAACTCATTTCACTCACTCCAGCGACTTATATATCCCACTTCGTACTACTCATTTCACTCACTCCAGCGACTTATATATCCCACTTCGTACTACTCATTTCACTCACTCCAGCGACTTAAATATCCGACTTAGTACTACTCATTTCACTCACTCCAGCGACTTAAATATCCGACTTCGTAAAACTCACTTCACTCACTCCAGCGACTTATTATTTATCCGACTTCGTACAACTCATTTCACTCACTCCAGCGACTTATTTATTTGACGCGATTGATTCACAACTTTAAAGCGTGACAATGACAGCACTTCCCTTTCAATATAACCCGTATTTTATATCTCCAGTTCTCGGGCTAACTTTATATGTAGCATTTTTGATGCTTCTTCCTGACGATGTATTAAATATATTTTAGTTACTTGTGTTTATGCTTTCCAACGTCATCAACACACCACTTTGTGCTATGATAATGACGTCATCACATATTTTAGTTACTTGTGTTAGGCGTGCTAATTGTTGGATTGTTAGCGGACTGTATAAGCTCTCTTTTGAGCTGTTCTGTGTTTTCTGTGACGAAAAATTATGATTTTATGTGACGTTTTCTGAGCTGTCTTTTGAGATTTTCTCCATTTTTTGTACCAAAAAATCATGATTTTCTTATGTTTTTATTAAATTGTACGGATAAAGGCGATTATTATCACGAGTCATCAATAACTCGTGATAATGATAAATCCAGGTCAAATCCATGAAATTCCAGATATTCCCACCAAATTTTTTAAACGTTATTAGTATTGATCATCAGATCAATCAGATCATGGCTCTTCTTTATCATTGAGAGTAGCATAACACTCTCCCACAGTTCAGGCGTTACGAATTTCTCAAAGTTAGAATGCAGTATTTTCTTACCTGTCAAAACTTTTACAGCGATAACTATGGGAAGGCTTTTACTCTTATTATAACGTAGCTGCAATTTCTCGCGAAGTCCATATAAACTCTAAATCTGTATACGGTTCTGACTTTTAAAGTGACGTTTTCATCATAATGACACGTGGAATTTGACTACGTCAAAACACGTACAATATCAAAACACGTGCGAAAATGTCGCAGGATAAATTTAGGCGGTTAATGAATGACGTCACTATCATAGCACAACGTGGTGAGTTCATGACGTTAAATCGCCTGTTTTTGCACGCTCAGGTTTATATTCATTCCCGTGCGAATCTCGGCATGATCAACCTATCAACGACCTTCCCATGTCGATATAATGAGTTTAAAGCGAGGAATGATGACGTCATTATCAGGGTTTAGAATGGTGAATTGATGACATCATTATCAGGGTTTAGAATGGTGAATTGATGACATCATATTCCGTCAATTTTACTGTGTCGATACAATGAAGTTATATAGTCACGTGTCTAACGTACGGATTATACTGTTCATATTATACTAAACACCGCGCACGAGAAATAGGCGTGTAAGATGACGTCATTATCATAGCTCAATGTAGTTTTGAACTGTTGGAGCTCTCGATGTCGCAGAAATTTTTATCATTATTAATTGTATAATATTTTCTTTAACCGCCCATAAAAGAGGCAACTCCCCTACGGGGGAGGTTCACTACAGTGCGTTGACGACGCTGAACCGCCTATTTCTCTTACGCGTCCTATAGGCCATGTTATTCGGACTAAAATACGTGTTTAAAGTCAGAGTTTCAGCATTGAAAACCGTGATAATGTCATCATTCTCACAACTGCCTATTTTCCTTATACAACCTCTTTAAAATCCCAGCACATGTACAATATGCTTTCCAACGTCATCAACACGCCACTTTGAGCTATGATAATGACGTCATCAATAATTCCTATCGCATATATCGCGCAGGCACATCTTCTACTCCTTTATAAATCTCAACACCTCTCACAAGCTATATATACTGCTCGCCACAGAACGGAGAGAGTGATCCGGTATTTGCAGCACGATTTACAATTCGTTTACGTTATAAGAGTTTGATTTATTGCTCAGTTTGATTTATTGCTCAGTTTGATTTATTGCAGAGTTTGAATTATTGTTGAGTTTGATTTATTGCTCAGTTCCATTTATTGTTGAGTTTCATATTTTATTGTTGAGTTTCATTTATTGTTGAGTTTCATTTATTATCTGAGTTTGATTTATCATCGATTTTCATTTACTATTGAGCTATTGCGTTTGAATTCATTGAAAATGCAATTAATTTAATTTGATTTCTGCTTTTCTGGGGGATAGGTACTACTGACTAAAGTTTCATTGAAATTTGAAATTCGTAGAAAGTGGGTCTGAAGGAACTCATCAGCAGGAGTTTAATCGGAAATTCTGCTGTTCTTCAAAATATAAAATTGCGTTTAGTGGCTGGCATTTTGAAATTTTGTCTACGTATACCCTAGGTTTTGTTCTGTCGATATATTCCTTAATTGAAAATTAAGTTCAATGGAAATTACGATTTGAATAATTCGTTGATACTCATCAACATACTCTTTACAGTTTTCAGACGATAAACATTGAATCATGTAAGAGCTAAAATTTCTCATTACTGAGTGGAATTTTGCCAGCTCCCCTGGGAAATGTTTCAGTATCCTGTTAAAGTTTCACAGAACTTACCGAACTATATCACAAAGGAAATTTTAATTGCCTACTGTTGTAGATTTAATTAGAATCCCATGCAGATGCAAGTATTTTATGTTTTACTTTTTACCTTTTATCTCCCTTTATCTTTGCTCTTCATATAAAAAATACGGTTTGCACTTTGCATATTGCATACAAATCTAAATTATTAGGAACAATTCAACAATCGTTGAATATTAATCGCTACTATCGTTTCTTTTATCATCGGTAACATACCGCTTATAAAACAATCGAACCTGGCATGTTTCCAGAACCGTCATAGTCCGAGCTTTAAACGGAAAAAATAGCACGTCTATAAAAATATTTTCGTAACTTACACTCATGTTTTTAACTATTGTTAAAATGAGTTTTAAGCGCAGCACTGTCGCAACAGCAGTTATTCATAATATGTTCATATTTGATGCCACAATTGATAAACATGAGGGTGTTGCCTGAGAAGTTGATCGTGTAATTGTGAAAGCCTGAGGGTTTATACCTTTCACCTTTTGGCAGTAAATTTGAGCATGGGTTTATATCAGCTATAAAGTTTAAAGACAGAAGCCAGACAGTTGAAACCGACGACATTTCCATAGTATAGAGTTGTGAATTGATGACATTAGCATCCTTTACTTTCGCGCGCGCGGCATATACAACACAGAATGTAATAATTCAGGTTTTTCCCTCAATTTAAACGATGTAATTATAACACTTACAGTGCTTTAACAATGGTCTTGGAGGTGTAGAAAGCTAATATATAAGCTTGTGCTGGGCGTATGTGAGTTTCTTTTCGAAAACGTTTCACTGTCATAACTTTTTTCTGCTTCGTAATGGATCAAAATGCACATCACAGATAAAATTGGCGATAATTTCTTTGTTTGACGTCATTGTCAGAGTTTTAAGAGATCAATTGATTAGTTCGACCCTTTCTGTCTCTTTCTTTCTTTTATTTTGTTTGATCTTTATTTCCGGGCCTATTTCCACAATTACCATCAAAGTTTCGGATATGATTTGGCTTCACTAAATCGGGAAGAGATGACTCCGCGGTATCCCTAAATCAGTGATTAAATAATCACTGATATATATCTTTCAAAGCCTATGGCATAGTTAGCGAACCCTGAAATAGAAAGGATTGTTTTGGGTGGGAGAAAAAATAAAATTTTTCTAAATGATAAGTCCGAAAGGAATTGGAATTAGATTGCCACCATGAAGATCCGATAATTGCCATTTTAATTTTATTCTAAGGTTCAACTCCGATGTTTCTTCTGCTATATATTATTTCTTATTTTAGTTTTATTTTCATCCGCCTAAGCTCCTGATCCTACTTTCTTTCTACTTTCTATATATACCATATCCATTGATTTAAGACATGATTCATGATTTAGTCAAGTATTTAGGAGTTTGAAACAAAGTAGGAAACATTGAAATCGATATTATTGATAGAAATGCTGAATAGAGGCGTATTTTATTCTTTTAATCGATTAAACGATAATATCTTTGCTAAGGAGCTATTTATTTATACGGCTGTCATCTATTTATAGATTATATTAAATAACCGCGCCCAGAGAAGAAACTTGTTCCATGAATTCCATGAATTCTATACTAAAATTATTAGGGGCCATCCCTAAAGGACGTCCGCAAAATTTCGAACATTTTAGACCCCTCCATCCCCCCTTGTCCGCAAACGTCCGCATTTCAGAAACCCCTCCCTCCCCCCAGGACGTCCGCATTTTCTTGAAAATCTTTTTGGGTCATCATTTCTAGTCCCGAAATTTCACAATTTTCTAGTGAAATAACCGTCAAATCGACCGAAATTTCCATAAACTGCGGACGTCCGCATCTGGCCAAACACCCTCCTCCCCCCTATGTCCGCAAACGTCCACATTGGCCGGACTCCCCCCTCCCCCTCATTGCAGATGTCCTTTATGGATGGCCCCTTACAGAAAATCACAGTTTCAAAATCTAAACAATTTCAGAAAATCATGGCTGCTCAAACTTTTATGAGAGTTCTCGTTCCTCCAAGTAAGTATTCGAACTTGTAAAATTAAGGGTTGAATATTAATTAATGATTATCCATGAAATTGATAATTTGATATGTTCATTGAAAATTATTATTTGCTCATTTAGCAAATTCATTTTGATGAAGTTGAATGAAAAAAATATGAAACCTCAAATAAAATCTAAAATGAATACTCGTCCTATTGACATAATGATTCAAAGCATGAATATGTTTCGCGTGTTTAGATCACGGTTAGTGACGCAACACTGCTGCCATGAAACTTTACATCAGAATATATGACTATGATGAATGATATATTCATTGAAATATCACAAAATAAACTTAATTGTTACAATGAAGCTATTGAATCGAAGAAACGGAGTTTCTTAACTCTAAATACTGATTGAATTGAAACCCTGGTTTTAATGCTCAGAACAATTTGATCTTTGAAGTTTTGCTTTTAGATTTTTCGTGGTTAGTGAGAAAAAGGACTGAAATCTACATCAAATATATCCGCAAGCTTTAACATCACTTTCCGCTATGATAATGACATCACATTATGTAACCCACTAACATTTCCTCCCCCAAGCAAGGTCAAGAAAATCGTTTATTCCTCAGACCCACCAAACTGTAAAAACAAAAAAATATTATAAAAACTCTCAAAACCCTATTGAACTGTCAAGAAACCCAAGAAGTTTTCTTAAAAATCAAAAAACTCATTGAAACCCTCCTAATATTCTTTGTTCCTGTTTTAAAGACTCAAAACAATTTGATTTTTCTCAGACCACTCAACACTCAAAAACCCTCATTTCTTTCCCCTCTCAGACCACCCAACACTCAAAAACCCTCATTTTCCCTCTCTCAGAAGCAAAGGACACGAATCTACATCAAATATATCCGCAAACACTCACAAATCTAACATCACTTTCCGCTAGTGACCCAAGAAGCTGATTGCTTATGTAACCCACAAACATCCTCCCGACCATGCTTGGTTAAAAACAAGCGTTTAAACAAGTTTTAGGAGATTTGAAATAGTGATCAATTTTCCCCTTGCTCAGACCCATTTGGTGATGTCAAACAGTTTTAAATGCAAACAAAAAAGCGAATTAAACGCCTCAAAAACCTAAAATTTGAATTCTCTCAATACCCATTAAAACACGATTAATTGAAAAAAATTTCACCCTCAGGCAAAAAAACTCTCATTGAAACCCTCGCTAATATTCTCTTCCAGACCGACCAAAGACTCAAAATGGGCTCAGTCTTTCCAGGACCCTCTTTCAGACCATCAACACTTTAAAAGAGAGGTTTGAGAGCTCTCAAAATGAGAAAATTGTTTATATCCTTCAATTTGTCATATCTCCCCAATTCCTTAGAAAGTTACTTTGAACCCAGAAAACCCTAATATGGTCCCAACTAGCTTTCCCCTCATTTGAATTCCAACATAAACCCTGAGCATTTAAAAATTTGGTTCCAAAAGTTTTTCTCCTTTTGGTTCCCTTTCTCCTCATTTGAATTCCAAAAAAGAAAAACCTGTTACAAGACGCAGAAAGGAGTACAAGAGCATCCTACCCGACCATGCTTACATCGACGGTAAGCGTTTGAAGCAGTTTTAGGTGAGATTTGAAATAGTGAATTGATGACGTCATTGCTACGATGTTGATGTGATTTGGTGATGTCATTATCAGGTTTTAGAATGGTGGTGTCTATCAGGGTTTTGAATTACGCCTCTATCAGGGCTAAAATGACCTGAGAGAAGTGGTTCAGGGGGTCTCTGTCAAAGCATGTCTCTGGAGATTGAGCGGCAGCTCCACAGAATCGAGTACCACAGACTCCACTACAAGGAAATCGAGGATATGGAACGAAGTCTGGGGACAGGGCCTTCTTTCGATAGACGCAGGTAAATTTTAAAAGAGAGGGGTGAATTGAGAGCAGGAAGCAGGGAAAATGAGAAAATTGTTTATGGTCATTCAATCATTGTCATATCTCCCCAATTCCTTAGAAAGTTACTTTGATACCCAGAATAACAATCCTAATATGGTCCCAAAGTTCTAGCTTTCCCCTCATTTGAATTCCAACATAAACCCTGAGCATTTAAAACTGATTTGGTTCCAAAGTTCCAGCTTTCTCCTCATTTGGTTCCAACTTTCTCCTCATTTGAATTCCAACATAAAACCTCTCCAGGGCATACAATGAGCAGGGAAAATGAGAAAATTGTTTATGGTCATTCAATCATTGGAGTGTCCCCAGTTCCAGAATAACAGAATATGGTTCCAAAGTTCCAGCTGTCATTTGGAGGGTGTCTCCTCCCAGGGTGTCAACGAGAACTTGTCAGACTGATGTGTGTCAGAGGGAAATGGGAGACAAAAGTAGTGTCACTGTGAGGTGGTGTTGTGAGGTGGTGTCAGAATGAAGTGGTGTCAGAGTGGAGTGGTGTCAGGCAGAAATGGTGTCAGAGTGGAGTGGTGTCAGAGGGGAGTGGTGTCAGAGTGAAGTGGTGTCAGAGTGAAGAGGTGTCAGGGAGAAGTGGTGTCAGGGAGAAGTGGTGTCAGGGAGAATTGGTGTCAGGGAGAATTGGTGTCAGAGTGAAGTAGATAATGTCAGTAGGTGGGAGAAAATTCAACTCGCTGCTAAGATCAAGCCTAAAGACAACTTTATTAAACAGCTCAAAAACTAAAAATCAAAAGCTAATAATCAAAACGAAATTTTTCTAAGATTATTTCCCTTTCAGGCGAGAATAACAACAAGAAGAAGTTTGAGCAGCGTCGAAGTCGATTATTTCAATTCGAGCAAACTCTTTAATCGGAGAGGCAAGCACCGCTTTGTTTCCGAACTCAGCCATTTGATTATTTAACACTTTATCTGTACATTTTAGGAGCATTTCGCAGCATTTTCGAGGCAACTGCTCACATAAAATGTACAATATAACAGTGGCAGTTTGAAATGCAGTTTTGTGTGCGCGGCGTAAGTTCGCGCGGCGTTCAGACATCTTATTCATATGTCTGTGCGCCGCGCAAACTTACGCCGCGCAAACAAAAGACGCGGCAGACGCGCAATTTGCAGTTCGAATTGCCCCTGTAAAATGTACATAAATTATGAATTTGCTTCCGTGAAACTGAGACAATTACAACCAATCGTGCTTCTTTACAGCACGTATTAACGGTGACAGTTCGAACTGCACGTGCGCGCGGCGTAAGCTTGCGCGGCGTAAAGATATAAATAACAGGCCTGTACGCCGCGCAAACTTACGCCGCGCACACGTGCAGTTCGAACTGTTACTATTACTTCATGATATTAATTATTATCGAAAACCACTCCTAGGAATATTCGTGTTACGGTGAAGTGCCGAACTGATACGTGCGCGGCTTTTATATGCACAGCGTCATCGTGCGCGGCTCACTGCCTGTTAACGAAAGGCAGTGAGCCGCGCACGATTACCGCGCGCATGGAAAAGCTGCGCATGTAGGAGTTCGACACGCCCTGTTATTGCCGAGATATTTACGCATCATGTCTGCAATACATGGAAATATTTATTCGTATTTGAGTCAAATCACGACGGACAGCCGAGCTTGTCGAGAAAATTTATTCCTAAAATATTGTTCGCTCCAAAGAAGAGACTTTGATGAATATTTTTAAATATATTTTCAAATTTTCGTCTGTTCTTGATTCAGAACTGTAAAAGATTGAAAACTCCACGAATTTGAAGCGTGCTGGTCTTGTCAGGTGAAGTTTTTCTAAAAAATGTTTGATAGAATGGAATAATGAACATTGTACCAGTTAAAAAGTTCTAATTTTAAAACAAAAAATTTGAATAGATCACTCACCCAGCACACTTCAAATCGAAAGAATCAAATTGACAAGCTTTGCTGCCATGTGGTCTTTTGGACCGATTATTATATATTTGAACGTTATTTGAACACATTATGAACTGTAGATTTGTGAAATGAACCCTGGAAAATAAAATGTCAAAACTGTGTAACGAGCGATATTTATTTGGGCTATATAATTTTGGTGTTCGAGAATTGGGTTGTGCTAAAATATGGGGATTTTTCTTCAAAAATCACCATCACCATCCCTCATAAGGCATACTATTTCCCAATTTCAGATTTAAATATCACAAAAAACTCGAAAAAAAGGGCGGTTACCCGTAATTATGAATATTTCAAGCAAAAATTGAATTGCCGCCCACTTTTGAGACATTAATACGTGTATTAATTGTGTTTATGGACTCACTGGAACTCTTATTTTTAATAAGAATGAACATATACTTCAATCAAATCATTAAATCATCTGGTCATGATACCCAATGATCGAGTTGAAAAGAGGACAGAAGCTGAAAACAAAAGTTCATACAGTTTTTGGTTTGCTATGGTGATTATTCTAGTCTTGACATCGCATTACAGTAACCATATCTAAGCATTGATATTTAAGCGTTGATAAATTTACTCTTGTCCTTGTCTGTTTGTAGTAGAAATCCAAAAATTATAGTTTAAGACATATTATGAATCTACGTTTTCTTTAATTAAAGTTGCTGTAAATTCTGAAAAATTATCGTTCTTTACATTTTATAAAATATTGGACTTTTGCCAAAGACGTAAAAGTTAAAAAATGTGTTGAAGTTAACTGCGCACTCTCTGTCTTTTTCTCTTAAGAGTTCAGCAGCTAATATTATATCAGTGGAATTTTTAAAAACTTACGCAGGCAGATATTTATAAAACTCTATAAGTTCAGGTTTAAGACCCGGTGTCAATGTTCAACGAGTCCTGCAAAAGAAAAATATTTGTCTATTTGGAAACCCAAAAGTGGGGCTGACAAAACTTCCTGGGTTTCATAAGAAATTTATCCTGAAGAACTATCTACTTCATGAGACAAATTCATGTGGAACCAAATTTTGGGGATTTTACGGAAAAATATCGATATTTTTGCACCCAATGAAAGGAATTTTTATATGACGTTAATACGGGATATATTGAAAAAAATCCCCAAAATTTTGTTCCCCAGAATTATGTATCGTAAGGTTCATTTTCAGAAATTTCGTTTCCCATTTTATGTCATGGCCATAACATTGTTTTATTATCGAACTATTATTGAGTCGAGAGTGTATTTGTTGAAGTTGTAAAACATATCTATATTAATATGTACATGTTTCTTTTATTAACTTGATCAGATTTATTTCTTTCTCAATAACACAATAGCTCAATAAAAAGACATTCCACTAACAATCTGATGGGAAGAGGGTGATTTTCTAAAGTGATGACAGACAGCTACGATTGACATCATTATCAGGGTTTGGACTTTTAGAACGGTGAATTGATGACGTCATTATCAAGGTTTAGAATAGCGAATTATTGATTTCAAAGCGCCATTAAATTCCATCTAGAGCTAAGGCCTGCTTCAACCTACACGCCTCGAACATGGTACTACTGTGAATTTTGCATTATCCAACATCTAATTATCTAATTAATGATCTAACATCTGAAGAGATTGGAGTTTAAACGTTATACTTCTAACTGATACGCCAGTATCATCATCAGAAGCTTCCGAAAATCATGTGATTATTATCGTCAGATTATTTTGAAAATGATTTAGTAGTACCCGCAAGAAGCTTGAACACAAAATTAGACATTATAACACCACCACGCTTAAAATGTTTGCTTCTGCAGCCGTTTAATTAAGTAATTACTTAACACTGACGTGTCATCCAATCCGTCTAATCGTTTGACAAAGGTTAGAATGAGGGTCGATGCATTTAGCGTAAGTACAGGTACAATTTGGTGCGCATGATTTATAAAATTAAAGAAATTATAAAGTTATAAGATTATCAGAATCTAAATTCTAGAAGTGGAACTGAAGTACGTAATAAAAGTTTTGCCCTGAATCGCTGATGTAACAAGTTCTGAGAACGCCTTCTGAAATTTCCACACGACCAACATTTATACGTACCTCATACTGATGAATCAGTGTATTCATGTACGTATATGGTGCCGCGCTGCAACTTCAAAATGATAATATTGATAATGATTCTGATTTCTTTATCTCGTAACTACAGCTTCGCAAGTCTTCGCACTTCACTCAGTGGAATAGGGCAAACTCAAAATAGTACCTAGTCAGGCGTTGTAATGTTGCATGTCCCGCTGATGCTGGATCAGCCACGAAACGTCTAGTTTCAGCGAGAATCGGGGCTAGCATCATCCGCGAGAATCAGTCGTGAAGTATGTGCGCGGCGACAGGGATATTATGAATTATCATTAAATAGATAGAAAAACAAATCCTTACCTTGTCAGCATTTCAAGAAGGAGGTGAATTAGAGATGTCAGAAAGAGGAGGAGGAGGGGGAAGCTGGAAGTGAGAACAAGGGAGGAGGATGTTAGGGTGGAGACATCAGTCATCAGGACCGGACCAAATCCTGAGGGGGGGTTAGGATATTGGAAGGAGGAAAAGGAAAGAGGAATTGTCAGACTTTGTCAGATTTGGAGGGTCGGGGCGCGAATTCCATTTTTTAAATTAAGAAATGGAATATTTCACATCTTTACGATACAACATTTACCTACCTAAAAAGAGAGCAGCACCTAGTATAGTACCTTGAGAGTTGAAGATTATTAATTGCACTTTACTCCCACCTAAATCACAATATCACTATTTGCCGCGCACAAGAAATATGCGGTGTGACGTCATCAACTCACTACATTGAGCTATGATAATGACGTCAACCGCCCACCTACAACCCTTTGCGGGTATAGGTCTTGAGAGTTGAAGGTATCTACTATGGTACTTGGTCCCTGAAAACATGTTATTTTCACCACCGCATTTTCTGTGAGTCGTGTTTCCACTGAAACACACTCCTGCCGGACACTCTCTCCTGACACCTCACCTGAACAGAGTTAGCCAATCAGCAAGCAGGGATCGTTTTATACTGAGCGCTGAATGGTCGAGCCATGTCCTATTGAGCCTCAGTGGGAAATGGCCAGTAGAGGGTAAACTTATTGACGATATAAAGTAAAAAGGGGTAACAGTTACCTTAATCAGATGATCCAAACCATCGTTATGCTCTTGTTACCAATGCTCATGGTATCAAGAGCTGATACCCAGATACCCTACTGTTACCATGGTAACAAAGGATCCCCTACTAACCCTGTAGAAAACATCCCTGAAGATCCCCTTTGGTCTTATAACCGGACCCCAGTCTGAATACTCCTGTTACCATGGTAACAAAGGATCCCTATGACATAACCCTGTAGAAAAACATCCCTGAAGAAGTCCCCAAACTTTAAAAATGTTCCACCCAGTTAATACCTGTTTGAATGCATGGTAACAAAGGATCCCCTACTAACCCTGTAGAAAACATCCCTGAAGATCCCCTCGGGTCTGCTCCACCCCAGTCTAATACTCCTGTTACCATGGTAACAAAGGATCCCCTACTAACCCTGTAGAAAACATCCCTGAAGATCCCCTCGGGTCTGCTCCACCCCTTCCTTATGCGTTTGTTACCATGGCTCCAAGGATCCCTGAACTGAGTGTCCCCAGCAGCTTGTTGTGTTTGGTAACAAAGGGTATCCACTCCTCCTGAGCCTCCTGTTACATGGCCATGGGTAACAAGGGATCCCCTACTCACCCTATATAGAAAACATCCCTGAAGATCCCCTCAGGTCTGCTCCACCCCAGTCTAATGGTCATGTTACCATGGTAACAAGGAATCCCCACTGCTGTTACCCTGTAGAAAACATCCCTGAAGATCCCCTCGGGTCTGCTCCACCCCAGTCTAATACTCCTGTTACCATGGTAACAAAGGATCCCCTACTCACCCTATAGAAAACATCCCTGAAGATCCCCTCAGGTCTGCTCCACCCCAGTCTAATACTCCTGTTACCACGGTAACAAAGGATCCCCTACTCACCCTATAGAAAACATCCCTGAAGATCCCCTCAGGTCTGCTCCACCCCAGTCTAATACTCCTGTTACCATGGTAACAAGGGATCCCCTACTCACCCTGTAGAAAACATCCCTGAAGATCCCCTCAGGTCTGCTCCACCCCAGTCTAATACTCCTGTTACCATGGTAACAAAGGATCCCCTACTCCTGCTCTCCTGTTACCACGGTAACAAGGGATCCCCTAGTCCCCTACTCACCCTGTAGAAAACATCCCTGAAGATCCCCTCAGGTCTGCTCCACCCCAGTCTGATACTCCTCTCACCGGGTATCTTGTATCGGAGAGAGGGTTTGTGGGAAGGTTTCTCCTGCTGGGTGGTGATGGAGGTGCGGGTAGGAGAGCCGCAGCCGACTGCCGTACAGCCACTCACCTGGGAAAATCGTGGGGTTTGCTACATCCAAAAGAATGAAATTGACAGTTCGTGGTGAATGGTCGACTGCTATAGACCCACTCACCTGGACGGGATTTGCTGATAAAGAGTGTGTTACCCATTCACTGGATTCTGCTAGAAAATAACTAATTTTGACTCATAAGACGCCATTTTGTCACACTTTTGAGTTTCCTGAGAAAGTATTAAAAACGATAGATTTCTATGAGGATTTTATGGCCCGTGAATAAATAATCTTCGAATCCTTGAATAAAAACCTCAATAGCGTAACTTGAGCAAGGCAGGAGTTGCTTCAAATTCACAAATCTTATGGGGACATAGCTGTCCGTCCAATCTGAGTCGTATTCAGATTGCTGGTAGGAAACTTTGTAGGTTTCTATAGCCCCGTTCCTCCTCCTGGGAAATTAACTGTTAATTAACGGTCAAATTAACTGTGATTAACTCGGTAAAATATCAGTTCCCAAGGCCGAGGACTTGATCGATCCTTACCAACATTACAACTTTACAAGAGTTCTTATGTTATCAATCTTGCCAGGAAATCAATCTTATGTAACTCATTGCGGGAAATTAAGATAAAATGTTTAATTTGACTAAGGCTTCAAAGGGGGCCCTCCATTACATATACGGCCTAAAGGGCCTCTTTTATATTCTATGAAGCTTTAAAACATGAAGGCTTAAAGTAAGGTATTAAGGTAACGAGAGCTTACTGAATGGGCAGTAGTCCCATTCACAGGACCCTGTTACCAAAGAAGGCGGTTATTTTCGACGATTTAGCAGCACTCACAATGTTTTTGATGTCATCTCCACCGCTTATTAATTGAGCGTATATTATCAGTAATCAGAGAACTTACTGTATGGGCAGTAGCCCCCATTCGCACGCCAGCTCAGTAGACCCTGGAGTTGAGGAGCATTTGAGGCTCTCAGGGCCTTCGGAAGGAACATCCTCGTGGGTGGAGAAGTCCTTTCTCTGACCAACGAGATCTCCCAGAGACTCAACTGTGGGGAAGGGGTAATGGGAACAGAGCCGAAAGTTCCGGGTTCGATTATATAGTGCCACAGGTGAGCGACTGTGGGTGAGTATTTACTTATCTATTATTTCTTGACTTGTAGCCAATAATATACGCTATGAGGACAATTCATGACTCAACTAAAGCAAGTGATCTATCAACCAATCAATCAACTAACCAATCAATCAACTAACCAATCAATCAATCAACCAACCAATCAATCAACCAATCAACCAACCAACCAACCAACCAACCAATCAACTAATCAACTAATCAACTAACCAATCAACCAATCAACCAACCAATCAATTAATCAACTAACCAATCAACCAATCAACCAACCAATCAATTAATCAACTAACCAATCAATCAATCAACCAATCAATCAATCAACCAATCAACTAATCAACTAACCAATTAACTAATCAACTAACCAATCAATCAATCAATCAACCAATCAACAAATCAACTAACCAACCAACCAACCAACCAACCGATCAACTAATCAATCAATCAACCAACTAACCAATCAACTAACCAATTAACTGGAACCAATCAACCAACCAACCAGCCAACCAATCAACCAACCAACCAACCAACCAACCAACCAACCAACCAACCACCCAACCAATCAATCAACCAACCAACCAATCAACCAACCAATCAACCAACCAATCAACCATCCAACCAACCAACCAATCAATCAATCAACCAATCAACAAATCAACTAACCAACCAACCAATCAATCCACTAACCAATTAACTGGAACCAATCAACCCACCAACCAACCAACCAACCACCCAACCAATCAATCAACCAACCAACCAATCAACCAACCAATCAACCAACCAATCAACCATCCAACCAACCAACCAATCAATCAATCAACCAATCAACAAATCAACTAACCAACCAACCAATCAATCCACTAACCAATTAACTGGAACCAATCAACCCACCAACCAACCAACCAACCACCCAACCAATCAATCAACCAACCAACCAATCAACCAACCAACCAACCAACCAACCAACCAACCAATCAACCAACCAACCAATCAATCAATCAACTAACCAATTGACCAACCAATCAATCAATCAACTAACCAATCAACCAACCAACTAACCAATCAACCAACCAATCAACCAACCAACCAACCAACCAACCAACCTACCAACCAATCAATCAACCACCCAACCAATCAACCAACCAACTAATCAATCAACTAACCAATTGACCAACCAATCAATCAATCAACTAACCAATCAACCAACCAACTAACCAATCAACCAACCAATCAACTAACCAACCAACTAACTAACCAACCAACCAACCAATCAACCCACCAACCAACCAATCAACCACCCAACCAATCAACCAACCAGTCAATCAACTAACCAATTGACCAACCAATCAATCATTCAACCACCCAACCACCCAACCAACCAACCAACCACCCAACCAATCAATCAATCAACCAACCAACCAACCAAACAACCAATCAACTAACCAATCAACTGGAACCAATCAACTCAACGTAGACACTGTATTTCACCCCCGGATGAAGTCCTTCCAGCACATGATACAGCTCCCCAGTACTTAGTGACGTCATAGTTTCATCCCATACTGTGTTGTTTAGTATCACTGAGTAGACTAAGGGAGCAGCTCCGTTGTTTTGCGGCTCCGTCCATGATAAGCGGGCACTCCTGTGGGGACGAGCCGAGTGTATTATTGTGAGGTGGAGTCGAGTGTATTATTGTGAGGCGGAGCCGAGTGTATAAATGAATCTGTGAAAAAAGATAAGACTTCTGAATGCTAGTTCATAATCAAGCCTACATGATTTAAAAAAGTGTTATAATTTTTACGTACGTTGAACTCAGAACTGTAACGAGTAGAGGATAACAATCATTGTCACCCTGGTACCCACTGTCACCCTGATAGCCATTGTCACCTTGGTACCCATTGTCACCCTGATAGCCATTGTCACCTTGGTAACTGTTACTTGAATATGTCTCTATGAACACCGGTTCGCTCAGAGTATTTCCAACCCAGTTACTAGCTTCAACCTTGCGAGGGAAAACTTTATTCTCTATGCTATTTTAATAAAAATTAACCATTGCAATCCATATTATGTATTTTACTATTTGAGATTAAATCCGAAGCAGAGAATCCAGTTTACATATCCAATATATAATCTTATTTCAACAGATAACCCATGGTAACCTGGTAACCAGTTACAGTATGAGACCTCGAAGGAGGTACCGAGAAACCTGATACCATGGTAACTGTTACCATGCTGCCTGTTACCATGGTAACTGTTACCATGCTGCCTGTTACCATGGTAACTGTTAGCATGGAAGCTAACTAAACCTGATAAAATCCTGTGTCTAAGTCTGTTGCACAGGTCACAGTGATCGTAACTATCTCCGATGTTCTATTCAAGTAGCATTGTTTGTGCCAACCATCGTTCATTTGAAACACCCGCCCGTTCAGAAAACACGAGAACTAAACAAAGTGGTGTCAGGGTGGTTGGTGTCAGGGTGGACTGGTGTCAGGGTGGACTGGTGTCAGGTTGGAGTGGTGTCAGGGTGGAGAGGTGTCAGTGTGGAGTGGTGTCAGGGTGGATTGGTGTCAGGGTGGAGTGGTGTCAGGGTGGACTGGTGTTAGAAGCATGTGCTTTCAGAGTGAAGTGGTGTCAGGGTGAAGTGGTGTCAGGGTGAAGTGGTGTCAGGGTGAAGTGGTGTCAGAGTGAAGTGGTGCCAGAGTGAAGTGGTGTTAGAAGCATGTGCTTTCAGAGTGAAGTGGTGTCAGGGTGGAGTGGTGTCAGGGTGGAGTGGTTTCAGAGAGAGGTGGTGTCAGTGTAAAGTGGTGTCAAATTGAAGAAAACGAAAAATAAATCCGATAAGGTTTTTCGGGGATCATTAGCGCTGCTCGTCAATTGTGCAATGGTTAAATTCTTGAATCTTGATTCACCTCGGTTAAGGTTAGGATTAACTTCAAGTCGTCTTTATTACCATTTGTGATGGGAAAGTCAATCGAGAAATTCGAACTTAACCTGACTTTCTGAAAATGGAGAAGAATCTAGTAAAATGTTAAATATCATGTGAATCATTATTACAGTTGGAAAACTATCCGAGGTCCATGAATCAAAGGTGGACAGAAATAACGTAAGTATGAAGTTTGGTAGCATGTAACCGTCATCTGCATACCATCACAGTAACAGCCCCAACTAGCAAACGACCAGTTACCATTTCTCAATAAATCCGGTATCAGTTACTGGTTAGGCAACAAGTTACAGTTAACAGGTTTTTCGGTTGGCTACAAACGCCCGGTGAACCGCTATTTCGGTTACTCTCAACCTATGTTGATGGTCTCATTATCAGGTTAGAACGGCGAATTAATGACGCCTTCATATTAGGAATAATCGAGGTATATCTATGCCCATATAAGGAATAATTGACTCATCTCACATCGGTAGAATAAGAGAAGGTTATGTTTGGAGTTTCCATGATAGCTATATCATATTTGGCGAAGTTGAACGACGTCAATCCCGACCTGAGAGGTGAAGATCGGTGTCAGAATGAAGTGGTGTCAAAATGACTTGGTGTCAAGGTGAAGTGGTGTCAAAATAACTTGGTGTCAAGGTTAGGAGGTGTCAAGATGAAGTGGTGGCGAGGTGAAGTGGTGTCAAAATGACTTGGTGTCAAGGTGACTTGGTGTCAAAGTGATTTGATGTCAAAGTGACTTGGTGTCAAAGTGTCTTGGTGTCAAGGTGACTTGGTGTCAAAGTGAAGTGGTGTCAAAGTGACTTGGTGTCAAGGTGAAGTGGTGTCAAGGTGAAGTGGTGTTGAAGTGAAGAGGTGTCAAAGTGACTTGGTGTCAAAGTGACTTGGTGTCAAAGTGACTTGGTGTCAAAGTGACTTGGTGTCAATGTGACTTGGTGTCAAGGTGACTTGGTGTCAAAGTGATTTGGTGTCAAGGTGACTTGGTGTCAAAGTGACTTGGTGTCATTGGACGTGGTGTCAAAGTGACTTGGTGTCACTTACCACTTTAAAATAGCAGTACACTCCACTATGTTCTCCAGCACGTCTCTAAAAGTGTAGTTTTGAAGGACTCCGTAGCAAATCTTATCGCTGAATGACAATAATCTGGAGGAGGGCCAAGATGAGGGTATGTCTTGATCTTTCAATTCAAGAAATAGTTTAAACATGAGGCAAAGTCTTGGTTCGTGACTTCAAGAAATAGTTTGAACACGAGGCAAAGTCTTGATAATTTACTTCAAGAAATAGTTTTAACATGATCTTGAATTCAAGAAATAATCCTTATTAACAGCATTTTTGAAGATAAATTTTAAAGCGTGACAAGTGACAACGGGGCAATATAAGCTCAGCTCAACAGCATTAAGCGGTTGTAGGACATTTCATCTCACGACATTTCATCTCAAGACACTTCATCTCCTTGTCCTGACCCTAACCCTAACCCAGACCCTTACCTTTGCGTAGAGCTGACATATTGCGAGATGAAGTGTCTTGAGATGAAATGTCCGTTCGGCCGTTCCCCTCTCAGGACACTTCATCTCCCTGTCCTGACCCTAACCATAACCCTAACCGTAACCTTAACGCCCCGAAAAACGCCTATCGTCGCAGACGTTTAAAAGATACGCGTGCAAAAAACAGGCGTTTCAAAGAAAGCGCTATGATAATGACGTCATCTTCTCCTCCTACATCTGGGCATACCTGTCACTTTTTTCGTGGTAAGACATTCTAGCACCAGCGTACGACGAGTTTGGAGCAACATCAACGAAAACCTGAAAAAATTGGGGTACATGAAAAATTGAAGACTGAACATTGCTGCTCTTTTAGAAAATTTATTGTATATTGCAGGTAGCAGGACTTTCGTTTCTTATCAAACACCGATGTAAAATGAGAGTACTTAATCATAAAATTCCTCATAAGATTATCTGTTATTTTCACAGGTGAATTCAGTCATTAGGTAATTTCCTAATTGAAAGTCAGACAATTCAACTTCAAATATCTGTTGAATTTGGAAAAACCACTTGAAGTCATGAATTTTCTTTAATATGATAAGTTTGTAACTGTATCTACTGGCATATCAAATCAAACATGCGTGACGCTTTTAAAATTCCATAAGCAAGCATTGAATATGTGAATCATTAATGGGAAAAAAGAGCATGTTTCCGGACTCCCTTTTTGCGGGAAGCACGTTTCTCAAAACCCTTGAGAGTTCCAGAGAAATGAACATTAAAAAAGTTTTATTGTTCCTTTTACGTCAAAACCAAAGGGGTATTTTTTAAACCCAAAAAGAAAAACCCGGGAGGGGAAATTTTTTTAATTTGGCCCCCCCCAAAATTTGAATGGCAAATTCATTTTTGGGAAAGGAAATTTTTGTTAAATTTGGGCCACAAAAGTTAAAACCAAAAACTTGGGTTTCCTAAATCGAAAGGGGATGTTTTTTGGGACCTTTTGTCAGATATGCCCAAAAGTGTAAACCATGGGTTGGGGGCGGGGCCATTTTTAGGGCATTGGACCCGAAAACGTATTATATGAATAACATATTTTGGGGTTCCCGGTGCCAACCCCACGCCCAAACCCCCGGGCCCCGCCCAAAACCCCCTCCCCTAAATGTCGGAAAAGGGGGTGTCAAACAAACCCGGGGCGTGGGGATTTGAAACCCAATAGCCTAAAAAAATATTATTATGATGGGGAAAAACATTTTGAGTTCCTTGGGGCCCAAACCAACCATCTCCCAAAATTTAACCCCCAGCCAAAAGCCTAAAAATTTTTCAAATTTTCAAAAATCCCATGGATGGGGCGTGGCGAGGGGAACCGATATGCCTCAAACGTATTATTATAGTGGAAAAAATTTTAAGGGTTTTTTGGGGGAAAAACCATTCCAACTTTGGCCCCGCCCAAACCCCCCGTCCCATAAACCGGGAAAAATGTTAAAAAAATCAAAAGGGCCCCTGGGGGGAGTGGCGATTTGGGGACCAGATATGCCTCAAAAAAGTATTATCATGATGGAAAATATTTTGAGCCCGGCCCAAAAAATTTCCAACTTTTGGGCCCGCCCAAATTCCCCCAAAAAACCCCTAAATGGGGAAAAATTTGTCAAATATGTGTCAAAGTCCCCTGGAGGAGTGGGATTGAAGGGGTAAGACCGAAAAAGTTTTTATTATAGATAAATATTTTGAGTTCCTGAGTGCCAAACCAACCCCCCAACCCCCCACGCCCAAATTAAGTCCCCCCCTGCTCGAAAGGTGTCCTTTTTGGGCAAAAAAAATGGGTTTAGAAGATAGTCAAAAGGTATTGTGAATTGGGAAAAAACATTTTAGGTTCTTAGTGCCAAACCAACCATCTCCAAATTTTGGACGCCCCTTTCCATTTCCCCTTTAAACAAGGGAAAATTGTGTAAAAATAGTAAAACCCCGGGTGGGGCAAGCCTTTAGAAATTGAGACCAAATAGCCCCTTTTCCCAAAATTTTTATTAGATAAAAAATTTTTAGGGTTCCCATGCCAAACCAACCATCTCCCAAATTTCCTTTGCCCGGGGCCCCCTCCCTGAAAAGTGTTTTCAAAAATTTTTGGGCCCAAAAATCCCATGGGTGGGGCTTGGGTTAACCCGAAAATGCCTCAAAAAATTTATTATGATGGGGAAAACATTTTAGAGTTCCCAAAGGGCCCAAACCCAAACCCTTCCCAAATTTTTTTACCCCCCCAAAAACCCGTCCCAAATGAAAAAATTAAAAAAATTGGCCAAAAAATCCCATGGTGGGTGGGATTTAGGGAATATAATCAAAAAATATTATTAATTATGTGGGGAAAAAAATATTTTAGTTCCGGGAAAAAACCCCAAAACTCAACTTTCCCCCCCAAAACACACGTCCATAAAAAGCGCGAAAAGTTGGCCCAAAAATGTCGTCCATGGATGGAGTGGGGTTTAAACAGATATGCCTCCAAAACGTATTTTTTATGATGGGAAAAAATTTTGAGTTTCCGGTGCCAAAACCCCCACTCAACTTTTTCCCAAACCCAAGTCCCATAAATGGGGAAAATGTGGTCAAATTTAAAAGGGCCCCCGGGTGGGGCGGGGATTTTAGCATATAAAAAATTTTATGGGAAAAATATTTTTAAATTCCTGGGCCAAAACCCCACCCCCAACCCCCCCAACCCAAACCCACGTTCCCCTCCTTTGGGGCTTTTGGGTTAATTTAAACTTTTCGCATTTAGGGACGTGAATTTAAAAAATTAAAAGGGAAAATTTGGTTTGGACTCAGGGAAATCTAAAAAAATGTTTTCCCATCATAATAACGTTTGGGGGGATATCTGGTCTCAAATCCCTCCAAGGGGCTTTTGGTTTAAAATTTTGCATTTTTGGGACGGGGATGGGCTAAAAGGGAAAATGGTTGGTTGGACCCAAACTTTTAAAAAATCCCCTTCAATTATTTTAAACTTTAAATCCTTAACCCCCTCCCATCCATGGTTTAAAATTTGACAAATTTTAGGGGGATTTTGGGCGTGGCCCGGGTTGGGGGTAGTTTTTTTGGGTTTCTGGGGAAACCCCAAAAATTTAATTATCAAAAATTTAAACAAGGTATTTTTCCCCAAATCGCCCATCCAATTTTGGGCATTAAATTTTAACACTTTTTTAAAGGGAGGGGAAAAAAAGGGTTGGGGTTTTTCCCCAAAAACCCCCATCTCCACAAATTTTTAAACCGGTTTCCTTATGGCTTGACACAGATTTTCACACTTTTGGGGCATTTATGGGGGTGGAATTTGGGGGGCCGAGGGTTGGGCGGTTTGGTTTTGGGACTCCCGGAACTCTAAATATGTTATTCCCCTCATAATAATACGTTTCGGGTCATATCATATAAATCGCCACGTCCCATGGGACTTTGACACATATTTGATGTTACTTTTTCTTTGGTGGGGATGGGATTTAAGTGTGGCCGAAAGTTGGAGATGGTTGGTTTGGCACTCAGGAACTCTAGAATATGTTTTCCCATAATAATACGTTTTGGAGGCATATCTGGTCTCAAATCGCCACGTCCCATCCATGGGACTTTTGACCACATATTTGACACACTTTTCGCGCATTTATGGACGTGGGATTTGGGCGGCCAAAGTTGGAGATGGTTGGTCGGTACTCACAAACTCTAAAATATGTTTTCCCATCATAATAATACGTTTTCAGGTCATATATCGCCTCAAATCCGCCACGTCCCATCATGGGAATTTTGACACGTATTTGACACACTTTCGCATTTATGGGACGTGGGATTTGAGCGTGGCCGAGTTTAGGGATGTTTGGTTTGGCACTCAGGAACTCTGATATATGTTTTCACATCATAATACGTTTTGGAGGCATATCTGGCCTCAAATCGCCATGTCCCATGGCCTGATAGTTAATACACATTTGACATTTTCCTCACATACGTGAGATTTTGGCGTGGCTAAGGGTTGAGTGTTGTTAGTTTGGAACTATTGGGAAGTTTTGGGTAATATATCGCCTCAAACTGCCACGTCATGAGACTTTTGATTCCCATTTCACACACTGTTCACGCACTTGCCACTAAAACTTTCAGTACTTGATTAGCAATGAACCTTACTTAAGCAATTAGCCACCACAAAAACATGTTTTGTATCAAGTTAAAACGTTCGACATCATCAGGCTGAAATTGTATGTCCATCATTATTATTGCTTTCAAGCAGACATATTTGAATATTGATGGTTTTGAGGGACAATCAATATCAAAACAAAGCATTATACATTTTGATACCCAAATTTCAAACTGTGACAAAATCAATAGCTGAAATCCTACTTCGTAAACTTACAACTATAAAGGAGATAGACAAAAAGTCGGAACTGCTACTGATAGTGTGTGAACGGGATTGTGCATTGTTGATAAATTTTGCAGCGTGCTTGGGAGGAAATTGCAAATGCGCGCGCGAAGGGCGCGCATTTGGAGTGCTGAAATTCGCGGCGCGGCTTGACACAAGTCCCGTAAAACATGTCCTGAATCGAAAAGCGAAATTAGATTTTTATACGTAACGTAGCGCGCGAAGCATTAATTTGTGGATATCTTTGCGCAAAATGGCAATTTGTGACGCGCGCCGCGCACTGTGTTCATTTTGTGGATTTGACATTGCGCGCCGCAAAAACGCCAAGTATCAGGATCTATCCGGAAAAAGTTGCCAAATTCGACTCAAAAATCTCACAGATTCGCTTTTAAAGCGAATCTGTGAGATGTTTGAGTCGAATTTGGCAATTAGTAATTTTGATGAATTTAATTTGAATGAAACGGCCTCATGTCATTCCCGACTTTCATCATCGAATAAACGTATCAAAACCCTACGAATCTTGATTTAATGATTTAAAAATAAAAATTGGTGTCTACAAAATTGTGATATCACATACTACAATCTACATAGGTCAAAATAACCTCAACACATTACACAAATGAATTGTCGTACGATGTATGACCCGCTGACGCCAGCCGCGAAGGCGCTGATTCTCGAGAGGGTCTGTCAACATGAGACAACAAATGAACAATGCCACTAATGATCTATCACTAATGCTCAGAAAACCAGGTCCTAATTTGGGACCTAAACCCAGAGAACCGTACATTTTATGACAGATGAAATAGGTGTGAAGGGCGGATTACAGTGGCTCCTAAAGAAGCTTGAAGTTGTGCGCATGAAATTGGGAATTCAACACATTATAAGTTATACATTATCCATTACAAGCGGCAACATGCCCCCTCTACACACATCATTACCACATGCATTGAGCAATTAGCATGATTTACCAGGGGTTTTATTATTAATCTGTACTTTTAGTAATGCGTGGTGCAAGGCAAAGGATCTTGTGGATGCTATATGGCTATAAAGGGCACATATACTCAGTAAGAGTCGAGAATATGACGTCATTATCAGGGTTCTTAATGGTGTGTTGAGGGCGTCAAATGGCCAGCTGTTCGTGAGGGAAGTGTATGCGATGGCTAATGGTATAAGCTCAATTTATCAAGTCACAATGGGCGCTATAATTATAAAGTTTTGCCCCCTGGAATCTGTTTTTATTGCTTGCATATTTACTTGCGTGTTATAGTTATAGTATGTTGTTATAGTTAATCAGGAATCCTCTTGAAGATTCCAAAAAAGCCAAAATTCTGCGTTAGATGAAAAATTTAAGATTTAAGAAACAATTATCAAATTAGCTCATTTTTCTCTTCATGAGTTTAAACCTTTTTACTTGTTCATACGTATCTAGAAGCTACCAAACTACCAATTAGGTTCTTGGATACTGTAGTCATCAACATGAACCCACGGTTAGTACGGAACATAGAGACAAAGCTTCAAAGACAATTCCTGGGTCATTAGACCTCTACAAATACCAATTACAAGACCTCTGTACGGCACTTTAATTACTAATTATCAGTAATTAGCTGCCTTATCTTCCTGCTTAGAGCGTTGTTCCTGTTGCGGGAATCTCCCGGGCATCTTGTTAATGTTCGGCAGAACTGGGACATACAACATACATAGGCGGTTATGAGAGACGGAATAATCAAGGTTAAGAATGGTGAATTGATGACGTCATTATTAGGGTTAGAATGGTGAGTTAGTGACTTAACCCTACCAAGTTTAACAAAACATCCCATGAGCATCTTCCCGTTTATCGCATTATGCTAATGAAACATTGCTCAGAACAGAGACTTTACTTTGTAAGGGCAGTTTGTACCTTATGTCATAGGCGGTTATAAGATGACGTCATTATCAGACCGTAACGTGGTAAGTTGATGACATAGTAAATCGCCTATTGCACGTGCATATGTTGGCTTGGAGCTGTATTTGTAATCTCAGGGTGCTCATCTGCGTATATACACTGTCACGCTCAGAACCTTCAATTTGTCACTTTTCTTATACCTCATATTGCTGCAGCTTGAAACGTTCATTGCGAGATAAGAGACGTTTGAGATAAAAACAAAGAGGCTTCGCAAAGTTTTGGCTCGTAGAATGGTTTGAATCTCGTGCGATTGCATCTCGTACTTTTGTACTTTCGGATTCTTTTCACCGCAGCTGCATCGCTATGTTAGCTTAACATGAGCTTATTCTTTAGCATTCAACGTGAAGTAAAAAGAAGGTACATTTGCGCTTCACTAAGTACCCAGGCGCGGCGTAATACGCCGCGCCTCGAAAGGTCGGGACAGCAGAGTTAACATAATATCGTAATATTAACGTGAATTGATAAATAAGTCCAAAAAGGTCTGTCACCTCTGTCTGTACTGAGGTGTCAGACTTATCAATTATTCGATTACTTGAGTCCATTACGAGATGAAAAGGAATTAAAAAAGGCCCAATAGCGTTGTATTAGCTAATTCTCTTCAAGTCTACGTGTACGTACGCCCAGTAGATTGCATGTACCGATGAGCTATGGACAAGCCCACACAGTAAACGCCCAAAATCAGCATATATTCATTACCATAACACGGCCTCTCTATACACCACATGACGTCACTAACGCACCATTCTAAACGATGATAATGACGTCACTCTCAACCGTTTATGTGTTGTTCGTATATTTATATTCATTATATACCGATAGTAAAGAGAATAGCCCGCCATACAGTAGTGATAGTACTGTCTTCGCTGTCTTCAGAGCCTATATATGCAAATCAGTAGAGTGTACAGGCATGTTTAGATGAGCTATTTGTCTTGGACTGCTTTCTGACTTCCGTTGCAATATAAAGTGGTTTCAAAAGTTCATTCCGTACACATATACAAACCGATCGCTTCTCTCGTTTAGCAGTAAAGACAGGATGGATTGGGGAAGCAATCATTTCCCCTTATAATAACGTCATTAATTCACCATTATAAACCCTTATAATAACGTTATCAATTCACCACTCTAACCCCTTATAATGACGTCATCATCCTCCATTCCAGCCCCTGAACATGCCATCCCACCTAATGCTCTGCTTGCATCCCATATAATGTGAGGTGCAATGATCTGCTGGATATGAGTGTGTGTTTGGGGGTTAGACAACCCTCCAATCTCCATTATATATTGTTTGGGTGGTGGAATACAGGACCATTCTATACCTGCATAATATGTTCGGCATTCAGCGTCTGCTTTTCATTCATTCTTACTCATTCTATTCAGATCTGTGTGTTTGGAGCTGGGGCGTAGCCAGGGTTTTGGATTTAGGAGTAGCCTAGTTTCCAACACTAATTTAGGGGTCCACTAGTTTCATTTCAATGTCTTATTTTGCTTGGCTGCAAGCTTTAATTTCCATAATCTCTATCTGAAAAGGAGGAAATTGCCCGTGTTTCTTTGCCCCTGGCTACGCCCCTGGGGCCTGTTTTGGAGCCAGGAGATATTAGACACACCTGCATTATGTATTGTTTAGTGGACCCAGGAAAGGATTAGGGTTGGGGTGAGTCCGCCTGAGTTCCGCCTAAAGAAAGTCGGCATTCCCCCAGACTTCCAGGATATTATTAGACAGCCCTGCATTATGTATTGTTTAAACAATACATAATGAGGGGCTGTCTTATGATAGCCTGGAAGTCTGGGGAATGCCGACTTTCTTTAGGGTGCAAAAAGGATCTATATGGCATGGATCTGCAGAGTAGTTATCGGTGCCGTATTGAAGCTTACCGTATTTAGAGCTTGCTCGTAGGGCCCCGATATCATCTTGGCATTAAGCCAACGTTTTGCAGTCCTTGTTTTTGGTTTTACTTGTAATTGTATGCTTTCTAGGGAACTTTCCTATTCTTGATGAATTAGCTACTCTATGAAAGTTCTCTATGCGTAAAGATGTAGTTTGTTAACCTAGCAATTAACAAAATCATCGTTTATCTGATCCCTGGGATATCTTTAACGTTTGGAACTCTGAGTGCACACAATGACAATGTTTCTCCTGGGTATCATAGTTTTGGTGTTTGGTGACCTGTTCAGTACTGGTTCTACAGTGGATGATCTACAAGAGTTCCTGGAGACTCAAGTTCCTCTTCTAACCAAGGTAAGCCAGAATCTCATGATATACCAGAAGATTATTACTCAATTCTTTTTGTTATTCTTTGGCTGAACCATGAACGAAGTTATCGAAAAATGATGGATAACGGACGAACAAAAAATTCTCTTTTACCAGCTTTGTCGATATATGAGAGTGAATATGAAGGTTTGCTATGACGAACTGAGTGAATCTGGTAAACTAATCTCTTCCAGGCAATAAGCAGTAAGCTGCATTCTACCCACGACTCTGCCACTTCCTACACCTCCCTCCTCTCCACCTACTCCTTCATCAACACTACCATCACCCCGCCCTCTCTTCACCAGAACACACAGGTATTTCTATCTACAAACCGCATAGTAGAGACGCACTGTACGAAGTTGCGAAAATTGGAATGCCAATAAAATTGGGATGAAATGAGCTCTTGATAAGCTTTTTGGTAATTCACTTGAGGTCATCAACGTGCACAAACTTGTAAAGTTTTTGTTGTTTTGTAAAATATAAATCTAATGTCTTTCTCAGCTGCTGATCCTACACAATATCAGCGACAGAGCCAAACAAATCCTCTCTGATCGGGAAACCAAGCTGCAGCGTAAAGTGGAGTCTATTCAGCGGGATATCCAGGCCCAGCCGAGGGTGGAGAGGGTTGTGTCGTACAATGACAGCGACTTCAGGAGGAAGGGGTCGCGGGGGTTCGTGGTCAAGCGAAACAACCCTTTTCCTTATCTCAGTCACGAGTCTAGCGACGTGTTCATCCCGGTGGTTAAAGTCATGGATAACCAGACCCGGACTGACATCTCCTGGACCAGCAAACTCATCGACTTCGCCAACCCTCCAGTCTTCTCCTACTTTATCGGGACCGTTAACGGTCTCCTGAGATTCTATCCCGGAACGGAGTGGCCGAGGGAGTTTGATATGTACGATTGTAGACTGGAGTCATGGTTCCTGGGTGCAGCTACTTCACCTCACGATATAGCTTTGCTTATAGACCGTAGTGGGTCGGTATCAGGGATATCTCTGCGAGCTATTAAGAAGATGGCTAAGTTGGTGATCAACACGATTCCGGAGAGTTATCGAATGAATGTGTTTCTGTTTAACAACGAGACTCTGCCACTCAAATCTTGCTTTAAATCTGATCCTATTTACGCTACGGATGTGATAAAGTCCGCGTTTCTCGCTCTTTTAGACGGGATAGAACCGCAGGGTCCGGGGATGCTGTATGAGACGCTAACTTCTTTAGAAGCAACCTTCTTCAACCAAACCACCAGCAATTCCTGCCCAAAGAGGATGCTTATTCTATTCACTGATGGCAGAATCGCGTTCAACACAAAACGAATCATAGAGACTCTCCAACGTATCAACGTCAAATTAATCGTCCTCGACTTCTCAAGCCCTCTAGCGTTCGGACCCAACAGCCAGCTCAAAAAACTGGCCTGCAAAGTCAACGGATACTACACATTCGTCAAAGCATTCTCTGACTGGTTCCGGGTGGCTGAGATCCTATTCGATGCGGTGTCCTCTAAACTAGTGAGGAATGTTACGGTTCAGACTGTCCCCGCAAGCTGGTCTGATGCAGTCCTCTCCTTCCACCAGGAGAGAGGAATCATCATCTCCCTGCCTCTCTACAACAAAACCAGGGAGGGGAACAGCAAACTTCATGGGGTGCTGGGAACTGAGTTGCTGCTCAAGGAACTGCAGTCTAATCTGAGCAGTGAGGCAGGGGGGCTGAGTTACGAAGTGATAGCGTTAAGCAGTGGGAGGGTCATTAGTCACCCGAGGATCCTTAAAACTTCCAAAGTCATCAGTTTGTCGCATATCAAAGTGGAGGATGGATCGTATATTATCTACCCTGAGGCGGATAAAAAACCGTCGGATAGGAAACCTTTGATAATCGCTAAAATATCATCCGTTTTGAGGCTCAAACTCAAAGATGATGAGTTAAGTTTTCATCTGATTATACCTCAAAATGACGCGTATCAGGTCTCCCTTGCACCACTTCCGAGGGAAATCACTAGGGCAAGCAGAATCATCAAGGCAACGGGAAACACTCTCATTGTCAAGGACTCTGCCTTGCATCCCTTCAGATTCAACGAGACAGAGAAACAACACATTTTCAGGTTTAACTACTGTGATAGCGCCTACAAGACGATTGTACTGAAACGGTGTTGCCCTGGATATAAACTTTACGTGTTACCTGTGCTTAGGGATATCATAGTTACAGATGGGACTTTTAAAAAGTGGAGAAATGTGAGGTTTTTCAAAGATGCGCCTGACAGGTCAACTGCTGACACTGTCATTAAGAAGTGGACTAAAGCTCCTGATTTCAATGAAACAAAGGACAATTTCACTGAGAGAAACCAGCAAGAATGGATTGTTAAGGTTACAACAAATAACACAACTCCAGACACCTCTGAAACCACTCTAGACATCTCTAACACGACGCCAAATGACACCAACTCCACTGACACCACTCCGGTTGACACTACTCTTGGAAACTTCCTCCTGACAGGACGAGGGGTGCTGAGAACCACTCTATCCACTCACAGAGATCCCTTACCCCGGAATGTGCCCGAGTGGGTGGAGTTCGCTGCAGACCCGGACAGATTCCCTCCATCCACCCTGCTGCTAACAGACTACACCAGTACAGCAGGGAGTGTCGTTCTGTCTAAAAGCGTGGATTTGAGTCTCAATGTAACGGAAAATGGAGGAAATGACCCCGGGAAAATAGTGGTGTGCGTAACGGGAACAGGAGTTAAAAGTGAGTCATTTTTCGGAATGATCAGGAAATACACCACGGATTATGGGTTAGGATCGGGGAATTACCTGTCGTATCTACTCGACCACCGGGGGTTTATATTCTCGAGCTCTGATCCCGGATTAACAGGGTTCTTGGGGAGTGTAAACGCTCCCCTATTCCAACTCCTGACAGATCAGAAGTACTACTTCCGGAGAAGTTTCACTGATTGTACGTCTGAGTGTGGTGAGGCTGTCGCGTCAGCAGGGAGACCTCACTCCATCTTCCTAAAAGAGGTGTTCCAAGCTCTTATTTCCTTCACACTCACGAGTCTGACGCAACTCACAGCACTTTGTTCGAACCAAGCGAGGGCATTCATCGCCCCTGACTCTCACATCAACAAACAGTGCTGCACAAGAATAACGACCTTTGAACGAGACTTTGCAGTTAAAGATCTAACAGTGACGGAGTATAAGAAGTGTGGAGGGAACTCAGTGATTTCCTGTCTGGAAAAGGTTGCTATACACCCCCTGCCAGCAACTAATCTCCTCCTAGTTGTAGTGGTACCTAACTCTTCCTGTCAATGTGAGATAGACACACCAGGTGATGATGTCTCTTCACAGACAGATGAGGAGGAGGGAGTGGGGAGGATCCGTGTCATGAGATAAGTCCGGGTGTACCGGATAGAGAAAACAAGTGTTTTGATGATGTGGTGAGGAGTGAGGGGGAGGAACGGTGTTTGAACTTCTGATAATCAATGATCATAATCTAACAGCAGATGATCATAATCAACACATCGTGTGAAAATGAAATCAGTTGGAAGATGAAAAGACAAATAGCAGTTGTGAAATGAGAGTCATGTACGAAACATTCAATAATGGTGCATGGTATTGTTGATTCCTGGATGGAAAGGATTGGCGATAATTCAACCAAGGACTATGCAGAAGTGATCTAGCCTGTAGCACATTTTATCGCATATATTCGATCTTTTTTGTCGATGTAAATATCAAGAGTATGTACATAACAGATGCATTTTTTAACCCTTTAGGACTTACTATAGATATGCTATTGCTTCATGATTTAGACTATCACTTTTTTATCGAAAATTTGGTATTTTTTATTTGAAATTTGTGGCCCCCACTCCACCCATATATATATATATTCGCAAATCAATATTAAATTACAAAATTAACAATTTGAAAGTGAAAAAAGCATTTCAACAATCTCAAAGTGTCAACATCGCACCAAAATCATAATTAAAAACCAACAAAGGTCAGTGCCAAAAAGCTTGCTGTGATTTTAAATTAAGTATAAATATTACATCATTACGCAACTAAAACAATACAACGCTAAAATATACAATCAATCGTAATCTGACCCGAAAAACAGCAATGAATTAATGAAAAACCAGCTCAAAAATTAAACTAGCGTGAATTTATGCTAATTGTGCAGATCGCTCGATCGATGGAGGGCTTGATAAAGACGCGCATTTTTGCTGTAATTTCGATAGAATTTTAATCGATTAATGAAGGTTCAAACAGTAAATTTGCCTATATCGAGCACTCCATCGACCAAGCGATCTGCTCGCATTTGTGTAAATTTACCCGCAGCTTGACCAACCAGCGCGCAGTACCACGCATCTCCTGACCGCTGATTGGCTGATTGGCCAAGCACAGGGGGTAAGCTAATATTCAGTTGACAAGCACAGGGGGTAAGCTAATATATTCAGTTGACATACTCGGCACAAACTGTGAACGATTGCTCACAAATAGCTTTTAGCTCTTTACCCCCCCCCCCCCCCATCAAGGTCACGGCACAGTAGTTGTTTTGCACCCTTTGCAGCAATAATCCTTTGAAAACCCCATTATCTCCCTACTCCGCACTAAATCCCTCCACCTTATTACATCTCTCCACCTCACCACCTACGTGATATTATGTGAAACTGCATCAGTGCCTCAAACTATAGTTTATGTCTCCGACTAGACATGAACACAACACTTACACTACAATTCCCCGTGAGTGAATTTGCTGAAAATGTTCTGTTTCTTGACCTTCTGACTGGAGGAGGAGGAGGAGGAGGTTTGGGTCATGTCGGCGGAATCCATCTCTTTCTTGAAAACTTTAACGTAGTGAAGCGAGTGAGATAACCTGTAGGGTGATATTCACATGATTTTCAAAAGCTCCTGATTTTAAAGTTTATCGCATCATTAAACTTTTTTAACTTGCTCCTTAAGATGATAATTATTGCACGAGATGTAGCCGAGTGCGATAATTTTAGCGTAATGACCATTTGCCAAAGTAATTCAAAACATGGATACACCGCAATGAAGCACCATGAAAAAACGTATAAAATACGTATAATTACGTAAAACACTCATAAATACGTATTAAATACGTATATTGTATAATTACGTAAAACACGCAAGTTGACTCACTGGTTGAAAGCGTTGAACAGCGTGACCACCTCTCCTCTTTCCAATTCTAAGTTAGCAGGAGTCTCGCTGCTGAACAGGATTTTCAGGGCGGTACCCAGACCCCTGATCTGAGAAAAGGAGGAGTTTTTGAGAGTGATGGTATTGACATAGTTAGTTGGTCAGGATTATCAATATATTGACTTATTGATGACCGATATCATCATCGTTTTATCGATTTATTGATGAAGAATCCGGAACCTATTGAAGGTATAAAACAAACCTGGATCTTGCCCAACAGCCAAGAATCTATATTGAGTGTCATTCTATATTGAGTGTGATTTTCACATTCCTAGTTTTCAATTTTCCAACTAAATGGCACTGATTCCCCCTGATCTGGATCTTGCCCCAGAGCCGGCACTTGTCACACGTTACACAATCCATTATCTGGGATATGTTCCGGAAGTGAACCAGGAACTCCGATAGGATCTCAGGGGCGGCGGGTCCTTTGAAGAGCTGAGCTTCGTCAAACGTGTCAGGACACGAACTGTGAAAATAAGGGGGTAAGGATGCTGACAATTGAGGGGGGGGGGGCTCCCCTAATATTTTGGAAAGCACGAATTTGGGATATGAGTAGGCCATGATGTCCGAATTCCGAAGGCCTTGACGTGTACCAATAATTACACAATATCAGACACAATAGAAGACAGTTAATGACGCTAAACAGGAATTCCCAGAAAATCTGCCTCATTTAACCAAGATCAGCCGCATTTTAAGTACAGGAATATGTAGCACAACTCACAGGAACTTCCTGACTATCTCCACTACTCACAGGAATTTCCTGACTATCTCCACTACTCACAGGAATTTCCTGACTATCTCCACTACTCACAGGAATTTCCTGACTATCTCCACGACTTGCTGCTTCGTCTTGACATCCTCCTCGGGATGCCCCGTGTGGAAATCCCACTTCTCCCACAGCGGTAACGCCTGCGGAAGGTAAACCAGGGGTTGAAAAGGGTCATACGAGCGAATACTGCGGTAAACCAGCGGCAGTCTTTTAAGTGATATCTCTTAATCTCTTATTTCCCTCAAAGAGAAATTAATTAATAATCAACTTTTTTCGTACAATATAACTGCTCCACTGACCATCACACCCCCTTTCGGGTGACGTAGGCATATAATCAATAACTAATAACTAATCAATTACCTTAGTGAAGCCCTTATTCCCCTTAATCTAATAATTAACTAATTAATTACCTTGGTAATAGCCCTCATCTCCCCTCATAATTACAAACCAATTACCTTAGTGATAACAACTTATTAGCACTTACCTTAGTGATAGCCCTCATTTCCACCAGGTACACAAAGTACAGGTTTTTCAGCCAATGAGGGCCCTCCCCTTCTGTAAGCTCCGGTAGGAAGCGCCGAGTAAACTCCCCCACGTTAGGACCCCACTTAGTGCCGAAGAAATCTGCGGGAGGTTGGTGTAATAAGGCAGTGATTCCGGCTCGTGATGGAAAGTTTCTCTGGTTCGATATTCCTTGCCATTCATACTGTGCTAAGATTGAGCTAATGAAAGGTTTATATAGTACCGAAGGAATCTGAGAGGTTGTAAAAGATATAAATCAAGGGGGGGGGGGTTGATAACTATCGATACCACACTCCCATTCGTAAGTTAATCGCTCACTGTATGCAATGTAGGTTGGGGCAAGCCTATTTAAGGTCATCAAATCTAGGCCCTTTTAGCATTTTTCGATTTGTGGGAGGCCTAAAAACTTATGAAACTAAAATGTCGATACCCCTCCTTCCCCCGCTATACCTACCTTTAAGGGGGTATTTGGCCGCCAGATGGAGTGAAATAGAGGAATGCAATCCAGACACCGCCCTGAAGAAGACTCTCTTCTCTTTACACATGTAGTTTATTGACTTGTGGGTGAGGTCAAGGAATAAACTGTCTTTCTTCGGTCTGGGGTAGGTGAGAGAATTAGAGATTCATTTCACTATTACATATGGATTGAGGTGTTCTTTAAGTGGAAGTTGAACTTTGAAAGTATGGCATCTTATTTCGAATAGGAAGAGACAGAGTGTATTAACAGACTCACTTGAAACAGTTTTCATCGTAAATGCTCCTCCAGATTCGGTTAGCATTTTCACCGCTGTAACCGGTAAACCGTTCTGGGTTTTGTAACAAGTCGTAGAACTGAGCATTCTCTGAATCTTCGTCTGAAATAAAGTGGAACTCAATCAGCCTAATAGTAATTATTCAATTATTGCTATCAGATTGTAAATACATGAAATACCGGATGCGCGGCTTGCGCGCGCAAGTGAAAATATAATTAGGACAAAACTCTACAAAAAAGATATCGCCGCTGACAGAAACGAAGTCTGTGCCTGCGACCGGCTCAATTCTTTTTCTATCCGTTCTAACTTTTTTCGCGAAAAAAAACATGGATGATTTGATGTTCTGAACGTTTTTAAATCAGCAAGTCTGTAACTATAGGTAGTTAATTTAACCAAGTTACCTTCTGGAACACAAAAGTCCATGTTTAGAGAATTGTCGTGCTTTTCCATTGTCAGCAACTTAGCTCTGTTATCCTCACTGAAAGATGCAAGATATTTAATGGGGAAGTAACAATAATTCACACTGATGTCACACCACTCTACACCATTCCATTCTGACACCACTCCATTGTGACACTACCACATTCTGACACCACTCCATTCTGACACCACACCACTTTGACACCACTCCACTCTGAAACCACTCCATTCTGAAACCGCTCCACTTTGACACCACTCTACTTTGACACCGCTCCATTCTGACACCACTCCACTCTGACACCACTCCATTCTGACACCGCTCCACTTTGACACCACTCCACTTTGAGACCACTCCACATTGACATCACTCCACTTTGACACCACCCCTCCTTTGACACCACTTCAATCTGAAACCTCTCCACTTTGACACCACTTCTAATTACCTGATGTCACTCTTCACTTTGACACCACTCCACTTTGACACCACTCCGCTCTGACACCACTCCATTCTGACACCAATCCACTCTGACCCCACTCCTTCTTTGACACCACTCCACTTTGACACTACTCCACTTTGACACTACTTCTAATTACCTGATGTCACTCTACACCACTCCTCCTTTGACACCACTCAACTCTGACACCACTCCACTTTGACACCACTCCACTCTGACAACACTCCTCCTTTGACAACACTCCACTCTGACACCACTCCATTCTGACACCGCTCCACTTTGACAAATTGACACCACTCCATTTTGACACCACTTCTAATTACCTGATTTCACTCACGAGTTTACTGAGTTCCTTCTCCTCTTCACAGGTTGGGGTGGAGGATTTGTTGGTCCTGTCTGCCAGTCCCACTGGGATTTCATTCTGGAAATGAGGAGTTTATTAAATTCAATCGTTGAAAAGTTGAAAAGTGAAAAAATGTGCAAAAGCACATCAGGGTATGAATTTATCCCTAATTCATGCGATAAATGAAGGCTGGAAACTCACCGATTCACAAGTTTTTAGTTGACACGTGCTCTTTGTACATTCCCCGATCTCAGGCCAGAATATACAGGGCTTGTGTAGGTTTACCTGCAAGAGAATCAGCCAATCAGGGCACGATTTGACAATAATCAATAGCGCTCTGATTGGTTTATCAAATAACTACAGCGATTATGACATGGTATCTAATCCGAAAACTTCTGACATTATAATTAATCTCTCATAACAATCAAATGCGTTTCAACGTTCAAAGGAAGTCTAAACTCTAAGAAGAATATTATATGCCAAAGTCCCTTGAAATTGAATGGTTCAAACCTAGCCAATAATAATAATCTTGTTACTCTATCTCGAACGTACGAATCAAACGTTCGAACTAACAACGTTTAAATTTAAAATTTCGTTGAATCAGTCTTACCTCTCAACAGTAACCCTAAAGGAACTCTATTCCATACCTTGTAAAACCTGAAGTAATCTCTCTATTTCATACCTTGTAAAACCTGAAGTAATCTCTTTTCAGCAGTTCTGCTAGAGCCTCGAAGCTGTCTGCATGCGTGCTGTCAACATCTGCTATCTTACAGTAACAGTCGTCAACTTGCCCTCGTAACTGCGGGGATGTTACCATGACAACCATGTTACCTTGACAACCATGTGAAGCGGGGATGTTACCTTGACAACCATGTTACCTTGACAACCATGTTACCTTGATAACCATGTTACGCGGGGATGTTACCTTGACAACCATGTTACCTTGACAACCATGTTACGTAGCATGGCAACCATGTTACGCGGGGATGTTACCTTGACAACCATGTTACCTTGACAACCATGTAACCTTGACAACCATGTTATCTTGACAACCATGTTACGTACCAAGACAACCATGTTACCTTGACAACCATGTTACCTTGACAACCATGTGAAGCGGGGATGTTACCTTGACAACCATGTTACCTTGACAACCATGTTACCTTGATAACCATGTTACGCGGGGATGTTACCTTGACAACCATGTTACCTTGACAACCATGTTACGTAGCATGGCAACCATGTTACGCGGGGATGTTACCTTGACAACCATGTTACCTTGACAACCATGTAACCTTGACAACCATGTTATCTTGACAACCATGTTACGTACCAAGACAACCATGTTACCTTGACAACCATGTTACCTTGACAACAATTTTACGCGGGGATGTTACCTTGACAACCATGTTACGTACCAAGACAACCATGTTACATACCAAGACAACCATGTTACGTATCAAGGCAACCATGTTAAATACCAAGACAACCATGTTACGCGTCATAGCCATGTTACTACGACATCCATGATAGCAACAGTTGCCCAAAAAGTGGACCAATGGGTTTTTCCAAACGAGTTTTTCCAAACTATAAGCCCTCCCCTAAAACAATCAAATTTGAGGATGATGACGGAGTAGAATTCCGAAAATATTCCCGATGGCAGTTTATTAAATCAGATTTATTTATTAAAATTATAATTGTATTTGTTACAATAACATGAAACGTAATCATTTGAAAACACCCCCTCCCCCTAGACCTGATAACGTAATATGTGAACGATACCTTAACTGTAAAGATGAAGTCAGGTAGAATTTTAGGATGCATAAACTCACATACCAAAGCACGATATTCATCAACAACTAACTGATTGCTAGATAAAAACAAATAAATTAAAAACAATTGAATGAAACAGCATGGAATGGTACGGATAACTAACAGTAATTAATGGTAGCAGGACATTATCGGAAAATTGACATAATAATTTTACTTTTCATGGACATATTTTGAATCGTTCGAATGGGTGGTACAGCGAATTAAAATTATACGAATTGTATGAATTAAATAATATATTCAATACTTAAATAAATTTTCACTTGGGGTCAAGATACCACACCCCAGATGAGATCAAATAGTTTTGGGTCACGTGGCCAAGCCGGTACTTATCTTCTCTCAGGTATTGCGAACACGAGACAACCTCTAAAGAACATGATCCATCTAAAGAACATAATGTAGAGAGAAGAGAAGCTTTTGTAAAATATATGACAATTTCAGGGCAATTTGGCCATTTACGGTCAGCAAGGAGAAGTACGTACCAATATTGGTTCATATTATCTGACGAGGAGAAGCCGAGTATTATATGTATGATATGCATCGAAATGCCTTGTATATAGAAGGTGAGCAGAATATTAGAGTGCATAAAATGCATGTTAGAATTTATGGCAAATAAAATGTTAACAACCACGGTAACTAATATGGTAACTTTTAACTAACTATGACATGGAAAATAACACGATTACTATAAATGGTAACATGGTAGCTAAGAGTGTACTGTGAATTGGAACAGACTATACATCGCATTAGAAACAGCAGTATTGTATTGCACATGAATCACTGAAATTAATAACACTGAATTATATAGAAATTTCGTAGCGTCTTATTCGTCTTGAAATAAGCATTGTAATATATTGCTTCATTGTTTGACATATAACGTGTGTCGCTTGCAGCACAATGATATTTAATGTTGCTCCTAGAACAGTGTATTATCATGAACTATTTGTGACTACAGGACAGCCTTATTATTATTTTTACAGTGTATGTTGGACGAGGTGTCTTCATCATATACGTTTACATGAGTGAAATTGGAAAATTCCCTAAAATTTGGATCTCCAGATGTAACAATAATTATTGCCCCACATAAATATCTCTCGTAACAAAACAGAAATAGCGCAAAATGTGCCGACTCTGTCGAGCTGCGCAATTGTACCGAACCTAGAAACGTGTCAAACATGCATGAAAAAATAAAGTTTAGCACTGAAATTAGAAACTTGAAAGCACGGCAAGGTTGAACAGAAATCTTAAGGTGCAGATGCTTACAAAAAAATTGGCATAAAATTTTGATCAAGCCTCCTTAAATTCTGAAAATTTCAACTGTGCAGTTCAAATCTTTGTGCATGCATCTAGATTGGCCAGGATTGAAGAAAAACAAGCTACGGCATAAAAAACTTCCAAGTAAACCGCCTGTTCAACAACAACAGAGCAGAGAGCTTCAAGATTTCAATAGAACAAAGCAAAAACTACAGAGATGTGTCAAGAATCAACAGCCGTACGCGCGTTCTATGTGTCAAAAGTGTGATGCTTGAGTGATTTTCATCGGATGATTTCCAACATGTCAGATCGGACATGGCACTAGTTTGCTACATTTGAGCTCATGATTTTGTTTCTTGCATCCAAGTTGCCCAGGACCCAAAAATGTCAAAAAGTTAAAAGAACTACCAGTTTCCACATAAATGCCAGGAGAACAGGAGAGCCGAAAGGTTCAAGTGAACAAAGCAAAAGACCACAGAGATGCCTCAAGAATCAAGAAGAACAGTACGCGAGCTTTCACAATACCAACGTTTATATACAGTATACACTGAAATGAAAAGCACCAGTTGTATAAGTGTGATTCTTTGTTTCTATCATGAATTGATTGAAATGCAAAAAGTAAAACATTTGCTTTGTTTTCACTCTCGCGCAGGAATAGAAAGTGGTACAATACGTCATCAATGTACGAGTTTGAGCTATGATAATGACGCCATCACAACCGCCTATTTCTCTTGCACGTGCATTATATACAGGAGCCGCTTGAGAAATCAGTGTATATACAAGCAATACAATAATAGCTTTAGCTTGAATGTAAGCGTATGTTGTTAAGAGTGACGTCATTACCATGGTTTAGAATAGTGAGTTGATGACGTCATTGCTTGGGCGTAGTATGGTGAATTTATGAGCCTAATAATCAAGCCAGGTTACAAGAAAGGCGTTCTATTAATAAAGCTTTGCACACCTGTTCACTTGAAGTATTGTTAATTGAAAATCCTGTGGTCCAGTGAGTCAGTGTATTCTTCACATATTGGAGCTTTGACACGTCATATATGAGAATTACAAGCGAAGTCAACGTTTATAATCCAATGTCTTATCTATGGAGGTGTATGAGTATACTACAAACATAACAAAATACTGTACATCGATTTTCTAGTTCAAGGATTGACATAAGAGGCGGAAGAGACTAAACTGTGAATCATCAGCGGTTACCCTACAGTTGTAAGGTCTCCCTGCCATCTGGGATGTAGGTGTCCCATCAGCAGGTGACAAAGGCAAACGGAAGGGTTTCGGCCCACGTACCCCTCACAACTTACAACTGCAAGGCTGGGCCACCCAGGACTCCGGATTCCTGAGCAACACAGTTTAGAGGGAAGGAGGAGGAAAAGGAAAGAGTTCAGTAGAGGCAAAAGATCAATGAGTGTTAAATGAGTGTTAAATAAAGTTGAAGTTGGTTTCTTGGAACATAAGTTTTGTTCTTTGGCCGTCAATTAAACGCTCCAAGACCAAGTAAATTTTGGGCTTTTAGATGAATTGGAATTTTTGGGTTGAGGATAGAAAAAAACATAACAGCTGATGAACTGAATAATTTCTTTACTCTTGAATAAATTAGTGCACAACACAGCACCACTGCTTCAACGAAGTACAAGGAACTAAGGGACACACAGTGAATGATTACAAGGGACACACTGCAAATAATGACAAATCTAGCTAATCGTTATTTCTCCTGTCCATGTGGCATGTGGCTATTGGCTACCATCAATCATCACGGTTACCATTGGTAACAGTGGTTGCTATAGCAACCGTCTTGAAAAGGGGCAGAACATGACCAGGTGATTAGTGCCATAGATTTACATGAGGGAATAAATACAATGTTGTATTGTGTCAGAGTGGAGTGGTGTCAAAGTGAAGTGGTGTCAGGGTGAGGTGGTGTCAGGGTAAAGTGGTGTCAGAGTGAAGCAGTGTTAGGGTGAAGTGGTATCAGAGTGAAGTGGCGTCAGTGTGAAGTTTACAACACAACTTTATACAATCAAATTTGAGGTTGATGAAGGAGTAGAATTCCGATAATATTCCCGATGTCAGTTTATTAAATCAGAATTATTTATCAAAATCAGCTTCTTTCATTTTGTCGCAGAGACATTATTAATCATTATTAATCAGTATCAGTATGCGACTAATAAACAGTGACCCGATCATTCAGTTAAGATTAATTCATCACGCTTTAAACTAAAGACAATGCTACTTATGACTAAGCAATGTCGCAATGATGACCTTATTTATCAATATTAGATGTTTTAATCATTCATCATATACTCAATAGTCAATATGAGCGCGAAAAATCTAAATCAACATAATTCAATGCAAAAAACGAAGATTGAATTCTATTACAAAGCTTAAAAGTACTATTGCGACCTATGGGATAAATTTCTTTGTACAGCGTCAAATTAATTAACATGAGGGCATAAAACAATCTTACATTTGTAGCAAACAGTATCAACATCAACAAAGAAACACAACCAATGTATACAAACATAAACAAACCAAGTATACAAACACATTGTGCTAACACGCTTTTGTAGCTTGTGTGACAAATGATTTTGACAACTCTCAGATCAGTGCGCTATTTAATCAACCTAGGTATACAACATCTAGAACAAAATACATTCTACGGATTGGAATGGTGTCAGAATGAAGTGGTGTCAAAGTAGAGTGGTGTCAAAGTGGAGTGGTGCCAGAATGAAGTGGTGTCAAAGTGCAGTGGTGTCAAAGTGGAGAGGTGTCAAAGGGAGTGGTGTCAGAGTAGAGTGGTTACTACACCTCTCAGAACAACGTATACAACAACTAAAACAAATATTCTATGGATTGCGAATGACAAACACAATCTGCGAAATCTAATGAGAGGGCCTTGAAGTGTTCTATTATATATTTGTATACATGATAAGTTGGCTTACATCACATGTATTGTTTGTTGTTGTGTATGATTGTATAGAGCTAATGCCATTGATATTATGTTGTTATGTGATACTATAGCAGTAGAATATGAAGGCGATCTGAAAACGATGAATTGAATGAAAAAGGCTGGAAGAAACAAGTCACCTGAATTAACTTTTTGTATGCCTAATACTGCAACTGCTATAAATTTGGATATATTTTGTTGCGAAACTACTAAAAGCGAGTGGTTTTCGAAACAAATCTTATCAAAATATGTTTGCCCTTATAGCTTTATGGTGGTTGCAGTATTATAGTACGTAATACGTTTTGTAACAATGGCTCGCCCCTTCCGGGCTCGACATTATTTCTCACCGTACTAATTGAATTGTAATTTGTAGGAAATGATTACGCCACTCATGTATCTATTTCAGATCAAACCAGGTGAATTTTATGAGGAAATAAGAAATATTCATTAAAGATACGGCCATAGAATACCAACCAAAAAGTATCATATGACAATGGAATAAAAATATCGAAAGCACTAAAGGAAATTTAACCTAAAATTTGGGAAGAGATTTACCCTTTTCCCTCTGACAAACCATATCTGAGATTAAATTGAATGATATCTGAAATGGGAAGTTATTGTGTGATCAAAGGTCTACCCCGTGACCACAGAACCTATCTTGAAAAGCAAATTCCACGTAAATTCTTTTCGAATTCCTTACCTTTGTTGAAGCATGGAAGATCGAGGCACTGCGAGACCGCAACGAAAAGGGCAAATCTTAGGAGAGAACGAACCATGCACCAAATCAGAGATGAAACTTGGGGTGGTAGAAGGGTCAGAACTCCAGAAATCCTGCAGAGCAATTCTGAAAAGTACTAAATAAGACAAATTTCTTGATTTTGCAAAGTTATGAAGATAACTGTCATAATAACTACTAAGACTGATTTTATTTCGATTCATAGCTTTAACGAATCAATGACGAGCGCTTAGTTTAAAAAAGCATCATTTTCTAGATGAAAGAACATACCTGGTTGATAAAAGGGATCAGCAGTTAGAAAGCAATCTACTTCCGTCAAAACATAGACAAGACATGGAAATAAGTTGCATATTTCGTAGCATAACTATGTCTCATGTGGAATGATTGAATGAACATTGCAGCGCTCGATTTGACGGCGCAGACAAATTTCATCAATAGTGCGCGGCTCCATGAGATCTGAACATTGTTAAGTTTGTTATTTTTGTTTATTTTCTTTGTTCCGGTCAAAATGCATGAATTTGACTTCCCTTTTTAAATATTCAAAACCAATTTTATGAAAGAAATGTAATTTAATGTTTTATTCGAGTTTTTTATGCTTGGACGCTCTTTGATAAGATTAGCAATTGAGTGCGCGCAAAATCAAATATCTCGCATATTTCCGCGCGCGCCGCGATAATGCGCGGTAACGCGCATTGCTGGGGTCCTTTGTATACGTATTTTCCGCAATTTTGCTAGTTTTTAGCGCCATATTAGGACAAAGGCCAGTTTCTAAACTGGTATAATTAAATATCCCGGGACAAAACTTGAAAGGGAAGTTTGAAACTTCCTTTTTTGGTCTAAGCTCAACAATTATAGAGCATATGCAACAAAATTGAGGGTAGTATGATGTAAACATACTACGTGTAGTATGGGGATATCGCCGATATGGGAAGCCCTGACTTTTGCATAAAATGATACGACTGAAGTTTTCTAAATGACTGGTTTCATTTCCGTCGAAGATTCTCTTACGAATTAGAACCGGAGACAGTAAAACGATAGTTTTTCGAAGGCATTAAAATACAGCAAATTACATAGAATTCACCTCACACACATTCAGACACAAAATAAATTACAATAACTTACCCTGTCATATCACTTTAAAAGCTTTATTAATGATCAGGAGCAATATAATTGTACCTGTATTTCACCAGAAAACCAATCTCTGCGAAGACAAAACCAAGTCATCAGGCAGTGACTCAGTGAGTCCAAATTCTACCGTCTAAACTCTCATAAAGTCAAAACAAATTTTAGGAATTCTTCCACCAATAAAAGATCAAACAAGTTTAACTCAGCTAAAATGGAAATAAGATCAAGAAAACCCAGCCAATCGCCTTACTCGCAATTGTCATGAAATACAAATACACTTTAACCGTCATCAGAAACCATTTTCATCGATCATTTAACTTTTTAAGTTTAAATGCAAGTCATAACTTATGCTCTTATGATTTGCAAATCTAATGTACATCTGTTCAAAATCATCCAAAATTTTCAGAATTAATTTTTAACAATTAAACGGCATCTGAAAAGCTGAAAGGAGATGCAATCATGGCGTGATTCAGAGTAGTAAATTGATGACATCGAATTGACGATTTCTCAATTCTCTGACTTTACAGACTGATCATTATTTCATTCAGATGTTTCATATGCTTTTGAATTAAACCGGGATAAATCATATCATAATACAAACAGATTATTAAAAGACAAATATAAAAAGCAATTATAATAAATTTTCCATTATATATTGGTCATTCGCACTTAATTCAGTATGTAATCTTAAATCAAGTTAATCAGAGACCTTATTTTGCGTTAAATACAGCATTAGACCTCTTTTCTTTTGCAAACTAAGGTAAAATCAGAACTCAAAAGCCCCAAAATAACGAATCAAAGTCTTATTTTTGATATCAGTCTATCAAATAACGTAACCAGCCCTTAATCAGTACTGCAGTTTCCGATTGACAGATCGTACTTCTTAGGATCTCTATATAACTCAAAATAGCGCTAAATGCTGTTTCTCAAATTCTCTGTAAAATACACTTCCTTGCAAGTTACCATATTTTGAGTGCACTATATACCAATAACATAGATAACATGAGTCTTTTCTTATTATTTTCCAAGAAAATGGTTATTATTCCCATTCGTCCATATAACTACGGAGCAATTTGCTTTTATCTTCTAATGTAAGTAGACTTATGTGGGGCCTGGAAAATCCTTTTTTCAATTTGCCTTTTCTCTTCTTAGGTAGACTCATGTGGGGGGGAGAAAACCCTTTATTTGCTTTTCTCTTCTTACTTTCTTAGGTAGACGTATGAGGGGAAAGCCCTTTTTATTGTTTGTCTAACGACCTAACTGGGGTCGCAAGAAAAAGGGGATAAAGCTTAAATGGCAAGGCATCAGCCAAATTACTCAATTAGTAACAAAGTGGAGTAATGTCAGTAATGTGGTGATGTAGACATTTTCTGTAGTAGGGTTTAAAAACTAACAAATCGTATATAGTTTTGATAAACGGTACATAATCCTACCCACGATTGTAAATCCAAACTCAACAGCAAATATTACCCCCAACAAGTGAAATTGTCAAAAATAGGAAAAAATATTAAGGCTTTGTTAAAAGCTGAATACTTATATTGATTGGCACAAACCAATAACGGGCCTGGTGCAGAAAAGACTGCATTTTGAGTTTTTCATTTGAATATAGATCCTCGATCACATCATACCGACCTTTTCCTGTCCAATGACAGCCAATTCTTTCTTCATATCTTCTCAGTCTCTCTTCAAACACAAGGAAATGTTTCCTCTCGCAGATATTTTAGCAGTTTTCCTGGTTCCGTTCCTCGTCACTCTCGTGCTGCTTCACCTCCAGCTTACTCTCGTCTGTCTCGTGGGACCTGGAGGAGGGCTGGTCAAGGAAACAATTTATTATTAGTTAATAACACATATCAATCGACTCATAGTATCAAAATAAGAGTAAGAGTAAAAGGAAAAGATGAGTACAGGACAAACAGGAAAATAGAGAAACAAGAGTAAAAGAAAGCAGGAGTACAGAAAAACCGGGAGAACAGGAAAACAGGAGTACAGGAAACAGGAGTACAGGAAAACAGGAAAACAGTAGTACAGGAAAACAGGATTACAGGAAAACAACAATACAGGAAAACAGGAGTACAGGAAAAAAAGGAAAACAGGAGAACAGGAAAACAGGAGTACAGGAAAACAAGAGCACAGGAAAACAGGAGTACAGGAAAACAGGAGTACATGAAAACAGGAGTACAGGAAAACAGGAGTACAGGAAAACAGGAGTACAGGAAAACAGGAGTACAGGAAAACAGGTGCACAGCACAGGAAAACAGGAGCACAGTAAAACATGAGTGCAGGAAAACAGGAGTACAGGAAAACAGGAGTACAGGAAAACAGGAGTACAGGTAAGCAGGCGTACAGGAAAACAGGAGTACAGGAAAAAATGAGTACAGGAGAACGGGAAAAAGGGAGTACAGGAAAACAGGAGTACAGGAAAACAGGAGTACAGAAAAACCGGGAGTAAAGGAAAACAGGAGTACAAGAAAACCGGGAGTACAAGAAAACCGTGAGACAGGAAAACAGGAGTACAGGAAAACAAGAAAAGCACAGAGCAGAACCAAGTGATCAATCTGGCATTGTCCAAATTGCGTCAATATTGAAAATACTCACTTTAACTCTGGGAAAAAGAGTAATTCAAAATTGAAAGGAAGCAGGAGTACAGGAAAACAAGAGTACAGGAAAGTAAGAATTCGGGAAAACAAGAGTAGATGATCAATTGACGAAACCGGTACAATTTAATGTTTAAGCGTAGAGTTTTTTTTCCAAAACTCAGTGTACTCAATATTAAAAGTACTCACTGTGGCGAGTTGGTGTAGAGGTAGTTCTGTGTGCTTTCTGAAACACTCGGCTGCGTGCTCACCGGGTTACGTTGCAGTGTCACCATGTTACCTGAGGGAGTGACGTCATTATCAGGGGGTAGAGTGGAGAACTGATGATGTCATTATTAAAGTTCATAATGGTGAGTTGATGACGTCATTATCAGGGGTTAGAGTGGTGAACTGATGACGTAATTATCATGGCTGAGGATGGTGGAATATTTTTGCTTGGTTGGTTCATAACTTCATAATGAAGATTAGCGAGTAGCGCAGTCGTTGGACTGAATGGAGATTAATGGGATGTGTTACTTCATATGATATGGCACGTAAAACGCTTCATATGATATGGCACGTAAAAATAACAGGTGGAAGTAAGTGACGGCATTATCATGTGTCAGAGTGGTGAGTTGATGACGTCATTATCATAGGTTTGAATGGTAAGTTACTGAAGGGGCACATACCGATATCAATGCTGTCTGAAGGGGAAATGTTGGCTGGTATCCTCACCATCTGACCTGACATTCCGTGCGAAATACCACCTGAGGAATAGAGGGAATTAACAGAAATGCAGAAATGAATGGGAAGTATTTATGTGGGACGGAGCGGAATTTTGAGGGTTCGAAAATATGGGGAAATCCTTCATAAAATCCCCAGTTCCCTTTTAATGTACCTAGGGTACCCTGTACCCTACAAATATACATTGTACCTTACAATTTTACCTTGAATACTTTATTAAATCTTCATTGTACCTATCAAACGTACCTTGTATACTTTATTAAAGCTTCATTGTACATATCAAATGTACCTTGTATACTATATTAAATCTTCATTGCACCTATCAAATGTACCTTGTATACTGTATTAAATCTTCATTGAACCTATCAAACGTACCTTGCATACTTCATTAAATCTTCATTGTACCTATCAAATGTACCTTGTATACTGTATTAAATCTTCTTTGTACCTTACAATTGTACCTTGTATACTGTATTAAATCTTCATTGTATAAATGTACATTGTATAAATGTACCTTGTATAAATGTACCATGTATAAATGTACCATGTATAAATGTACATTGTACAAATGTACCTTACAAATGTACATTGTATAAATGTACATTGTATAAATGTACCTTGTACAAATGTACCTTGTATAAATGTACCTTGTATAAATGTACCTTGTATAAATGTACCTTTTACAAATGTACCTTGTATAAATGTACATTGTATGAATGTACATTTTATAAATGTACCATGTATAAATGTACCATGTATAAATGTACATTGTACAAATGTACATTGTATAAATGTACATTGTATAAATGTACCTTGTACAAATGTACCTTGTATAAATGTACCTTGTACAAATGTACCTTGTATAAATGTACATTATACAATTATACCTTTTACAAATGTACCTTGTATAAATGTACATTGTATAAATGTACCTTGTATTAATGTACCTTGTACAAATGTACCTTGTATAAATGTACATTATATAAATGTACCTTGTATAAATGTACATTGTATGAATGTACCTTTTATAAATGTACCTTGTACAAATGTACCATGTATAAATGTACATTGTACAAATGTACCTTACAAATGTACATTGTATAAATGTACCTTGTACAAATGGACATTGTATAAATGTACCTTTTATAAATGTACCTTTTATAAATGTTCCTTGTATTAATGTAACTTGTATAAATGTATCATATATAAATGTTCCTTGTACAAATGTACATTGTATGAATGTACCTTGTATTAATGTACCTTGTACAAATGTACCTTGTATAAATGTACTTTGTTCAATGTACCTTGTACAAATGTAACTTGTATAAATGTACCTTCTATAAATGTACCTTGTATAACTGTACCTTGTACAAATGTACCTTGTACAAATGTACCTTGTATAAATGAACCTTGTAAAATGTACCTTATACAATTGTACCTTGTATTAATGTACCTTGTACAAATGTACCTTGTATAAATGTACCTTGTATGAATGTACCTTTGTGAAATACCACCTTGAATGTTGTGCGGGGAGTTGGAGTAGGAGGTGGGGGGAGGGAAGATAGCTCCGAAGTTCCCCAACTGTTGCGGGGGCGGTTGTTGAACTGAGTACCCCGGACCTGGGTGATTTGAGGTCACGATCACGTGATTGGAGGTCACGTGATCTGGGTTTACAAGGTTTACAAGGTTTAATATAAAATATTAACCAACTAACGTTGGTTGTTATATTGTACAATAACAATAACAACAAACATCCTTTATTTCATGTAAAAGTCTTTCCTGTCTCACATATTTTCATATTTGATAATATCCTGATAACAAAATTAAAATCTCACAATATTTTCGTTGTTCACATCGGTTATGATAAACAAAAGTCGCACAAATTGTCAATGGCTGTGATTGGAGGTCACGTGATCTGGGTGATTGGAGGAAGTTAAAGTCACTTGGTAGTGAAATTCAGGGTCTGCATAACACATCTGCATCAGTCGATCAAATGGAATTAGTCGATCGGCCAATTTCATTCGACTTGTCTTATTGGACCATGATCTGGGCCGAAAATACCATTATATACATTGGGGCCACAAAATGGACTATTTTTAAATCTGGAATAAGTTTCTACTCACTGGAGTCTCCTTTGGTGGTGGACGGGATGAAACTCATGTTCATGGGAAACGTGCCGTGAGACATGGGCAAACCTCCTGAAATAACAAAGGTATTAGTTCTTTCTGATTAGACTCAACGAAAAGCAGCTCTGAATGGGGGTCCTCATTTAATTTGCATTATATTCATAGCATCAAATCAGCGTAATGGGTTGGGGACTCCGGATGGGCCAGGATTTCCAATGCAACAAATTACTTAATTCCATGGGGGTTGAACACGATTAGCACATGCCCACAAACCAAATAAACTCGAGTAAATGAAAGTCTTTAGAAAACAACTCCGAGTTACCTTAAAAGGGTGCGACTGAATTTCTACTTTAACTAAAAAGGCCAGGATTTCTGATGTTTACCTGAGAAGTTGTGTGGTGGGGAGCCCCCCCCCCCTAAAATACGCCCCAGGAATTGTACCTGAGAAGTTGTGTGGTGGGGAGCCCCCCCCCCCTTAAATATACCCCAGGAATTGTACCTGAGAAGTTGTGTGGTGGGGAGCCCCCCCCCCCTTAAATATACCCCAGGAATTGTACCTGAGAAGTTGTGTGGTGGGGAGCCGGAGTTGAGGTTAGGATCACTGGAGTTGTTGTACATGTGCCGCCTCTCATCGCCCCCTCCAGAAACCTGGGCATTTGATTGGTTGAAAGAATTCCAATTCCAGAAACCTGGGCATTTGATTGGTTGAAAGAATTCCAATTCCAGAAACCTGAAGATTTGATTGGCTGCTGGGGATTTGATTTTTTCTCGATTTATTTCATTTCCATCAATATGTTATGTACCACTTCATTTTGGTAAACATCTTTCTCGCACAAGATTGCGGGATACGCAGTTCATCCCAGATTGTGTGATTGTGCGACAGTAGGCAGGTGAATTTCAGTTAGAAAACAATATGTTTTCACCACATACATCCTAACAGTTTGATCAGACATCCTTACAGTTTGACCAAACATCCTTACAATTTGTAAGAAATTCTTTGACAATGCAGGATTGCAGGACACACTTCGTCATAACTTCGTCATCATTCCAATTTGCCTCTCTCCTCCCAGACATGCTCCCAGTTTGACCAGACATAATAACATTCAGAATGTCTACTCGCGATCCAGGATCCTGGATAGCACCTTACACACTTAGATTTATATATCGTTAAGATGCGAAAATATCAAACATTCACTCCAACAATCCTGTCACGTGACAGAACATCAGGCTTCCTGATTGGTCCGTTTGTAAGTCACGTGACATGCGGTCGTATCACGTGATCCACAGCAGCGTCTCGTGATGTAAATCTTAGGACGGGGAATTAACAGACTTGTTGCACAAAAGGGAGATAATCAAGCCTGAAAAGGAGACTTAATTGATTCACAATCAACCAATAAAATAATGACTCGGCCTGACCATCACTTCATCTTCTAATTAACCTTCCTATCGGGCGCGGCCAATGAGAAACGCGGGATTCTCGTCACGTGACTATTCCGACCAATGGGAGGGCAGTATTTTAATTAGGCGCGGAGTCAAGCCAAATGTCAGAACAAGGAAATAGGGAAGGTGTGGATTAGGGAAATAATATCGCCGGATCTGTGCGGATGAGAGAAAACCATGTAGGATCTGAGAGGAGAAAAAACAGGCGGAATTTCACAACCATGTAGGATCTGAGAAGAGAAAAAACAAACGGAATTTCAATGTCGGATCAATAGAATGGTCAATGTGCGGAAGGAGAGGAAAAGGCGGAATTTTACACCCAAGCCGGATTTGTGGGGGAGAGAAAACCCCGGGCGAAATGTTAAACCCATTTACCCATGCTCAAGTCATAGATTATCAGGACAATCCGCTACAAGAATCTATAAGTTAGTCGCTATAAGTGAGTGTGGAGGAGATAAACTGGTGGAATTAAACAACCATGTCAAAGACAGGGGCGTAGCCTGGTGTTTGGAAAGGACTAAGATCACTGGCCAGGAGAGAAAACAGGCGGAATTCTAAACCCATTACCCATGCCAGATCTGTGTGAAAAAGAAACGGGTGGGATTTTAAGCTCATACTCAAGACACCAATTCATAGATTGTAAGGACAAATGGTGCAATCTGGGACAAACCGTTACAAGGTAAGTGAGTCGGTAGATTAGTCACTGCATTCAGCTCAAAAGTTTTAACATAAGTTCTGCAATATGGATTTCTTTGGTACAACCGACACTGAAACTTCTTCAATGATTTTGAGCGTATGATTTGATCAAATATTCAAGACCTTTGCCATGTTTCCTAATTCCACCCGACACGCAGCAAAATGCGGCTAATTCATCAGACTAGTTTTAAAGCTGACACACCAAACCTTGATAAGTGTAGACTGTATAATAGCAAGAAGCAAACCATTTAATGAAACATTCTTGAAGTTGCCCTTTAGGTGACAAATATAACTGAGTCTTTAGAAAGACCCAGTTATACTTGTCATAGTGTTGTGGATGGGCAGCAGCCCTCCAGGGTCCTAACACGCTCTACTTTCCTCCTGACTTTATGGGTTTCACCCTTCTTATGTCTTACTGGCGTCAGCAAGCAGTTATGTATATCAAACTCTTCCAAATTGTCGATGACTGATAGACTCCAGAAGAAGCGGCTGGTTTATAGCATTGATGGACATCATTATTAGCCCATTGATGTACCCAATTATAACAGTCATATAGTACTTCAAAACTTCAATCTATTGAGTATTTAGCAAACCAATTGGACCACCAACAAAGTTTTTAACTCTATGATTATATCCTACGTATACTGGGTAGACTTGGGCTGAAGTTTTACGGCCAAACTGATGGTTTACAGTAGTTCTCTACAGAACTTTTCTACAATTTCATTCTTCACCATGATTCACTGATCACACCTGATTTTTGGGTGAGCTGTGAAAATGTGCCTAACATGGAGATATTTAACATACCACTTTATTACGGAGCTATGAGCGGGTGAAATCACAGCACTTCTGTACTGAGGTTTAGAGACTAAAATACCCCAAAACAAACCCTCGATACTAAGAATGGCAATCTAACTGCTTTTCTGCGAAATCAGGTACCTGATTTGATTATCGCACTATCAAAAAACCGTCAACCATCAGAATTCTTGAGAACTGGATGACCACCAGATCGGTAGCCACACATCTCACTAAGCTGAGCGTACAGGGAACTGTGCAGGAAGGTCTCAGGTTGGATTCCCTGCCATTGCCACTGAGCTACGGGTGAAAGATATCTAAGTATCTCAAGCCTGAGCAGCCACACGGTTCACTCAGCCGAACGTACAGGAAACTGTACGGGAGGGTTAAATGAGGAGCTGTCCATCGCAGCGAAGTCTCGGGCGAATAAAGTATGGATTTAAGTCAATGGCTTGATTGCACTTGAATCCTTCGATTCCTGTCATTGGCTGTACAGCTGTTGAAATAGAAGAAATAAAATGCAATAAATCACAGAAAATTTCGAACCACCGAATGAAACCCGCGACAAAGCAAAAGCACCATTAAAACGAGCAGCTAATTCATTTCTAGGATGATCCCTCTTGGAGAGATATACATGTATTTCAGTATTTTTGGCCACGCCGAACCCAATATAAGGCATGATCACACACTTGTTTTTAGGTCCCATTTAAGGGATCCCACACTCACCTACTGATTTAAAGTGTTTTAGGCAATGCCTCGATTCTAAATATTGCAGCACCCCTTTCCCGGAGCGTAAAGAGATTGCGTCCTATTTTGTGATTGGTCGAATAAAGTCACGTGACGGGAATAGAGCGCTCTGATTGGTCAACGGGCGCACTCCATATATAATGGAGCACAAATGCTTTTATAAAGCTTTTAGAGCATTTCCAATTCTCAGACAAGTCACCGGCGTTGATTGGTTGACCGAGTTACGAGCTGTGCAGTGATTGGCTGGCCGGGAGTCACGTGACACGCTCCCTTTCAGTGGTTTAAAGCACCTAACACGGCTCTGCCCGCCTGATTGTCTCCGAAGTTATGCCCAAAAAAGGTATAATCACAAATACAAGCCCGGGAGAACCAATGGGATGGCGAGCTGAGGGTCACGTGACGCTGTCAAATATGAGAACAGAGAATGGGAATAGGAGTGGAGGTTGGGGAAGCAGTAGCAAAAGGAAGCAGTGGCTATCAAATAAAGATGGAAGTGAGAGTACCTTATTATGGCAAGGCTTGATATTTATACTCCAAATCATCATGACAACTACAAAGTTACAAAAAATATTCAAAGTTTCATGAATATGTATTGAGCTAACGTAAGTTAATCTAAATGACTAAATGAGATTATTTTGAAAGGAACTCAGGGTAGAAGTTATAAATCTTGGCTTTAATTATAATGTCGCAATGGCAATGACCTGTACAACAGAGTCCCCAACTTCGATTCCATGTTCAACATGCCGTACTTCACAACTTTCCTGAATTAGACGCAGCCAGTGCAACAAGGGTTTGGCTGAACTTTCGACAATTTTTACATTTTTTAAACAAAACAAAACATAATGGACCAAAAGAGCAAAAATAGCGGCTTTATTCAGAGCAAGAGCATCAAATCAAATAATCACATACGGATTATTCCATGTTTAGATCTCCCAACACCATTAAAATCAGCAGACAAACGATATTCATGTCAATAACTAGGAATAAAATCTTCAAAACTTAAGAATAACAATTTCCAAAAACTAGGAATAAAATCTCAAAAAACTAGGGATAAAATCCAAAAATCTCTAAAACACACTAATCTTCCAATCAAAGAGAAAGAAGCAACCTTTCACGACACACAACTTCGCACGAAAACTGGATAAGGATCATTTTACCTTATACTGTGCCCTCTGTAACTTTCAAGCAAGGTTTAATCACGGTTATAGGGAGTATAATGACTAGGTGACGCTCTTCAGGTGCACCAGCCAATCAGCGGCCTCGATTGAGAGCACGTGATGGGAACACACCAATCAGGGCTCGGCAAACAACTAAAGCTCTTGAGGGATAAACTGCTGAAGATCATGAAGGTTGGGAATAATGGATTTAACCCCAAATAAGTCTGCTTTGCAGCATACCCATTCCGAAAGAGTCGGACAGCTTCTTTGGTCGGCTATCATACTATAATTCACACCAGGTTTACTGGGGATGCTCTGCACCGGATCTGGTATAAATCTACCACTAGAACTGATTTCCGATATACGAAACAGGATAACTTTTGACCATTTTGGAAAACAATAATCCCGTGAATTTAATTGAAGTTAAGTGCGGGGTTAAGAAAATTCAGATGGGCATAAAACTTGAAAAAAGTGCATTACAGTCGGTTGCAGTCAGCAACAATATGAACACGCAGATACAAAGACATGAAAATTTACAACACATAAGAGGATATCCAACCTCCCGAACTCCCTCCCCAAGAATCTTCCCTCACAATCCGATATCCCGATACAAACGATTGATTTCATTGATTGGAAAACCCAAACAAACGACCAAATTTATTTTGCCTCACAAAGCGAAACAAACGCATCTTCTCGGCGTCCTAGTCCTGCATTGCCATTTTACAAACAAACACACGCACAAACGGACAAATTCCCTGACAGAGCGAAATTGACAGAAGCGAACCTTTTCGGACATGATACAACCACAAAAAACAACCACAAAACAAACTCAAAAACAAACACGCAAACAACCACGCAAACAACCACAAAAACAACCACGAAAACAACCACAAAAACAACCACAAAAACAACCACAAAAACAACCACAAAAAACAACCACAAAAACAACCACGAAAACAACTACACAAACAAACGAACACACACAAACACATACCCACACTTGAACCAAAACAAATGTCAATCTTTACAACACTACATTACAATTTACATTTTATTTATCATGTTGACACTGAAATTTGAAACTTTTCATCCAAAAAATTTGCATTATTTCATGAAGTATCATTTTGGACTGTGATTGAAGTAAACAACCAAAATAAGAAAACAAAAGCAGACTATTCTAGCCTGCCAACACAGGTCTATACACATGAATAAAGACTCAAGACTTTAAAGGATATTCCACAAACGAACCACAAAGCAGAAACAGAAACGAACGCAAACTTTGCAAGAAGAAACGAACAAGTTCCCTGACAGGCCAAAAACGAGAAAAAAGGAACGGAAAACGACCGAATTTCAACGAACAGGGTATGCTAACTTCGTTTAGGAAAAAAGCAGACTATACTTACCCACCAACAAAGGCTAAAAACACATGCACAAAAATACACTGAGACTTAGAAGGATATCCAACAAAACGAACCAAAAAAACAAACGAACAAGCACAAACAAACAACGGAATTCCTTGAAAAACCGAACCAAATAATCAAATCATGATTGATTGGGGAACACCCGTGAATTTTGCCTCTTTTATATGGCAAGAATATAATAAGCTCCTAAATAAAAAAAAATAAAAAAACAGGGTAGAAACAAACCTTCTCTGCATCTTTTTCCTCAGGGGTACTGGGTACAAACAAACGAACATGCACATTGCACAAACAAACGAACAGATTCCCTTGCCGAGCGAAATTGAAAGAAACGAACCTTCTCGGACATGTTTCAACACAAAAAACAAACAAACAAACAAGTAAAAAAGTACAAAGAAAAGACCAAATTCCTTCCAAAAACACAAGACTTTAATTAAAGGATATTCCACAAACGAACCAAAAAGCAGTCAAAGAAACGAACACGCACTTTGCACGAAGAAACGAACAAATTCCGGATTCCCTGACAGGCCAAAACGAGAAAATACGAACAGAAAACGACCAAATTCCAACGTACCTTCTCTTGTTCCTCAGGGGGGACAAAGTATGCTGACTCCGTTTAGGAAAAGCAGACTATAATTACCAACCAACACAGGTCTAAAAACTCATGCACAAACAAACACTGAGACTTAGGAGGATATCCAACAAACGAACAAGGACAAACAAACAACCAAATTCCTTGACAGACTGAACCAAATGATTGATTTGATTGATTGGGGAACACCCGTGAGTATTGCCTCTTTCATATGAGCAAGCATATAATAAGCTCCTAAATGCAATTAAAAAGAGGGCAGAAACGAACCTTCCATGCATCTTGTTCCTCAGGTGGTACTGGGAACAAACAAACGAACATGCACATTGCACAAACAAACGAACAGATTCCCTTGCAGAGCGAAATTGAAAGAAACGAACCTTCTCGGACATGTAACAACACAACTAAACAAACAAACAAGTGAAAAAGCACAAAGAAAAGATCAAATTCCTTCCAAAAACGTACCTTCTCGGCGTCTTGTTCCTCAGGAGGTACAGGGTAGGCTAACTCAGTCTCCTCGTAACCGGTCTGGGACATCCGTTCATCCGGGTTACGATTAGGCGGGGGAGGGTCCGGGGAGTTGAGACAGGTCTGGATCAGGGCTTTACCCGTTTCTGTGAGGGGTTATGAGGGGTTAAAGAGGAGTTAGGCGGGGGAGGGTCCGGGGAGTTGAGACAGGTCTGGATCAGGGCTTTACCTGTTTCTGTGAGGGGGTATGAGGGGTTAAAGAGGAGTTAGGTGGGGGAGGGTCCGGGGAGTTGAGACAGGTCTGGATCAGGGCTTTACCCGTTTCTGTGGGGGTGAGGGGTTAGAGGGGTTAAAGAGGAGTTAGGTGGGGGAGGGTCCGGGGAGTTGAGACAGGTCTGGATCAGGGCTTTACCCGTTTCTGTGGGGGGTTTGAGGGGTTAAAGAGGAGTTAGGCGGGGGAGGGTCCGGGGAGTTGAGACAGGTCTGGATCAGGGCTTTACCCGTTTCTGTGAGGGGGTTAGAGGGGTTAGAGGGGTTAAAGAGGAGTTAGGTGGGGAGGGTCCGGGGAGTTGAGACAGGTCTGGATCAGGGCTTTACCCGTTTCTGTAAGGGGGTGTGAGGGGTTAGAGGGGTTAAAGAGGAGTTAGGTGGGGAGGGTCCGGGAGTTGAGACAGGTCTGGATCAGGGCTTTACCCGTTTCTGTGAGGGGGTGTGAGGGGTTAGAGGGGTTAAAGAGGAGTTAGGTGGGGGAGGGTCCGGGGAGTTGAGACAGGTCTGGATCAGGGCTTTACCCGTTTCTGTGAGGGGTTAGAGGGGTTAAAGAGGAGTTAGGTGGGGGAGGGTCCGGGGAGTTGAGACAGGTCTGGATCAGAGCTTTACCTGTTTCTGTGAGGGGGTTAGAGGGGTTAGAGGGGTTAAAGAGGAGTTAGGTGGGGGAGGGTCCGGGGAGTTGAGACAGGTCTGGATCAGGGCTTTACCCGTTTCTGTGAGGGGGTTAGAGGGGTTAAAGAGGAGTTAGGTGGGGGAGGGTCCGGGGAGTTGAGACAGGTCTGGATCAGGGCTTTACCCGTTTCTGTGAGGGGTTAGAGGGGTTAGAGGGGTTAAAGAGGAGTTAGGTGGGGGAGGGTCCGGGGAGTTGAGACAAGTCTGGATCAGGGCTTTACCCGTTTCTGTGAGGGGTTAGAGGGGTTAAAGAGGGTTAGGTGGGGAGGGTCCGGGGAGTTGAGACAAGTCTGGATCAGGGCTTTACCCGTTTCTGTGAGGGGTTAGAGGGGTTAAAGAGGAGTTAGGTGGCGGAGGGTCCGGGGAGTTGAGACAGGTCTGGATCAGGGCTTTACCCGTTTCTGTGAGGGGATTAGAGGGGTTAAAGAGGAGTTAGGTGGGGGAGGGTCCGGGGAGTTGAGACAGGTCTGGATCAGGGCTTTACCCGTTTCTGTGAGGGGTTAGAGGGGTTAAAGAGGAGTTAGGTGGGGGAGGGTCCGGGGAGTTGAGACAGGTCTGGATCAGGGCTTTACCCGTTTCTGTGAGGGGGTTTGAGGGGTTTGAGGGGTTAAAGAGGAGTTAGGTGGGGGAGGGTCCGGGGAGTTGAGACAGGTCTGGATCAGGGCTTTACCCGTTTCTGTGGGGGGTTTGAGGGGTTTGAGGGGTTAAAGAGGAGTTATGTGGGGGAGGGTCCGGGGAGTTGAGACAGGTCTGGATCAGGGCTTTACCCGTTTCTGTGAGGGGGTGTGAGGGGTTAGAGGGGTTAAAGAGGAGTTAGGTGGGGGAGGGTCCGGGGAGTTGAGACAGGTCTGGATCAGGGCTTTACCCGTTTCTGTGAGGGGGTTTGAGGGGTTAGAGGGGTTAAAGAGGAGTTAGGTGGGGAGGGTCCGGGGAGTTGAGACAGGTCTGAATCAGGGCTTTACCCGTTTCTGTGAGGGGGTATGAGGGGTTAGAGGGGTTAAAGAGGAGTTAGGTGGGGCAGGTCCGGGGAGTTGAGACAGGTCTGTATCAGGGCTTTACCCGTTTCTGTGAGGGGTTTGAGGGGTTAGAGGGGTTAAAGAGGAGTTAGGCGGGGGAGGGTCCGGGGAGTTGAGACATGTCTGGATCAGGGCTTTACCCGTTTCTGTGATGGGGTATGAGGGGTTAGAGGGGTTAAAGAGGAGTTATGTGGGGGAGGGTCCGGGAAGTTGAGACAGGTCTGGATCAGGGCTTTACCCGTTTCTGTGAGGGGGTTTGAGGGGTTAAATGTGGTTAGAGGGGTAAGATGAGTTATAAGGGGTTATAGGGGTCCAAGACGAGTGTTAGAGTAGTGTCTGGGTAATTTATTTCCACAATTAAAGGGGGGGGGGTCACACCAAGTTTTTTGGAAAACACGTTTCAGAGATAATGGTTGACCCAAAAGGAACGTGGGCCAACTCAAAAATTCGAAAAAATACAAACTGAGAAAATGGCGATTTTGTGGTTTTTTAGAGGTTTGGACCTGAAATCGCCATTTTAGCAGCAATCAACCCCAAAATTGCAGAGAATACGTGATTGAACGCTATTTATCAATAAAGTTGGTCTCATTCAAGAATATTGATGTTTGGCCAAGTAATGGGCCAAAATAGGCTTGCGCGACACGCGTATGCCCATATATGGGCATACGTTTTTCGGCCATAATTCGGCAATTATTTTAGATATCGACTTCAAATTTTTTATGGTAACTCATGACCCCATTATCGGGGGGAGTTTCACTGTCCCAATTGTCCCAATTGTCCCTGTCCCAATTTACTTTTTTTTGAGTTTGGGACTGGTTTTTGGGACAATTGGGACAACTGGGACATTTGGGACAATTGGGACAAACAAAAATTTGAAAAAAGAAGTCATTTATCATTTTTTACATTGATTCAAGATTTTCTATCATTGAAATGAATGCTATATTCATACTAGTATACTAAGTTCATATTTTGGTTGTGTTTGTTTGCAGTGGTTTTAAAGTGTTCCCACTCCCCTATCCCAAAACCTATGATGGGAAAAAGACAGTGGCAGTTGCAACGCAGCAAGTGCTGCTATGTAAAGCTATATACTACACTACAGAAGTGCTGAAGTATGTTCACCAAGTCTTTATAGTAAGTAAACATTTAAAAATAATAAAAGGAGTAACAGGCTGTGAGACAGGCTGAGACAAAAAAAACACTAAACTGCCGCTCAAAAACACAATCATTTGAATCCCAGTTGTCTGTCATTTTTGTCCCAAATGTCCCATTTGATCCAGTCCGCATTTACTTTTTTGAGTCCCATTTGTTCCACTTTCTCTGTCCCATTTGTCCCAAATGTCTCAATTGTCCCAAATGTCCCAATTGTTCCAGTCCAAATTCACTTTTTCGAGTCTCATTTGTTCTATTTTCTCTGTCCCATTTGTCCCAATTGTCCCATTTGTCCCAAATGTCCCAATTGTCCCAGTCCAAATTCACTTTTTCAAGTCCCATTTGTTCTATTTTCTCTGTCCCATTTGTCCCATTTGTCCCATTTGTCCCAAATGTCCCATTTGTCCCAATTGTCCCAATTGTCCCTGTCCCAATCCACTTTTTCTTGCGTTTGGGACAATTGGGACAGTGAACCCCCATTATCTATCGATTGCACACTTAGATTTCGTCCAAGTCGCTTTTTAAAAAATGCGACCATTCTGGGCGCATTTTTGGGGCCGGCGCCACGGCGGCGCCAGTGGGTCTGGGGGTACCAAACCCGGCCAAAAAATTTGCCCCTTTTTGGGTCAACCATTATCTCAAAAACGGGTTTTCCAAAAAATTTGACTTGAACCTCCTCCCCCCCTTAAGTGGTGCCAGAGTGAAATCTTGCAAGGGTGAACTGGTGTCAGTGTGAAGTCAGAGCAAAGTAGCGGCAGAATGATGTGTTGTCAGAGTTAAATGATGTCAAAGTGAATTGGTGCCAGAGGAAAATGGCGCCATAGTAAATTGGTGTCAGAGTTTATTGTTGGGAGAGCACAGCGGTGTCAGAATATAAAGCAGAATATGCTAGTGTCGGGGTGAGGGGTAAAAGTGCTAAAGAATTGATCACGTATCATGCAAACAATTCTACCTGAAGTAATCATAGGTTGTAGTTTGGGAGTTGCGAAAAGTGGTTTCAGAGCAATGTTGTCAGTGGTGTCAGATTAAAGTGATGTCAAATGTATAACTGTAAGTGGTGTCAACTGTTAGAGTAGTGTCTGAGTAAAGTGTCAGAACAAAATGATGTCAGAGCAAATTTGAGAGGTGCCAGAGTAAAGTTGTGCCATAATAAATTGATGTAAGAGCAAAGTGGTGTCAGAAAAAGATGTCAGTGTGACTGTGCGAGGGGAAGTTAAAAGTGCTGAAAATAACAATATTTTTAAATTCTACCTGAAGTAATCATAGGCTGTAGTTTAGGAGTTGCGAAAGTGTACACATGTCCCGTTTCCGAGGCAACCAGGAGCATCACTTGGGTACCGGTGAGAGTACTCAACTCATACGCCTGAAAATGCCTGCTTTTAATATTAACATTATCTTCAAAAATACATACAATACTCAATTTTATACCACTTACGCTTCTTTACACAATCAAATTTGAGGATACGAAAGTGATGGCATTCGGTTTCTATGATATAGGGCAGGCAGAGCTCAATACGTTTCCAGGCTGCCTATCGATATCCTGTCCAGTGCCCTATCAAGTTTACAAGTTTAACTTCAGTGTCGTTTCTTATCATAAGATCCCCCGTGTGTGTAGGGCACTACGGGGCTTTACTAAGCATTCTCTTGACTATCTATCCCATAATCTACAGTTTATTAGTTTCCTGTCTTGAGAGGTATTATCAACCGTGTATCAGCTTATCCACTGGTCCATTTGATATTGACCAATCAGCGCGCGAGTTGGCCGTAAACTCACACGCTGATTGGCCAATGTCATGACGATTTGGTGATATCCTACGGTTAAGTCTCCTATATATCTCAGGAAAGTCTCCTAGTATATCTTAGGAATTGACACTCTGTATTATCACAATATCTCACATAGTGTAGTAATAATATGCTGTGATAGTGATATCATTGTATGTGTCAAAGTCAGAGAGTACTGTATGTACAGTGTATATCTCACATAATCTGTTATCTGTACTATGTCTATCTGTATTATGTAAGTTTATGTGTCTGAGGATGCATACATAATATCTGTGATTTTATTGAGTCTGCCTACCATAGGGTTGAATTAATGGGTCTTCCATCGAGTCAATACAGTACCTATTTTAACATTTAGATAGGGCAGATGGTTAAGAAATCACTTAACATGCACCATTAATCTAACACATTGTGTACCCTGAGGGATGGAAACTCATCAATACGTGCTCCTTTGTAAACCTCATTTCTACGTGCTCCTTTGTAAACCTCATTACTACGTGCTCCTTTATAAATCAAACTGATAGGATCTTCTGGTTTCATGAATGACCCATGGTTATGGTAATTGTTCCGAAACTTATAATTTGCTCTTGGGTATGACAGATTTAAAAATCTGTCCCTTAATGATGATAAGTTGATGAGAAAAAATTAGAGGTGTCTTCATCTACAATTTCAATCGATGTTACATTGAATCAAGATACACTAAAACATGCATTATTGTACCTTCAACGTTGTACAATGTACATAGTACACAGAAGCATCTTACACACTTATGTGTCCATATATCTTGAGTAGTTTAACAGAAGAAATTGAAAGCCTCCTTTCGAGTTTCATCAAAAAACATATTTTGTAAGCATGATAATACAGAATTTTCATTGAACCATTGAATTGATGTATCATACACTTCGGTTGCTCAGGATAAATTAATTTTTTCAAAATAGCATGATATTTTGTAATATGATTCTCATAAATTATCTCCAAATATCGAATATCAGTAATCAGTTAAAGAACGCAGTCAGATAGAAAGGTTTAGCAGGGACTCTGATCTAACTAGACTCAGTGAGAAGCATTTGATTCAATCGCTTATTTCTGCTTTTAATGGAGTGAATGTCAAAATAAAAGGGTGAAATCATAGGTATAAAGCCATGGTTTAAGTATACGCAAATTACAAACAGAGAAGAACCCAATCTAGAACCCCAATCTAGAACTTTTACCATCAGAATTAGGCTCTAACTTAAAAAATAATTAGGCGATGGTTCACTAAAATGAATTTTCCATCAGAATTAGGCAATGGCTCACCAACTGGCCGTCAAGAAGGACAGTAAATGCTCCTGCATAAAGTAACTAAGGCATCCAATGATCGGATTAACGTCTACAACATGCAATGTCAGAGCGTATCGGAGGCTCAGTTACAGGGGGTAATTAGGAGGCTAAGGAACTTCGAGTATTCCTCATGTCAATAAATTTCATGTAAATAGTACCGGAGATGAGAGGGTAAACAATGCGACAGATTTGAAATGTGGAGATTGGATGTGTTATGGGCTTTGGCTATTCAAATAGTAAAATAAATCAGCTGATCAGGAACTGAATGAATCGATTAACCTATGGAATCAATGATCAAACTGCTTAAACTTATCGGTCTTTTAAATAGCCCAAGAAAAATGAAAGGGTTAAGAAAGCAAAGAAAACTGCATCGCAAAAACAAGCAGAAAAAAGGTTTCAAACTCATAACAACACGCCCTTACCTTTTCATGATTCCCGTCTTCCTCTTACTGAAGGTCGTATACCGCCTCAGCTTGTTGGAAATGAACTCCATCCTAATCCTGACCCTGCCTCTGGTTTTCTTGTCGGATCCTGGTGCTACTCCGGGGGCTGGACGGTGTCTTGACATGGGCGAGGGTGGTCCTAAGTGCTGTTCTCCAGGGTGGGAAGGCATGGCTGAGGGGGAGATGCCTTGGGAGGCTAGAGGGATGTTCATGGGTTCCATGTGGCGATGTTGTTGCTGCTGAGGTTGCTGTTGCTGCTGTTGCTGTTGCTGCATGTTGTCCTCGCGGTAGAGAGAAGACTTGTCGCTGCTCTTCTTGTCCTTGGTCTTTGGCTGAGTCTGGGCTGACTTGCGGGGGGAAGGACAGTGCTTCTTGTGTTGCTGAACCATGTCTGGGCTCGAACGCCCCAGTTCCATCGTATCTGACATCTTCCGGACTAAAGTTAGCTGTGTTTTGGATGGTAAATACCACAAAAGGCAGTTAAATACACGTGGTGACCGAGTATGGCTAAGAGAAAATTTAATAACCTTTTACGGTAATATAATATTCGCCTTATATGGCTTAATTTGTCAAGGATGCAATAAACATTCTAACGGTACTAACTAGCAAATATTACTTAAATTAATAAAATCAAATGAAATCGTAATATGTGCAAGAATTTTTGTAGATGTAATAATTTTAGCGAGGAGAAGTTTCACAAAAACCCTTTTAAATAGCTGAAAAAAGCTATTATCACAAAGCAAAATCTGTTGCACCCGTATACCGTACAACACATCTTTGCACTAGCAACAATGAACACGCTAAATGGTAGTATGCGTTAGCCTCATAAGGCAATTTATTGGCTGCCACGGTTATCGTAGCGTGATCTGTAATCGCGTTGGATAAAGCCAAGAAATAAAGTTCTTCGTACTGCGCGGCTCCATCGACAGAACACAGAAGCATCAGCTACGATGGGCTAGTCGCCGCGCGCGCTATCTTGAAACACTCGGGCCCGACCAAAACTTTATTTTTGTTCACATCACCAAAAATTTTGGTACTCATAAGATTTAATTTAATATCGGTACGGACGTTCGCGTTGCCTGCCCGCCGTCTTTTTCTTCAGATTTGAAAAAATATGATCATTGATCATGCGGGCCAGACAACGTCTGGCAAGTTTTTTTTTTTTTCTGTGGAGGAATGAGGAAAAATTAAGAATGAACAACAAAATTTTCCATATGTACATGATCAATGTTGCAATATGCACTTACTAAGCTAATATAAATTATAAATAATTGTCTAGGTCGTTGATTTCATCATAACTTTATCATATCCTTTATACGCAGCGCACGCGGTCTTTTACTCTTTTGAGGAATGAAGCTTGCCTTGCGCGAGTGCGCGACAGCGCGCCGCGCGCGCAGAAAAGGGTTGTCAGGCGTTGCACCTGACCCCCTCGCGCCAAACAAAATAGGGAGCTGGTTAGGGCAAATGAATCATTCAATGCAATCATAAATCAATCAATCATGAATCAATCAATCATGAATTGGTCAATAATGAATCGATCAATCATGTATCTATATCGCGATCGATCAATCATGAATCGATCAATTATGAATTGATCAATGATATGATAAATCGATCAATCATGAATCGATCAATTATGAATCGATCAATTATGAATCGGTCAATCATGAATCGGTCAATCTTAATCATGAATCGATCAATCACGAATCGATCAATCATGAATCGATCAATCATGAATCGATCAATCATGAATCGATCAATCATGAATCGATCAATCATGAATCGATCAATCATGAATCGATCAATCATGAATCGATCAATCATGAATCGATCAATCATGATTCGATCAATCATGAATCGATCAATCATGAATCGATCAATCATGAATCGATCAATCATGAATCGATCAATCATGAATCGATCAATCATGAATCGATCAATCATGAATTGATCAATGATAAATAGATCAATCATGAATTGATCAATGATGAATAGATCAATCATGAATCGATCAATCATGAATCGATCAATCATGAATCGATCAATCATGAATCGATCAATCATGAATCGATCAATAATGAATCGATCAATCATGAATCGATCAATCATGAATCGATCAATCATGAATCGATCAATCAATCAATCAAACAATCGATCAGTCAATCGATCGATCAATCAATCAATCGATCAATCAATCAATCGATCAATCAGTCGATCAATCAATGAATCGATCAATCAACCGAGCAATCAATCAATCAATGGAGCAACCAATCTATCAATCAATCGAGCAACCAATCGAGAAATCAATCGATCGAGCGAGCAATCAATCGATCGAGCAATCGATCGATCAATAAGTTCTTCACAACGGTAGATTCACGGTTGTTAACCGCCCATTATTGTACCCTTTCACAATGAATAGAATTTGAACGAATTGAAACAAATTTTGATCTTTAAATATCATTAATTTTGATAGTTATTAATTAATTGCACTGCATTTTCTTATTCGTGACTATAGAAGATGAATGTGTGAAGACTAAATGTGAGTGAAGAGTGAATCTTTAATCAAAACTAGCTTCATTTTCATCGGGAATTTTAATTTTCAAACCAATTAATATCCAAACAAGTATCATTAGAACTCTTATATCAAGGATCTAGCCTACAACTATAGGTACAGTTATTTACAAAGTAATAAGATCATGATAAATACTCAAATATTTCAAATCTGAAGTAACTCTGAATTCTGATACAAATATAATACAATAATATTGTTACTTCAAATCATAAAGGATCCTAAAATCACACACTAAAACAATGATTATTACAACCCCGGCTTGAAAATTTAAATGATCAGTTCGTGAATGCTTTGATGATGAAATTCGCTCTTAGATCTTTCTATTTGGATAAAATCACATTTTCTGTAAAAACTTTAATCGATTTATTCATGCCCGATCCAGGGCCGTCACGGTTATTAACCGCCCATTCACAATGAATAGCGACATCCGAATTGAAACAAATTTTCTTTTCCACAATGGGATAGTTTTTATTTAGGGCACTGCATTTTCAATCACTAGCATTTTTGTCTTATTTGACGTTTCATGTCGAAACAACATCAATATCTCAATTCCAGGATCAGCCTCAACTATGGGCCAGATGATTTCAAAGAAATTTCCCATTATTTTTGAATCTATTTCATGTCTGAAGCAACATAAATACAATGCAATTTCACTACAAATCATAAAGGATCCTGGGGGGCAGCCCAATGATTTTGATCTTGAAATTTTTGGGCCTTTCTATTTGGATAAAATCACATTTTCTGTAAAACTTTAATCGATTGATTCATACCCGCGGATGAAAAATCATTTTCTGGACCAGGAACTTGAAAAATTGTCTGTAAAAGAAATCTAGCCTACTTACTTTATTGAGGGGTATGTCAGAGTGACATTGCGAGATCTAGCCTACTTTATTGAAGGGGTTGAAGGGGTATGTCAGAGTGACATGGCGAGATCTAGCCTACTTTATTGAAGGGGTTGAAGGGGTATGTCAGAGTGACATGGCGAGAAAGAGCTCCAGTTCGAGGGAACATGCTTCTGTCGTGTTCATCGCTCGGGAAGGGCCTGAGATGGAGAATTATCTTAGTTTGAGCCGTCCTAAATTGGCGAATAACAGCACTAATCAATCATATTAGTATGATAATTCTATACATGATGAAGTCTATACATGATTAAGAATAAAATCTCATTGGTTTCCCGACCACAGTCATTCACTCATTCACTCATTGTTGTTTTTTGGTTGAAATCCAAAGTGGTATACCCACTATCCATAAATCAAATCAGAATTTGAAAAAAATGATCATAGATGAAAATTGGTCAATTTCAAATGGTCTCGCACGCTGATTGGTCAATGACAAATGATAGATATTAACCTGTGCACGGAGCTCTTGGTGGTAACATCGTAGGAAAAGAGCGGAGTTTTGGACCTTTGGACGGGAGTGTTGGGGATGTAACCAGCGTATCCTGGCAACCGTCTTTCTCTGAAAAATGAGTGAGTTAATAACCCTGGCAACCGTCTTTCTCTGAAGAAAAAGTGAGTGAATAACCCAGGCAACCGTCTTTCTCTGAAAAATGAAGGAGTTAACCATCATGGCAACCGTCTTTCTCTGAAACATGAGGGAGTGAATAACCCTGGCAACCGTCTTTCTCTGAAAAATGAGGGAGTGAATAATCCAGAATCCTGGCAACCGTCTTTCTCTGAAAAATGAGGGAGTGAATAATCCAGAATCCTGGCAACCGTCTTTCTCTGAAAAATGAGGGAGTGAATAATCCTTAATAAAGACGCAAGTGGCAACCGTCTTTCTCTGGAAAAGAAGTAAGTGAAATTGGGAGAAATTTGAAAAGAGGGCGAAGCTATTTTATATTTATTAATTTTTTGCCATATTCGTATTGACTATGTACACTGGAACGTCTCTTTATACTGAGATTTCTCTTTTTCAAAACATTTTATAGGATCCATTTAGAATTTAATATTCTACAAAAATGGGCGGAAAGTGATGCAAAGCGAGGCGTTTACTTAGCAGTAATAATGTGATTCATTCATCATCTACTTCTTCTTAATTCTGTAAAACTCTTATTATTCGCCTTACAACCTTACACCACTCAGCCAAGACTTTTCCGCGTATACTTAACATAAAATAAATCCTCTTTTTAATTCCGTGCCCAACGAATGATTGTTGTAAAATGAAACTATGAAAACTTTGGAAGGCGAGTGAGCTTATATATTGCTACTCAGGGTTTATTTTCAGACAAAGTTAGTACAAAATAACAATTGCTCATACTGTGTATACACACGTGCAATATAACACATAATTCTTAGATTTCATCGCCAGCTGCAGGCCAATTGTTGACAGGCAAATTTCAACCAACTTTTGAGTTTTGTTCACAACTGACGTTTTTTGATGCTTGAACTTCCTGGTATTTTGTAGTTTGACTTGTACTTTTTTAACGTTTCTAAGCTTCAGATTCCAGATTTAAATTAGTAATTTGAATTGGGACAAATCGATCGGCTCTGACTATAATTGACAAATTGAGAAATCCATCAGCAAACTCAACGTAGAAGAACATGGATCAAGCTGTGGAAAAAGAAAAGACAATTTGCAGTAGTAGCAATGAATTGGAAAACTGCTGATCAAATCATGAAAACAGGAAGAAATCGCTGAGTGGGAAATGATCGATAATACCCTGAAGAAGCTGAGGCTGAAAGAATAATTGAAACGGAAACTGCTGAACACGATGATTCAAAGGAAGGAAATCTTGGAAATCTTTACATTAATCCGGTGGTTTTGAACCCTCTGAGTGCAATGAATGAGGAGGAAGCAATGATGATTCCTGGGGTGAGGTGGACTGGAATCCGCGCGGAGGAGCAGAAAGATGGCAGATTTCTGGACGGAAAACAAGAAGCTGGAAAGCTGAATGATTGTTGATTCGTTGACAAGAAAGGAAAGCTGAAAGAGGTGATTGATTTGTTGACAGGAAACAGAGCTGTAAAACAGAAATATGCGTTGATTTGTTGATGATCACTTTCTTTTATTACAGTTGCAGAATTCGTTGGCTCAGCTGGAATTAGCTGATTGAATTCCGAACCAAAAGCTGAAAAGCTAAAAGATGATTGATTTGTTTGAAGTTTGAAGGCTCGCAATTGACGTGGACCGTCTGATTTACCTATCTGTGATCAGGAAGGCGTGATAGGAATAGGAAGGGCTGGTCATCACTCGTCAAAGAAGGTGTGGTAGGAGTAGGAGGGTCTGGTCATCACTCGTTAAGGAAGGTGTGGTAGGAGTAGGATGGGCTGGTCATCACTCGTCAAGGAAGGCGTGGTAGGAGTAGGAGGGCCTGGTCACCACTCGCCAAGGAAGGCGTGGTAGGAGTAGGAGGGGCTGGTCATCACTCGTCAAGGAAGGCGTGGTAGGAGTAGGAGGGCCTGGTCACCACTCGCCAAGGAAGGCGTGGTAGGAGTAAGAGGGGCTGGTAATCACTTGTCAGGGAAGGCGTGGTAGGAGTAGGATGGGCTGGTCATCAATCGTCAAGAAAGGTGTGGTAAGAATAGGAGGGCCTGGTCATCACTTGTCAGGTAAGGCGTGGTAAGAGTACGAGGGGTTGCTTTTCAAGGTAGACGTGGTGTGGAAATAAAGTTTTTTGACAGTGTGCAGCCCTTTATAAATGGCTGCTTGCTTACAAGAATTTACAAGAATTTTAAAATATAATTTGTGACAAAGGCAATGTCATTCAAATCACACACAAGTCAGCAGCATTGTGTTAAACGGAGATGATAATGTGATTCGGTGATGTGTTATGGTGATTGGGATTTGATACAAAGTCATCAACGTACTGATTCGAGGGAGCAGATGTAAGGACGACACTATAGTGCTTGACACCACTTTTTGTCACACTAGTGTCTTTCTGACATTACTTGACACCACTTTGCGTAACGTGCCTAATGTCAGACTTTGATATGTTCATATCACATTTTCTATGAAATGGGCCAGGGCTGATTCTTTAATTGTTAAAAACAGGATCATCCAGACCTATTTCTATGTTTAGTCTCAGATTTCGATTAAATTTGTACCCGAATCATTTTATAATTCTTTCGTTTTAGATTTCTCCAATTTCTTTAGTGCTAGCAGATGCTCCAATTTGAGTTAATTTGTCTGCCATCCCATTACATTGTCGTAGTCTTGGTTACATTAAAATCGGGGCACCAAGTTGAAAACAAACAAAAACGAATCAGTTTGCGCGGCTTACGCGCGCGCAATTTATGTTGATGTCAATGCTTGAAATGCCATGCTGCAAAATAATGACTTTCAGCGTGTTACACGAAATATAAAATTGCCACAACCGTCACAAAACGCGCGCAGCAAAGTTAGAGGAATTTTCTGTTTTCATGTAATATTCTAGACAAGCCAAACTTTGGTCAACTTAAAATATTTAAATACCAATTACCTTCCGATATTGTGCAAGCATTTTGTTCCATGGCAACATTCTGTTATTGAATTGAATTTCCGATTGGTAAAACCGCCTATCAAATGAAAAGTCGTGTTCACTTACAGTAACCACACTGAATTTAGTTTGTATCGGTTAATGATAGTCATAATCCTATTTGGTCAAGGTAAAGCGAAATAACAAAAGCAAATTTTACACAATTATAGATTGGCCAGAAAGTGTAACTTGAAAAGTAAGGCTCAAAGCTGGACACAATTTGCGATTTTATATAAGAAGGTTGAAAATTTTGTCAAATTTGAGCCGGGGAAAAAGGATACTTTTCCCTGGCTCCATGAATAAAGCCGGGGAAAAAACCCCCTGTCCCCGGCTCCTGCTCCACCCATGGAAGACACCAGTGCTTTGACACCACTTTTTGTCACACTAGTGTCTTTCTGACATCACTGGATACGTAACGCAACGTGCCTAATGTCAGACTTTGATATTTTGCTATCACATTTTCTATGAACTGAGACCAGGTTAATTGTTAAAGAAAGGTTTATCCAGACCTATCACCTATTTCTATGTAAAGTGTCAGATTTCGATTAAATTTGTATGCGAATCATTTTATAATTCTTTCGTTCTAAATTTCTACAATTTCTTAAGTGCTAGCAGATGCTCCAATTTGAGTTAATTTGTCTGCCATCCCATTACATTGTCGTAGTCTTGGTTACATTAAAATCGGGGCACCAAGTTGAAAACAAACAAAAAAGAGGCCATTTGCGCGGCGTACGCGCGCGCAATTTATGTTGATGTCAATGCTTGAAATGCCATGCTGCATCATAATTAAACTTCGCGTGTTACACGAAATATAAAATTGCCACAACCGTCACAAAACGCACGCAGCAAAGTTAGAGGAATTTTCTGTTTTCATGCAATATTCCAAGCAGGCCAAACATTGGTCATCTTGAAATATTTAAATACCAATTATCTTCCGATATGGTGCAGGCATTTTGTTCCATGGCAACATTCAAGTTATTAACTGGCCAATTGCCAAGCATATCATTTTAAAGTTTAAATGCGTTTATGTGAACTTTAAATAACAATTAATGTATCCGTATGCTTGATTTGTTCCCATAACAATAACGCAAAAAAGATACAGATAACACTGCATTGAGCTATCATTGTTAGAAATTAGGCTATGATATAAATAACTATCATTGAGTTTATTAGGGAATGATTTTCAAAAAATCTCAATTAATTTAACTTATATTAATTTAACTTATTCCTCTAAATGAACTAAAATTAAATTATCTCTAACCTTGTACACCTAGGTACTCTGCTAAGTTTGGGCAGGCCATCGATCTCATCTTGTCGGTAAAGAGGCTGGATGTCTGGTCTCTTGACCCCTTCCATGTTGACTGCCTCCGTTCTTACCTGAAAAGGGGAGGAGTAAAAGGGGAAGGGGTAAAAGGGGAAGGGTAAAAGGGGAAGGGGTAAAAGGGGAAGGGTAAAAGGGGAAGAGGTAAAAGGAAAAGGGGTAAAAGGGGAAGTGGTAAAAGGGGAAGGGGTAAAAGGGAAGGGGTAAAAGGGGAAGGGGTAAAAGGGGAAGGGGTAAAAGGGGAAGGAGTAAAAGGGGAAGGGGTAAAAGGGGAAGGGGTAAAAAGGAAGGGGTTTTAGGAGAATTCAAGAATTGAAGCGAAAGGAGATCTGGATAGGGTAAGAAGAGTAAAGGGTAGCAGTAGTTTTATAACCCGAATAGTAAGTAGAAGGATTTCATTTTTAATCGATTTCAATTCCTTCTTTGTTGAACAAATTCAGTCATCTTTGTAGTCAATTCCCAAAATTTAATCCTTAGGTACCAATCATGAGCTATTAATGAAAAGTTGTATGTAGCCAATTGCATACATATAAATTATTCGATTACATAACCCATAACTTATGATCATAATGAATAAATGTATTGAATTTCTTAAATCAACCAAAGAAAAATATCCCTAGAATTTAATGATAATTTGAGTCAAATTAGATTAAATTAAACCTAATAGATTTGTTTTGTGTTGTATCATAGGCGATGGAAAATAACTCTCAATGCTGTTGTATAAGATGTTATAGCCTACAAAAGAATGAAATTTCCAATGAACCGAAAACAGACTTTTAAACAATTAGTTAAACCTAATTATAGACACTTCTATGGAAATTCTGGATTTTCATCGGTGTCTATAATTCTTAGACACTTGCCAGATCAGGCCCATATTTGTTTAGAGCCTCGCCCTACGGGCTGCGGGTCTAAACCGGATAGATCCCTCGGGCTGCACCCTCGGGAGCTATCCCAAAATGGGCCCGACCCGCGCGTGTCTATGTATTTTGTAATCATGCGACTCTTATATTCAACGACCCGATCCGTGAAATCATTAAACCTAACCATGGACCATGGAACATTACAATACACAACATTTCAATGTACCAGTTTAAAGCTATTATTGGGATACTGATGATGCAGTTGTGTACTGGTTGCTATGGTGATAAACAGGACAATTAGAAGATATGAGCTTAAGTACTCTAAACACCGTTTTAAATGCTGGATAGAAAAATTGGATATGTATAAGCTTAATAGTTCAGAAACATTTCAGATGTGCTCTTCTCAAATTTGCAGGATAAAAAGTAACACGCAGTTAACAGAAATCAGAACCTTTGCGATCAGAACCTTAACGATTTGATTGATTTGAACGATGATGAATTAATCAACTATAAGTCCTAAAAACAGCATGGAGCCTATAAATGGGCCCAATGAAATAAAATGTATTAGTCGTAAGCCAAATTCAAGGCAACAAACATATAGGTAGGTTACTTTGATTTAACAAGTTTTTACCCTACGTTAATGCCAAGTTGAAGGAAACAAACCATAGGTAAGTTCTTGTAGAAAGCCTTGTTGGTTGAAACCAGTGTCCCAGTCTTAGCAATGTCTGCAATGTCGTCTAGGTTGTGGATGTCTGGCTTAGGGGGCTCCGGCTTCGAGTCTGATCCTGTGAGAAGAGCAATGAGAGAAAGGCAAAGGATTGGAATAGTTAATGTAAAGAGTGACGAGAGCAGAACGGTAGTCGTAGATATCGAAATAGAAGAGAATTTGATGCCTATTTTGCAATCGGAGCCTATTTTGACTTATTACCCTCGTTGAAGATGGTGGGTTCAGTGAGATTGTCCCCAGTTGTTCCCCCACTTACATTCGTTGAAGATGGTGGGTTTAGTGAGATTGTCCCCAGTTGTCCCCCACTTACCTTCGTTGAAGATGGTGGGTTTAGTGAGATTGTCCCCAGTTGTCCCCCATTTACCCTCGTTAAAGATGGTGGGTTTAGTGAGGTGCCCCCAGTTGTCTCCCTGACTTACCCTTGTTGAAGATGGTGGGTTTAGTGAGATTGTCCCCAGTTGTCTCCCTGACTTACCTTCGTTGAAGATGGTGAGATTGCCCCAGTTGAAGATGGTGGGTTTGGACACTTACCCTCGTTGAAGATGGTGGGTTTAGCGAGATTGTCCCCAGTTGTCCCCTGACTTACCCTCGTTGAAGATGGTGGGTTTAGTGAAATTGTCCCCCTGACTTACCTTCGTTGAAGATGGTGGGTTTAGTGAGGTGCCCCAGGTGGAATCTGTACCAGTTGTCTCCCACCATGGATCCCATTCCGAGACCAGGGGGTCGGTCAAACTGTACTACTCTGTGGGGAGCTGTAGGAAGGGGAGAGGGTTTAGAGTTTATTTGTCGCGTACAATAGAATTAAGGAAAAAAGGTGGAGGAAATTTCTTGTCGCTACTACCTAGTACCTATCAATAGTCAGAACTTAGCGATGATTATATGTCATTTTCTTGAATAGAGGCGAAATTAATAGAGGTCGATATTCACAAATCAAGACATTTGATCCTGTCATCTTTTGCATCAACGACACATACAAATCTATCCGATTCCTTGAATTCGGGAAACCTGGTTTCATGCGAATCGTTCTGAAGTTCCTCCACTGAAGGGAAGGAAAGTCGTAGTAGTTAGTCCTGTGTCCGGGGGCGTGGTCAGGGTAGGACATATCGTAGGTTGTGTGTCTGTCCCGTCCAGTACGAGTCATGGTGCCTAGTAGGTGTTACAAGGTTAATTTGCAACATGGCTTACAAGGTTACTTAGCAGCAAGGGTCATGGTGCTAAGCAGGGTTACCCACAAGGTTACTAAGCAAGGAGGCAAGGTTACTAAGCAAGGAGGCAAGGTTACTAAGCAAGGAGACAAGGTTACTAAGCAAGGAGACAAGGTTACTAAGCAAGGAGACAAGGTTACTAAGCAAGGAGGCAAGGTTACTTAGCAAGGAGGCAAGGTTACTTAGCAAGGAGGCAAGGTTACTAAGCAAGGAAACAAGGTTAATAAGCAAGGAAACAAGGTTAATAAGCAAGGAGACAAGGTTACTAAGCAAGGAGACAAGGTTACTAAGCAAGGAGGAAGGGTTTCTAAGCAACAACCTTTAGTTGCTTAGTAAGTGGTGTTTGACTTGAGTGATTCAGTTACTTAGCAACAAGGCCCAAGGGTTGAAGGATTATTCAGCAATACAGGGTGTAGCAATAGGTGCATGGACCTAGTGTGAATCTGTCTTTAAAAATCATGTGGTGGGTGGAATTTAGCAGAGTGGATTTGATTAGAAGTGAGATTGAGAAGCAAGAAAGGGAACGAGATGAATATTCAATATATTGTGTTCTAGGTCAGCCCAACTTCAAACAAATCACAACTCTGCAAAGTGCACTGCAAACTTTGCTTAGCACTGAGCTTGCTTTCCTTTGTTCCAAAGTTTTAAAACAAACCATATATATTCTATATGAGTATGCAAATTGTAAAACTTAAAGTAAAACTTTGTTTTGTTTAAATTGCTGCTCAAGAGAGAGCAGACTTAGCATGGAAGCAATACAGTGGATATAATAGCATTACATGACTATAAGTGATGGTCTTGTAGCACCAGTGCATAACAAGGCTTAGTTTCTCCTTCCAAAGCAAAGCAATCTATGCTTGCAAAATTCAAGAATGTTACTATTGATATATAAATCATTATGTTTGTGGATTATATTCCATCATGTTTAAAAATATTATTTTTCAGCATCATAAAATCGTTATTTTCTTGAAGTTTCTATTAAATCAGTAGTTTAACCTATATGCTGATTGACTAATCCTCTGATATGGTACAATAAACAGCTGTTGATTGTTCATTATTTGAATAAATGCACCATTAAATTTGAGCCTTGAGGATTTTATGTTCCATCAATTTGGTGAGGGTCAGAGGGACCCTTGTCCAAAGAATGAACCAATGTATGATATAGTTATTTCATTGATTAATTGTCATCTTTGTCAACGATAAGGGTAGAGGTTAGCGTAAAGGGTTGGGGTCATGGTTATGATCAGGGGGTCCATTTTGAAATTGACTTAAGTAAAAAGAACAGCTAAAGTAAAAATTTAATTGCATTTTTACACAACACTTTTGACTCGTCCTTTTTTGCCTTAATTCTGTTTCAGTCAGGACCAACAGGTTAACAGTAATAGGAATCATCATAGGTTATGAGGTTACAGTTATAGGTTATGAGGTTACAGTAATTAAGCATCTCCAAAGGTCTGGTTCATTCTTGAACCTCTACTTGCAAAGCTAAATAGGCAGGAATTTTGATGTTCTTGAATTGTATTGAATTTAATTCAAATTCTGCATTGAAGGAACAATATGGTCAATGGCCAGTTGGTTACTCAAGCAGTCTATAATGTTTTTGTAATGTTATCTATTCTTTGAGATAATAATAATAATAAATAATAATAAAAGTGAAAAAGAATAGGGTTGTGACCTCACATCACTTTATATTTGATTTGTTTTGTGCATTAAGTCAGTATTCCCTAGTATACAAGTTTTGATATCCATCAGATATCAATAATATGATTAGCAAAAAACTGAATCAATGATCAATGAAACAAAATAAAATTGGCATCAGTATACAAAAAGGCCAATGGTGTAAAAATAGGCGATTCATCATATAAAGATAAAGATAAAAGATAAAAATTTTTGCCTTTCGGCAACACAGCTCAAATTCCAACTCCTCAACACACTATATCAGTCAGTTATGCACCCCTACAAGGTACTCGTAGTAAGACTTAAAAACACTGACATTTAAATTCAATAAAAAATAATTTAAAGTTAATATGTAATTACTTAGATCCAAAAGAAAACGAAATGAATTAATACAAATGATCAGTCTCCCTATTCATTAATCGAAAAACATTTTAAATCCTTCAAAGGGAATAAATTATACAAAACAAGTAGAATATAACTATAAACTACTCATAAAATAAATGTGATGGTTGTAAAGTTATTCAAGAAATCAAAAAACATTAGTATAAAAATAAATTAATAAATAAAAGGATTTTGCCAATTGGGCAACACGATTCAATGCAATGCACATGATCATTCTTCAAGGAACTTAATCATTTGATTATGTACCTTGAGGCCCCTGGTTAGGGGAACGCACGTCGCACGGTCGTATACGCATTACGCGCGCGTAAACAGGGCTTTGCTTAAGCAATATCAATCTTGTCAGGCGTTACCTGACCCCCTCGCGCGCGCGCGCCACGACTCGAAGACGACGTCAGACAATATCAATCTAAATGGAAATATTTTTCAAATAATTGCATTGTTTGATATTCATTTGTATAGACTATAGTTCCCTATTGAAGATAATTTCGCTGATTGAAGATAATTTCGCTTCATCTCGATGATTGATAGTCGGATTTAACCCTAATGCCCTACCTATACCCTCCGCCGCGCGCCAATTTTTCTTGACTTAAATAAGTTTAAAAATTTGAAATGGGCATGGGCCTGACGACGCGACGTCATGTCATGTCAGACGAAATTTTTCCGCGGGGAGTCTGCAACATGACACGACCTTCTAAATTTCAGAGTGTTGCGCGCTAGGGATGAGCGAAATCCATCTAATCTAGATTATTGAATTATAAATTTCCCAATACAATTTTCTTACAAAGAGTCAACTGCTCATCATGTTTTACTTCTATTCATTCCAGCAGTTTTTGTAAAACTTCAAATCATATAGAACTTGCTTTTATAGAAGTTGTGGACACATTGTTGTTTATCTGAAAGATGTAACTTTACAACACTACTTTATACAATCAAATTTGAGGTAACTCAATGACTTTTGCACTGATGATGATTTGAAAGTACTTTGCATAAAAAAGTCAGCTCATTGTGGTTATATGTGTTGTGGAACTTGGCAATTAAAGTGTTTTATTATGTAACCTTTTGATCACTGTTTTTATGTTTTTATATGTTTTTAGCATTGTGTTGGTGTATTTCCAAGAAATTTGATTTGTATTATTGTATTGTTTTTATAGAACTTGTTTTTATATTTATTACTTATTCTTACATCTCTTCCTATCTAGGAATATCAATTTGGTGCTGAATAATGAATTTAAGTATTCATCAGAATAATCAGCATATTGCTACTCTGCCTAAATTTTACCTATGAGAATGATCAATAATCCCAAAATTTGTTGCTTGCCTCAATTTTAGATGTGAATAATGAATTCAGTGATTTTAACTAGATGAACCATGTGTATTGCTCTACCAATAACCAGAATTTCATAAACTGCAACGCATATGAATATTCCTTGTATCATAATTATTATAATGATTTATTGATTTACACTTGATAAAGTTTCCATTAGTCAGGTTTCTGATGAACAATGAGCCAGATTTAGATGGGCATGTTCCTTTGACAGTAAGACATTTACTTCAATCACAATTTTAGATTGAATGAGTAGAAACAAATCCTCCTTTTGCAATAATTCCATTTCTGATGTGTATCAAACTTCTGTATCAAATATGAATAAATAGTTTCACAATAGCTTCAAATAAGATTATCTTATCAACAGCAAGTTCCTGTGAGCCCTTTTGAAAAGATGACAAAACAGTCAGCTACATCAATACTTGAATTTCCATCAAAAAACATCAGCAGCCCACTGTGAGTAATTGCTTGTCTAATTGACAAGCATTTTATGAGAAAATGAAGAATTGTTTTTATCCCATATACCATCAGTTATCTCCTGTATTTAAATAAGGCTAATATAGAGATATAGTTGCAGAACCTACCTCTGTTATCTGACCTGATTGTGTGTAGGCCTAATATGATGACAATCAATTAAGTTATCAAAATTTAAAAAGAATGATCCATTATATTTTGATTTGCTTGATGAGCTGGGGCTTAGTTTAACATCCATTTATTTCATTTCAGGTCACAGTATTTTAATGGGCCCTTTGCTGATCTACTACATCACAACAAAGTTCAGCAGTCCCTAAAACCGAAGGACAAAGGTCGGAAATTAGCATTATCTTATCTTGGTGTGATAGATATACTATCAATCAATTTATGTTAATCTCAAGTGTATAGGTATACATTTCAAACAATGAATAATTATATTAATATTATATTATCTAGAATATTCTCAATTGATTTTTATAATATGTTCTAGTATAAATTATTGAATATGTTCTATGCCTATTGACAATGAAATCTGAATCATAATTGCTATAGCATTGAAAAGAATTGATATGTTAAGACTTTGGTGTAATGGCTACAAAATATAAATTACTTGTTTAAAAAAATTAAATTCTTCAAATAATAAAGATTGATTCAACTCAACCAACAGCCATTTTCAAACTATTTGCAAATATGAGAAATTAAAACTCAGACCTAAATCCCTAGACTGGGCCTCCACCAAGCAGCAATGTGATGACTTTGAGTGGTCTCAACAACAAATAACCACACTGTTAGATTTCTACAGTCAATACCCTCAATTATGGGACACAAAGCATGAGCAGTATATGAATAAAGATGTTAGGAGGCAGCTTATTACTACTTTAAGTGAGACAGTTGGAGCTCCTGGTAAGTGCATTAATAAGGCCATTGAATGAGACCATTATCTCTATGCAAAATAAATATAGGTATTCATATACACAGGTTGCACCACAGTACAGTTTTCTTACGTTGCGTTTTATCAGCTCTCGCTTATCAGCTTGTACAGCTTATCGTTACTGCAGTACTAAGTGGTTGATCTTGTTTACAAGATCAATACATTGTACATTGTACAATGGCATTTGAATTGACAGAGTTATTAAGGTTCTCGACAGAGGATGCAACTGACCTGGTCGAAGGTCAGATGGAGACAACATTGAGAAAAGTGAAGGAGCACACGAAAAGCACTGACTGGAGGAAAGTTAATTCGACGGTGTTGACGAAATTGACAAAGGCTCAGTTAGTCGAGTGTCTAAACGGGGCAATTATAGCCGTGGGGTTGGGTCAAGAAAGCCTTGAAGATGCTGTTACCGACTATGGCGGATTGTTGGAAAACCAGGTTCGACTTCAAGCGAGAGTCATCAGCAGAGACGAGGAATTATTGAAATACAAGAACGAGCAAATTGAAGCAATTCAAAGCACCGTGAAATCTGAATTGAAGAGTTACAGTGAAGTCACGAAGAAGGGGCTGGAAGAAAGGGCCATCACAGCCCAACAGGTGAAGATGGCAGTAAAGACCGCAGTGAAGGAGGACGACAGAAGTCGAAATATGATGATGTTTGGTGTTCCAGAGACAGCAGCAGAAGATTTGGAGTCTAAAGCAGCGGAAGTATTTGAGCAACTAGAGGAAAAGCCTAAAGTTGTCGAGTGCCACAGAGTTGGGGTGCAGAAAGAAGGTGCTTCTCGACCGGTCAAAGTTACTCTCTCGAGTTCTGATACTGTTGGGCGGATCTTGGGTAAATCAAGACAGTTAAAGACCACTGATCGATTCAGCCGCGTGTTCATATCTAAAGATCTGACTGTTGATGAACGAAATGCACGAAAGAAATTGGTGATGGAGCTGAAACAGAAAAGGGAAAATGAGCCGGGACTCTACCATTTCATCAGAAATGGGACACTGTTCAGCCGCAATCATGCAGGATCATGACACTTCAACAAAGTTGAATTCGTTTTAATGTTTTTCCAAACTGTTTGTGCTGAGTATATTCGATAGAAAATAACTAAAAAACGTATTATCATGCAAATATGCTAATCGAGGGCGCAATCTCAGACTTAATAATGTATAATTAAATAGCCTATACACTACAATTTAAAATCGTTAGATGTGAGGTAGCCCACGGGTGGAAACAAGCACCAGCACTTCCATCCTTCATCCCTGCCTGATAACACGTCTCTATTTAATTATCATCACAATTAAATTATCAATTTAGTGTATAAAATTGTGTGTTTGGTCAGTTTGATTATTCTATGCACTATTAAAACTCATATATTTCGGAGTTATAACATTTTGAAATACAGAACATGGGATTAATTAGCCTCGAGAATTTAACATTCGATATGAGCAATATTATTTGATTGGATGTGAAATTAAATTTTCTTTTTCTTGTAAATTTTCTTTTCTTGATTGGCACTGTAGTCTTAGTTACATGAGATAACATGATTTATTGTACCACTTCAATGTTTAAACTTTTACCTCTTATTAAGTAACATCATATCAGTTTTTTGTAATTGTTATAAAAATTTGCCATGCTTTTGTATTTTTTCAAGAAATCCAAAATAAATTTACGTAGCATATTGATGTACCTATATATGTGCCCCACCCAGTTAAGCTTTATGGCAAGACACACCAGAAATCTAAGCTTCTTCTGACATTGGGCAGCTTTTTCAGGAGTTGCAGTTGATGCTTCATATCACCACCTCCCAAAGCATATAATATTACATAATACCATGGTATTTCCACGTCTGTTAACCTCACAGAGCTGGCTAATAATATAACTTTGCAGACGTCCCTTAATGTTCCATGTATAGTGTATTGTTATCCACTCAAAATATGCAATATATGTAATTGGATCCCTTCATCACCCCAACCAGTACACTTTCAGTTAAGGGCGTATGGGTGAGCACACAATTCCATGATTCCAAATGCACGATATGTATGACCCAACTATAAAAGGAAATTTCTCATTACTTTTTAACACCTTTTTGATTCCAAGAAAACTACTGCCAAATTGGTGAATGAGTATTTTTGCGACTAGACAGTGGATGCCTGGAAGTTTAAACTTCTTTTGTACTTAGATTCTAGACCCCAGCATATAGTGGAACTTGCATTGTTGTGATTGGAGGTGCTGCCACTGTCCTACACTCGAGTCTGCTTAACACAAAACATTTACTATCTTTTATTCCTGTGTGATTAAGCGGGATGTTATTCAATTTTCATATAAACACTGACATAATAAATGCATTTCAAATCACATTGTAACCACATTGGAAGCCACAGGAACAAGGTTTGGCCTCTACAGTCCCACGCCCTACTTCATGAATGAAATACTACCATTGACGTCACTAATTCACCATTCAAAACTCTGACTATGACGTCACTAAGTCACCATTCTGTACCCTGATTATGACGTCATCGCAGAGGCTGCAGTGAACGTTAAGTTCCAGCGACTTCGAGTGCATTTCTCTCGGGAGTTGCGGAAAGAAGAGAGCTCAGTGAACGAACCTCAGCCGTACCACAGCAAGTGGAAATACTACGGAAACATGCTCTTCCTGAAGGACACTCTGAGGTGCAGGTGGGTGACAACAGTTTGGAGTGACAACAGGTTGGAGTGATACTAGTTTGGAGTGACAACAGTTTGGAGTGACAACAGTTGAGAGTGACAACAGTTTGGAGTGACAACAGTTTGGAGTGACAACAGTTTGGAGTGACAACAGGTTGGAGTGATGCTAGTTTGGAGTGACAACAGTTGAGAGTGACAACAGTTTGCAGTGACAACAGTTTGGAGTTACACCAGTTTGGATTAACACCAGTTTGGAGTGACACCAGTTTGGAGTGAAAACAGTTTGGAGTGACAACAGTTTGGAGTGACAACAGTTTGGAGTGACACCAGTTCGGAGAGAAACCAGTTTGGAGTGACAACAGTTTGGAGTGACAACAGTTTGGAGTGACACCAGTTTGGAGTGACAACAGTTTGGAGTGACAACAGTTTGGAGAGACACCAGTTTGGAGTGAAACTAGTTTGGAGTGACACCAGTTTAGAGTGACCAGAGACCGCACTCAACAGGAAACATTGATAACAGTTTAGATTAACACCAGTTAAGGTTGACACCAGTTAAGATTGACTCCAGTTTAGATTGACACCAGTTTAGTTTGACTCCAGTTAAGATTGACGCTCGTCCGATTGGAAACCATTCAAGTACGAATTGTTTGATCTATTTTCAACTCAGGCAGAAAAGTCGTCAAAACACGAATGAAAAAGATTCGCTGACCCTTACTATGGACACAGCGCCAAACTCTGGTGACCTCGGAAACGCTGGTGATCAGAGTGGTACCCCTAGTGATCAGACTGGTAACCATGGTGACCAGACTGGTAACCATGGCGACCAGACTGGTAACCTTGGTGATCAGAGTGGTAATGGTGGTAAAAGTAACCTCGTTATCACCAGTACGTGCACCATTAGTTCTGATTCAGGTCAGTAGGCTGGAATCAATTTCTGTTCGTTATTTTATCGTTAAATCAAAGATCACACGATAAGATCGTGTAACATCGATCAAATTGATCCCGAGAGACATACCAGAACTTGCTAGATTTCTTTCATTCTAAATGAGTTTACGTGTGTGAATTTCTAAATGTACTAATGTAGGATATTGAGGTGGATGTAAAATTCAGATTTTTTATGTGTAATTTTTGAGGAAGCTCTGCAATCCTTGCCATACGGAAAGCACAGTCCTGCATGATACACGAACACTGAATAATGTTACGTCACCAATTCTCCATTCTAACTCCTGATAATGACGTCATCAACACACCATGTTAGCCTCTGATAATGACGTCATCAACACACCATTCTTACCCCCTGACAATGACATCATCAACACACCACTCTAACCCCTGATAATGGCGTCATCAACACACCACTCTAACCCCTGATAATGACGTCATCAACACACCACTCTAACGCCTGATAATGAAGTCCTCAACACACCATTCTTAACCCTGATAATGACGTCACTAACATGCCTGTGATTGTTGGTGCTTGCTTTTCACACACCTCTGCACTGCTGCTTGTCACTACAGGAGCTGCTGCATCCCTGATACATTACATTCACCGTACAATTTGGAGAAGCAAGCGAGTGAGGTTCTTTACCTCTGTAAATCTAAATGTGTATTGTGTAGTTCGGAAACATGATCAAAAAGGAATCAATTTCATTGAAATCCAATCTTGTGTCGTCTCGATATTCAGTGATTTCTCCTAGAAATCCTGTGTCTCCAATCTTGTGTCTCCAAACAGCTGCTGTACATCACAAGACCCAATCGCATAAAAGCATAAAATTTTCATAAAATTATTTTGTTGAGTCAACAGTCAATACATGACAAAGTTAGCTCCTCAAAAAAATCTCATTTTGTTGGCTCCCCTCCAAAAAATCACATTTTCTTGGCTCCCCTCCAAAAATCACTCATTTTCTCTCAGGTCACTCGTCCCCGGACTCCACCAGTTTCATCTCCCCCTCAGCCTCCCACTCAGAAAACAAGGAAAACGTGAGGAATTCGTTGTGTTTTTATTAATTTAAATCCTGTTTAGATCCAGGATTTATCAGAGAATTTAGGTATATCCTGTTATTAGGTGCGAACTTTCACTCCAGAATCCAGATAAATGAAATGTTTCACCCTAGCAGTGTAAATTTCAGTTCTGCTTTCCCCATAATTACAAACCTCCCTCTCCTCAGATCTCTCCTCTGCAGCGGCCCGCCCCTCGCCCCTCTCCCCCTCGCTGATCTCTACCCCCTTCGCTCACCCCCTCGTATCCCACCCCCTCGTGCCACCTCTCCTGGCTAGCAACCCTCTCTTCTCCTCCCTCTCCACCTCTCTTCCAACACCGCCAGGTAATGTGTTTTTCTGTGACGTCAGCAATTTACAGATTCAATAGTGATGACGACGTCATCAATTTAGATTCTATGTAGTTGCTTGATTGATTAATTGCTGGTTTGGTATTTCGGGGTAGAAATTCTAAAGCTTTTGTCGTTTTATTCGTTTTGAAACCCAACATTTTATCCTAAATAGTCCGTCGAATTGTCTAGTACTCTGTTCTCTGCCTAGCTGTTACTCTGTCGGTTTTATTCTTCAAACCATTTCACCCCTCCATCCCCAGCCTCCCTGCTCAGCTCCTTTGCTTCCCTGGAACACCTCCTCTCACCCAGAATGTTAGCTCCTCTTCTCATGAAAGGAGGAGGAGGAACGGAGGACGGGACATTCAGCCCTCTGCTTGCTCAAACTGCGGTAAGTACATTCAGTCCTTTACTTGCTCAAACTGCAGTAAGTACATTCTCAAACTGCGGTAAGTACATTCACTCCTCTCCTTGCTCAAACTGCGGTTAGTACATTCAGTCCTCTACTTGCTCAAACTGCGGTTAGTACATTCAGTCCTTTACTTGCTCAAACTGTGGTAAGTAAATATAGCCCTCTGCTTGCTCAAACTGCGGTTAGTACATTCAGCCCTCTGCTTGCTCAAACTGCAGTAAGTACATTCTCAAACTGCGGTAAGTACATTCACTCCTCTCCTTGCTCAAACTGCGGTTAGTACATTCAGTCCTCTACTTGCTCAAACTGCGGTTAGTACATTCAGCCCTTTACTTGCTCAAACTGTGGTAAGTAAATTCAGCCCTCTGCTTGCTCAAACTGCGGTTAGTACATTCAGCCCTCTGCTTGCTCAAACTGCGGTTAGTTCATTCAGTCCTCTACTTTCTCAAACTGCGGTAAGTACCTTCAGTCCTCTGCTTGCTCAAACTGCGGTAAGTACATTCAGCCCTCTGCTTGCTCAAACTGTGGTAAGTACCTTCAGTCCTTTACTTGCTCAAACTGCTGTAAGTATCTTCAGTCCTTTACTTGCTCAAACTGCTGTAAGTACCTTCAGTCCTCTGCTTGCTCAAACTGCTGTAAGTACCTTCAGTCCTTTACTTGCTCAAACTGCTGTAAGTACCTTCACAAACTGCTGTAAGAGGGAGCTGCAGTGGTGATATGCTAGTCTTCTCGAAGGAGTCATAAAGTCATTAATTCGATTCGTATTTTCATTTTTCATTCAGATTACGGGAAGTCATGATTTTATTTCCCTCTTCAGGGTACCATCCTTGCCCCCACACCTCATGTCTTGATTGTATCCCCTTTCTTCAGGGTACAATCCTAGCCCCCACACCTCAAGTCTTGATTGTATCCCTTTTTTCAGGGTACAATCCTTGCCCCCACACCTCAAGTCTTGATTGTATCCCCTTTTTCAGGGTACAATCCTTGCCCCCACACCTCAAGTCTTGATTGTATCCCCTTTCTTCAGGGTACAATCCTTGCCCTCACACCTCAAGTCTTGATTGTATCCCCTTTTTTCAGGGTACAATCCTTGCCCCCACACCTCAAGTCTTGATTGTATCCCCTTTTTCAGGGTACAATCCTTGCCCTCACACCTCAAGTCTTGATTGTATCCCATTTTTTCAGGGTACCATCCTTGCCCCCACACCTCAAGTCTTGATTGTATCCCTTTTTCAGGGTACAATCTTGCCCTTCTACACCTCAAGTCTTGATTGTATCCCCTTTTTCAGGGTACAATCCTTGCCCTCACACCTCAAGTCTTGATTGTATCCCATTTTTCAGGTACAATCCTTGCCCTCACACCTCAAGTCTTGATTGTATCCCTTTTTTTCAGGGTACAATCCTTGCCCCACACCTCAAGTCTTGATTGTATCCCTTTCTTCAGGGTACAATCCTTGCCCTCACACCTCAAGTCTTGATTGTATCCCCCTTTTTCAGGGTACCATCCTTGCCCCCACCTCAAGTCTTGATTGTATCCCCTTTTCAGGGTACAATCCTTGCCCCCACCTCAAGTCTTGATTGTATCCCCTTTTTCAGGTACATCCTATGCCCCCCACCCCAAGTCTTGATTGTATCCCCTTTTTCAGGGTACAATCCTTGCCCCCACACCTCAAGTCTTGATTGTATCCCCTTTTTTCAGGGTACAATCCTTGCCCCCACACCTCAAGTCTTGATTGTATCCCCTTTTTTCAGGGTACAATCCTTGCCCCCACACCCAAGTCTTGATTGTATCCCCTTTTTCAGGGTACAATCCTTTACACCTCAAGTCTTGATTGTCCCCTTTTTTTTCAGGGTACAATCCTTGCCCCCACCTCAAGTCTTGATTGTATCCCCTTTTTCCTTGGGTAGTCAATCCCCTAGCCCCCCACCTCAAGTCTTGATTGTATAACTCGGGTGCCATCCCTTGCCCCACTAAAACAAGCCTCCTTTGGTTCGATTCTAATCCTGATCAATTTGTATAATCAAGTTTTTTTTTTCTAGGACAATGAAACCCCATTTCGTTTTAATTGTATCCCTTTTTAAAATTCTTGCCCTTTAAAAATTCTTATTTTCATCCCTTTTCTCACTGATATGTTTTTCTTCAGGATGAACTTTGGGTATCAATCCTAGCCCTTCAGAACCGTGAAACTTTTTTATTCCTCACCAGACAACCCCCCATCACCCCAACCTATTTGTGTCAACAAAGCAACCGGAAGTTAAAGCTTAAAGGGGCCTTACCAGAAGTTAAGTTTAAAGGACCCCTGTTCTGAGACCGAACCTGGTTAATAAGCCTCCATGGTTCGGAACATGGCTGATCTTAAGTTTCAGTTGGCTTTTCTAGGAAATGTTTTTTTTGTTTCTGAGTTTAGAACCAATTTAAGATTAATTTAATTTAAATTTAACCTTAAAAAATTCTTTTTTTAACGGCATCACGTAATTCAAGATATAAAAAGAAAACCGTCCCGCACCTTTTTCTATCCGGTTTTTATGAATGATCATCAAAGTACCCCGGAAATATGATCAACCTTAAGGACGAACTTTATAGCTAAATTATTTGACGATCAATTATGTATTATCATGGTTTAAAATGTAGGCAGCGGCTAAAATGTCGCTGAGTCTAGAACCAAGGAAAACAGGGGATTTTTAGCCTTAATAAACCCCAAAATAACGGCAATTTTAATTACAAATTTTTGGGCTGGTACAAGTGCTGTTCATTGGGCAGTTCTAGGAAATTTCTAAAGTGAATAACATAATAATTTCATTCTTTGTATTCCGAGACATCATATTCCTTGGAAGCTTTTAAAATTTTGATCATCTTCATGATTCAAACAAATTTTCAACGACAGCCTCTCCATCATCCAAAAACCAAAAAAGTAAAAACGGAATGGCGTAATTAGGAAAGCGTTAAGAAAACTTTATACGTTTCATTCTTTTATAATGAAACGTCTGACATCATGATTAATAATTTGGGATGCCCAAAAAAAACCAAAATTTCATGGTTTAAAATAAAATCGATTTATTGTTAAAGTCGCCTGATTTCAATTTTATGTAATTAATTACTGTTCTTAATTAGTGCGGTTTTATAAGCGCACTACCTAAATGACGCCGTTCTTAAGTGTACTAAAAAAATGAGCTCACTATCATTATTATCATTAAGTCATTAAGCTGCATTATATTTGGCTCTTTAATTGTAGTTTTAACATAGTAACATTCCTACATTCCATCGGCAGTAGATTCTCAGCAAGTGTCCAGTACAACTAGTGGGGACTGTGATTACTTCAGTTTACACGTCAGTGAATCACTCAGACGAATGGATATCATTGTGAGTATATTTGGAAAAAAAAACACTTTCAAAATTTCAAAAGTATTTGAAAAAATTTCAATTTCAAAGTCTAGAATATAAAACATTTAAATCTCGTTTGAACGTATATTATTGACAGCTTCTTTCGACATTGACCAATCAGCTCTGTAGTTGATCGTAAACTTTTACGCTGATTGGTCAATGGGATTACCCAATCTACCAATCAATAGTTTTATTTTGAAGGTTTTGCTTCTATTCCAACAGCCATACGGCCAACGAAGTTATCCGATATTTTACCTTGAAACTTCCAAACCCTGGCTGAAGACGATAATCGCACTATTTGAGAAAACTTGTTTTCAAAACTACTCGTCTAAACGTTTTTTACCGATTAATGGGTTTGATTAAAAAGTTCTCGTAATCATCATTAATAAACGTTTTTCGATCCAGTTAAGGTCCGGTTTTATACCTATCATTTGTATGGGTGAAGGTGCAAACATATCAAACTTATCTCCCCTACACTCAGTTTTCAGTGCGCTGAAGAGTTTTAAGCGAACTCCTACCCCTCTTTCGGAACACAATCTACCATTACAGTGCGCTGAAAGTCCTGCGAGCCATCCAGAACACCATCTACCAGTACATGCCTCCTTCTGGCACCGTGCCACCTGGCACTGTGCCACATGGCACCGTGCCACATGGCACCGTGCCACATGGCACCGTGCCAATGAGGCACGCCATGCGGCACCCCCCGTACAATGTACACGCCGCCACCCAACCCTACCCTGCTGCGCACTTTCCTAATGGGGTCAGGATGGCAGCCAGAAAATCATGAGGAGATTTGGATATTTTCTATTATAACTCTCCCAGGCTCGTTGTTGGTCGAGGTTAAGCTGGTTATCGCTATTTCTTGTTGGACATGATCTCAGTTTTGACTCTATATCTTCGGTAATGGACGAGGCGTACCGAGTATCAGGATCCTAATGGGGTGAGGATGGCTGCCAGAAAATCATGAGAGGTTCTGATTATTTTTAAAGTTTTGACTACTAATTCTAAACGGGGGACGGATTTGATTGAACTTCGTGATATGTTATTGGAGACATTTGAAGCATCAAGTTCGGTCTCATAGTCACTGGATATTTTCAATTCTAAAGGATCGGTTTCAAAGCACTGAGATATGTTAAAGTATTGTCTTATGAAGCTTCCGTGCCTCATATAGAATACAGACGGCAATGGACCAAATATCAAACACCGTTCCCTTGCCCATGTGATCGAGTATCAGCGACTTAGCCCCACTCTAGCCCAACTCCAGCACAACTTTATCAGCCCAACTTAAGTTTACCCCACGCGCTAATCAACGCTTAAAGATTGGTATGAGGAAAAAGCTTAGGGCTGATGTGGTTAAATTAATACGCATTATAATGTAATGTGTGCAGGGCTCGATAAAAGGATAAAGACGCGCAAATTTACTGCTCGCGCGTCAACTTTCTATATGATTTCCATCAAAAGTATACCAGTTTGCGCGTCTTTATCGAGCCCTTCCTTAATCTACTAATCTAGTGATCTGTGCACAAACGCGATAAGCTCTCGTATGGACTATTTGATAATAATTTATTATACATTATTATAGATAACAACATATTTTAACCTAATTTATTTTAACTTATTGAACAAACTTTATATTATTTTTAATTTGATCATCAAAAAAAGGAAGATAGATTGCTATTAAATATTTTGGTATTGTATTTGATATTGTATTGGCGTAGCACAGAACTGGAATGGATTTTATTTTATATATTTTAGGATAATTTTCGAGGTTTATTTATTTCTTGATAAGCTTTATTTCTTGATAAGCTTTTCAAACCAAGAAAATGTTAAAAAGCACTGGATGCATTATTTTTTATGGTAAGAAGTTCAGAGGAATAGACGTCATTAGCAGGGTTTAGAGTGGTGTATTGATTAAATCAATATCAGAATGTTGAATTGATGAATTTTTATCAGATTGGTTTCTTTGAACGCCCTTTTATACTTAATCTGTGAGTAAGTTTTCTTCTTTTTTCTGAAGTGCTTTTTCACGCGCTTAACTATTTTACACGGTAATGTTTTTTGAGATTGATAAGTTATTTTTATTTTATATTATTGTCATTAATAAGTTATTTATCTTAAATCAAAGTTAATGTCATAGCCTTCGAACATCAGGATTTTTAGGGAATTTTACACGATTGAACGAAATACGCTCAAGTAATTTGAATGTCACAGTGTTTATCTATATTGATAATTTGATTTTAAAACGAGGTTATGTAAGCTTTTTAATAATTCTACAATAAGGAAGCGTTTCTTTTAAACGATAATATCATATTTCAATAATTAATAAGTTCAAAGATCTATAACTCAGTATTTTATTAAGTTTCCTTTGCTGGTGAGTTTCTTATTTTTATTATTTTCTTGAAATTAAAATCTGATCGGTTTTCATTCATGGTTGCATATTGCATCATTGGATCTGACACCCTTTGGTTTACCAATCAGCGTGTTTTATGTGGGTAAACTAACAGAATTTTCTTTAAAGTTTGTTTGATCAGTGTTTATTAAATTTTGTTTAAAGAAATTCCCACTTTGATACGGTATTCCCAATTATTTTCATCATTTGCACTATTATTTACACTATTATTTGTTGAGTTATTATTAAGAATTTTTAACAGCGGTTTTAGCACTTTTTCCTCTTTTTAACTAGGAGCTGGAATGGCACATTTTATGTTTTTTACTGACTCGAGATATTTTTCTACTTCTTACACCAAATTAAATATTGTGTTTCATTCGCTACCTTATAATATTGAGTTATGAACATATCAATTTACTGCAACAGTTATATAAGTACGGTAGGTACCTATCAATAAAATGGGAACAACTCATTATTGATAATGAAATTAGCCAATCCGTAATATTCTCTAAATTCAATTGGTTTGTAAAAAAAATTGAGAAAAGGTTTCTATGCCTCTCGATGATGTATTGATAATAGAAAAAGGTCCGTACAAATCATTAATTTACTGGTGAAACTCTACATATTGACTACAGTATTATCAAAGGATTTCAGAAAGCTTCTGACCAAACATCCCTCGCATCAGTTACATGGTTTAAGTGAGTGAATTGATACATTTTGTCACTACAGCTCTTGTCCAATCAAACACATCATTTGCATTTTCTGTGTGTATAGAAAGTTTCACCCTAAGGCGTTTTTATTATTTCCGGAACTTTCTCAACATATATATTTGTTATTTATGACATATTAAACGACACGTAAGAGAAATAGGCGGTTCAATGTCATCATCTCACTATATTGAGCTATGATAATGACGTCATCTTATCCGCCTATTTCTCGTGCGCGACGTATAATATCAACTACTTACCTAAATAATTGTTTTAAGCACTTTGTGGCGCGTTGTCAATCCTCCAATCAAAATTATTAATCATTACATACATTAATTATCAACATTAAATTACACACATTAATCACCCTTCTTACCCCCCCCCCCTTCTCTCTACTTCTCTTCACACAACATCTCACTTTACAGCACCGTCACAGGGCAATGTTAGAATGTTTGTAGCTAAAGTGAGGTGTGCGGAGCAACCCTCCCCCCTTACACCCCCCTTACACACCCCCCTTACACTACCCCCCCCCTTACACCCCCTCTACACCCCTCTCAACCTCACAGGGCTGCTACTGTACCCCCACTACACACATTAAACACCCCCTCTCTACACACACGTACTCACTTTACAGCACCGTCACAGGGCAATGTTAGAATGTTTGTAGCTAAAGTGAGGCAGTGGAGCAACCCCCTTACACTACCCCCCCTACCCCCTTACACCCCTTACACCCCCCCTTACACCCCCTCTCTACCTCTCTACACCCCCACTACACACATTAGACACCCCTCTCTACACATACTCACTTTACAGCACCGTCACAGGGCAATGTTAGAATGTTTGTAGCTAAAGTGAGGTGTGCGGAGCAACCCCCCCCTTACCACCCCCCCCCCCCCTTACACCCCCCCTTACACCCCCTTACCCCCTCACCCCCTCTGTACACCCCACTACTGGGGCAGAATTAAACACCCTCTCACACACTAGACACATACTCACTTTACAGCACCGTCACAGGGCAATGTTAGCATGTTTGTAGTTAAAGTGAGGTGTGCAGAGCACCCCCCCCCCCTACACTACCCCTTACACCCCCTACACATACTCACTTTTACACCCCCTGGGCAATGTTAGAATGTTCTCTAAAGTGAGGTGTGCACCCCCACTACACACACCCCCATAAGACACCCCTCTCTACACATACTCACTTTACAGCACCGTCACAGGGCAATGTTAGAATGTTTGTAGCTAAAGTGAGGTGTGCGGAGCACCGCACTTTTCTTCGCACGGAAAACGTCCTGCCCCACGGCTTCTTCTCTCCCATTGGCTGATACGTATCACGTGACTCATATTCTGAGTGCTGATTGGTCAGTGTACCTCTCTCTCCTGAGCTGTGATTGGCTGTTGGACGCGGAACAAGCTGGGGTTGTTGGACGGAGAGCCAAACTGATGTGTTACAAGTGTAAGTCGTTATTAAACATTCTATTAGAATTTAATTCTATTCTACATTCATATTTGAAAAAAGAGGATAAGTTTTTAGTTATTTTCTATTTTTTTCAATTCCAAATTCAAATAATTTGGAATTATTGTCCACATTTATTGCGATGTCTTGCAGGAACATCACCGTCACCATCTCCCATTCTAAACCCTAACAATGACGTCACCAATTCCCCATTCTAACGCCTGATAATGACGTCACCTGGCTCATTTCATGCTACTAATGAATCTCTGGTTCTAACGTCTGTCATCGCGGACTCGCCAGCATTTGACTAAATGTCAGCCACTTTCCTTATCACGGCCTCCACTACGCTAATTGAATCTAGTTTCCATGGGAACACCATTTCCCTGTTACAAAGCCGCGTTCTGATTGGCTTTCCAAGGTCACCTGATCGCAATCTCAGCTCCTGATTGGGTGGTGTGATTTGGCAATATGCCAGGATATCTTATCAGTCGGTTAGCATTTGTCTGGTTGCAGTTCGTGATTCCAATAGGTTACAAGTACCCCACAAAGCTACTCGGTGAATTGATGACGTCATTATCAAGGGTAAGAGTGGTGAATTAGTGACGCCATCATCAGGGTTTTTCAATGGTGGATTGCTTTAATGGCGCCATTCATTTCTGATATTCATGTTTTCACATTTTTAATTTACGTAAACTGGATTTAAAACTCGGCGAACGGGCCGTGAGTTGAATATTAGGTGATATTTGAACCATCCCATACTGAATTGCTGACATTACCAAAGAAGGGGATAAAAGTAAGGATGGATTACTCGATAACTTATAAATTACTTTGAATTTATAGCCGGTAGCCATGTATATTTCCTATCTCCATGGGTGATTACTTTCGAGATATTCAACAAAAAATAAATTACTTTGAATTTTCAGATGTTCGATACAAAGACCCTAACAATATCTGAGTTTCAGGCTGTCATTTCGATACGGTGGCTAACTGGTTTTCTTTTCAGGCAGTTTTAGATATTATCTAAATTGCAATTTTAGCGAGAGTCAATCTTTTGCCGATATGGGAACTTCGGCATCTGGACAAATTTTTGAACGAACAGTCGGAATCCCGACCTTTAACCACTCAGCAATTTATCTCCCTCCCCTGACCCTAACCCCCTAACCTTACCCAAACGCTTGACTCTAGCCCTAACCATTAAACCCTATCCACACTTGATTTTCTCATTCAAAGAAGTTCTGTGACGATTTCTTGAGAGCTTTCCCGACAGGATACACTGCTGTGAACAGCAACAGCCTTCTTGAATGGAATCTTCAGAGATGCTCCAGAATGGCAGGCTTGGAAGACTCGCATGTTGACGTCGCCCATCTATGATCCCGGCTAAACAGACTCTTAGGTAAGGAAGGTCATCCGTTCTCAATGATATTGACTAGGGCTGACTACTGTAATTTTCTCTTTAAATTCAATCCCCGCTGTCAGGGATACTTTCCTACACCAAGTGATCTGTGATCTATATAATGTCAATTTTATTTTGTGACAATTTCAGGAAAGTGGCAATTTTAGCGGTAAAATCCTAGTTTGCGTAACGCGCGGCGACATTTTATCTCTACAAGGGTTGTACAGTTAGCTGGATCGATAAATTTTAAGACGCGAACCACGTGGTTAATGAAAGTAGGGGAGGGAAACACCAAATTATTATAGGGAGAATTTTGTTAAATCGGTCAACTGGAATTGATCGAGTTGTTTTATGTACAACATTCCATGAAATTCCATTTTAACTTCTATTCCAACGGCTTTACAGCCAATGACAGGAATCGAAGGAGCCATGTAATGATGCAATTTTCCATATTTTTCGCCCAAAGAAACAATTACACCAATAGCAAAGCTAGGATACGTTCATTTCCAAGGCCATCAACAGAAGATAGCAAGAAGCATCGGTAATAGTTTGTTGAACAGGAGTATAGTTCCAATTTCCACGTAAAAACTGAAATTCATTGGGATTATCTAGATCTTCTGTCCCAATTTATAGTCGATATGACATACCTCTTGATAATCTGATGCAGCTACCCAGCGAATGGCAAACGACTTAGAACACTCAAAGTTATTAAGCTCTACGAAAATGAAACCAGTAAACTTACAACTTCTAAATCGACAGTACAGTCGAACAAACAAATGTCGTTGAGCTCACAAAAACGTTCGCGCGCGCCACGAAATGTTCGCACGCGCCACTTTTTCGGCAAATTTTTGGCCATTTTTTAAAAATTTGCCATCCGTTCGTGCAGACGAATTTTGCTCGCTCAAATTAAAGAATAAAAAACGAATTCAGTAACAGAAATAATTATATTTCAGTAATATAAAGTTACAAAATGTTAAATAACAAATTCCACTTGATTAGCTACAAGTATATTTAAGTCTTTATTTCATTATAATGAATTATAACATGTAATTGTACCACAAAAGTAATAATTGGATAGAATAAAAATCCTCTCAGCGTATTTTTAGATTCACATCTTTGAACCTGTCAACCGTGAAAAGACTTGAAACCTGTCTACTTTTACCCCTCCCGTCCCACAACCTCTCACAATTACCTTAGGAGGTGTATTTATAAAGGTTGTAATTTGGGGATTTTCAGAAAAATCCCCATTATTTCACACACCATGAATTTCCGAAATGAAATCATTATCATATGTTAACAAGAGTAATGACTTGAAAAATCCCCATATTTTCAACTTACCAAAATTTGAAACACATAAATTTTATTTCACATAAATACACCTCCTAAGGAGCTAAGGTACCTCCCTATTTAAATCTAATGCCCATTCACTTGAAATCAAATACCCGTTGTTATTAAAAGTTTAGATTTATCACTCAAAAAACGTTATTATTTAGAACAATAATTTGTAAACTAAGCTAAAAGTATGACATGACGTCATCATTTCACCGCTATAAACTATAATACTCTCAGTCTTTGATTAAAGCAACCAGGCGGATAGGCACCTTGCAATCGGCGCCGATCAGAGCTGATACACCGCTGATAGGCGCTGATCGGACCCGATCAGCGCCGATCAGCGGTACCACTGATCAGCAGTGCCACCGATCAGCGTTACCACCGATCAGCGGTACCACCGATCAGCATTACCACAGATCAGCGGTAACACCGATCAGCGGTACCACCGATCAGCGTTACCACCGATCAGCGGTACCACCGATCAGCATTACCACAGATCAGCAGTAACACCGATCAGCGGTACCACCGATCAGCGGTACCACCGATCAGTGTTACCACTGATCAGCGTTACCACCGATCAGCGTTACCGCCGATCAGCGTTACCACCGATCAGCGGCACCACCGATCAGCGCTACCACCGATCAGCGCTACCACCGATCAACGTTACCACCGATCAGCAGTACCACCGATCAGCAGTACCACCGATCAGTGGTACCACTGATCAGCGTTACCACCGATCAGCATTACCACCGATCAGCATTACCACCGATCAGTGGTACCACTGATCAGCGTTACCACCGATCAGCATTACCAACGATCAGCGTTACCACCGATCAGCATTACCACCGATCAGCGGTACCACCGATCAGCGCCGATTGCAAGGTGCCCATCTGCTAACAACTCCCGCTCTTTCTTTTCAAACAAAACCTCGATCAAGCTCACATCCTAAAATCACGCTCTGGGCCTCAAATCATTGATTTGAGGATCCGATATCATGATCTCATGAGATCTTGATGAGAGCTTCATCCTGAGATCTAGCTCGCATTCCTAGAAAATTTCCCAAATCAAGCTCACATCCGGAGATCTCTCATCTTCAGATCAATCTATCCTCCAATCAAGCTATCCTCAAATCAGGCTCGGGGCCTGAATACGAGAACAAGTACATAGAGGAGGAGAGGTCCGGCTACAAAGATAGTCTGCATGATCCTAACCCAGTCGATGCTGTCCTTCCGACCGTCGCTGTAAGTAGGGGGCGTTACAAATAACTGCTTTCTAAGAAATAGAAATATATAATACAATAATTACCAGATCACTGTTATGTCAGACCATTGACCAAGGTTAACCTACAGTAGCCAAAACACATCTAAATCTAAGAATGCAGAGGCCGAAATATCGAGACTGAGAAAGTCGAGTATGGATGCAAAATAAAATCTAGAAGAAAGTGAGACCTTACGGTGACGGTTCGATCTGCAGTTTGCACGAAATTTGTGTGCGTGGCTTACAGACAAGTGGTAATCGCACTATATAGAGACACCGCACTATATAGAGACACCATTTCTCTATAAAGTGCACTGTCGCTATATAGTGTTTTTTCGCACTATATAGAGACAAAATGTCGACCATATTATGTTAATGTATGTTCGGAACAAAGTTCGAGTGAAAGCACACTATATAGAGACACGTCCTCATTAAGCGTACAAGCGTGCCTTATCAGTGATCGCAGTAGCGGGTCACATTGCATTGGTCCCACACAACATATCACAGTAACATGTTCTCATGTACAATGGTTCTTGCTTAATTCATTACGGCTAGTATTTTCGCACCATGTCCACTCTACAGACAACGTTCCATTACCTGCATACAGATGCAGGTAATGTTTCCTACTGGAAGTGCACAGAAGCTCCTCGAAGATGTCCTTCCTGGCCGACCAAGTTCTTCAAGACTCCTCATCACTGTACATCTTGCCAAGGAGGCCCGGAAGAGGAAGGCTGCTGATACTGACCTCCCCTTTGGCCCCCACTAGCCCGAAAAAGTGTAGAATGGCATGGTCCTGGAGGGTGTCCAGAAAGGCCAGTTCGAAGTCCATCATGATGGTTTCAGGAGCGAAGTTCCTCAGGGCACACGGGTAAGTCCGATGAGTCCCGGAATACTAATGAGGTCACAAGCAGTATCTACAGTATGTTCCTTATCCTTTAATCCTAATGGGGTCAGCTAACAAGCAGCATCTATCGTATGTTACAGATCTGTAATCCTAATAAGGTCAGCTAACATTGATGATTATCAGTTATACATACAAGTCATAGAATTCTATTGTCTCTATAAAGTGCGTTGTCTCTATATAGTGTTTTTACGCACTATTTAGAGAATGTGAACTTTGGCTCCAAAACAGCTTGTCTCTATATAGTGCGCTGTCTCTATATAGTGCGGGAATCCAGACAAGTTATCTTTACGCCGCGCAAATTAAAGCCACACATACTGATACACAAAAGACGTGAAAAGTGCAGATCGTTATTGAAGGGTTTAGTAACGACTAAAAATTACTAACCGTGATATAACACACGAGGGCCGAAGGCCCGAGTGTGTTATATCGCATTAAGAACCGAGGCCGAAGGCCGAGGTTTTTATTGCAGAGGTTTGTAATTTTTACGAGTTATTAAACTGAATTATGTACCGTAATTACTCGTAAAAAAGGGGATAATTTCAAACGCAAGGAAATGTTTTAATTTATGATATGAAGGTCGACTGTGCGAAATAATTTATTACGCACTGTTCTACTGCACCATAATAAATTATTATGACCTACAGTGCGTAATAATTTATTGCGCACGGTACCATGGTGCCTTTATAATCCACCCAATTTTTGCAAAAATTCCAGCTTACCTGGAAATTTTTTATAACAATTCATTTACTATTTCAGGGGCTAGTACTGGGTCCCAGGAGCCCAGAAAAAAAAGTTTACCAACCTACCCCATGGGGGCGGTGGTTTTTTGGGCCACGCCCTTTTTTATATTTATACGCTATGTCGTAGAGACTTCATTTTGGGCTCAAACGAATCGCAATAAACGTATTTTTATACAATTCTTGACACCAATATGCCGTAGAACCTTCAGGGAAGAAGTTATGGGCCAAAAACCATTTTCGGAGTAGTCCGCAAACCATTATTTGGGCTATATTGGTATCTTGGCTCAGGAAGGTCGTAGAGGCTTTATCTTGGGCTCAAACGAATCGCAATGACCACGTTTTTATACAATTGTTGACACCAATATGCTGTAGAACCCTCAGGGAAGAAGTTATGGGCCAAAAACCATTTTTGGAGTAGTCCGCGAACCATTATTTGGGCTATATTGGTATCTTGGCTCAGGAAGGTCGTAGAGGCTTCATCTTGGGCGCAAAAGAATCGCAACAGCCGTGTTTTTATACAATTGTTGACTCCAATATGTCGTAGAACTCTCAGGGAAGAAGTTATGGGCCAAAAACCATTTTTGGAGTAGTCTGCAAACCATAATTTGGGCTATATTGGTATCTTGGCTCAGAAAGGTCGTAGAGGCTTTATCTTTGGCGCGAATGAATCGAAAGGACCATGTTTTTATTCGATTGTCTCTACAAATATACTCGAAAACTCTCAGAAGGGAAGTTATGGGCCAAAAACCACTTTTCAGGGTACTTGCAACCCATTCTTTGTGGAATCTTATAGTGGAATCTTGGCATAGAACTCAAGAAGCTTCATTTTGAACTGAAGTTAATCACAATGGCAATGTCTTTATTTGACTGCTGCCACAAATATGCTTGAAAACCCTCAGGAAAGAAGTTATGGATCGGGACCATGATTCTGGCTACCCATGACCCATTGCTCGGGATATATTGGTATTTCGACTCATGACCTCAGGTGGGCTCAGGTAGTTCCTAGAGACCCAAAACCCATGATTTTATGGAGCTTTTGTAGTTTTGTATGTAGGTAAGTAGGTATTCACTCACTGTCCTACAGCTTTGAGTCTAGGACATTATCCTAGGACATTATCCTACAGCTAGGACATTATCCTACAGCTTCTGACCAATCATGTTCTTGTTTGAAATGGTAGAAATCCAGAACTTAAAAGTACCATGATATAAGCATCTGCACTCTTTTCCCTTCACTTCAGATTCTGTTCATTCCTCAACAACTAACAAAGTTTTACACAGACATAAATTTTAGCATACTTAGGTATCTATTAATACTTTAAGCTTTTGAGCTTAAATGGTTGAAATTTGTAGTCACCTTATAATCAAGACATTTGGTGTCTCTATGAAAGAAAATAGATGCACTTGCCTGTCACTGACAAGCTGACACGTCTTGTTCATCCAGCTGCCGACACCAGCTGCTTCACAGCTGGAGTCAGCAGGCCTAGCAGCCCTAGGCAAATAAGCACCAACAGAATACATGAATACTTCACATCAAGAATGGGTTGCGGGTACCCTGAAAAATGGTTTGTGGCCGCTATGAAATAAAATCGCGTTTTTTTTGTCTATAGGAACTGCCTGAGCCCGCCTGAGTTCATGAGTCGAAATACCAATTTAAAATCCCGAGCAATGGGATACCACTATAACCCAAAGAATGGGTTGCGAGTACTCTGAAAAATGATTTTTGGCCCATAACTTCTTCCCTGAGAGTTCTACGGCATATTGGAGTCAAGAATTGCATAAAAAGACGACTGTTGCGATTCTTTTGCGCCCAAAATAAAGCCTCTACGACCTTCCTGAGCCAAGATACCAATATAGCCCAAATAATGGCTCACGGACTACTCCGAAAATGGTTTTTGGCCCATAACGTCTTCCCTGAGGGTTCTACAGCATATTGGTGTCAACAATTGTATAAAAACGTGGTCATTGCGATTCGTTTGCGCCCAAGATGAAGCCTCTACGACCTTCCTGAGTCAAGCTACCAATATAGCCCAAATAATGGTTCGCGGACTACTCCAAAAATGGTTTTTGGCCCATAACTTCTTCCCTGAGGGTTCTACAGCATATTGGTGTCAACAATTGTATAAAAACGTGGTCATTGCGATTCGTTTGAGCCCAAGATAAAGCCTCTACGACCTTCCTGAGCCAAGATACCAATATAGCCCAAATAATGGTTTGCGGACTACTCCGAAAATGGTTTTTGGCCCATAACTTCTTTCCTGAAGGTTCTACGGCATATTGGTGTCAACAATTGTATAAAAACACGTTTATTGCGATTCGTTTGAGCCCAAAATGAAGTCTCTACGACTTTCCTAAGCCGAGTTATGAAAAAACGACATAGCGTATAAATATAAAAAAGGGCGTGGCCCGGAAAACCACCGCCCCCATGGGGTAGGTTGGTAAACTTTTTTTTCTGGGCTCCTGGGACCCAGTGCTGGCCCCTGAAATGGTTTATGAATTGTTATAAAAAATTTCCAGGTCATTGCAAAAATCGGGTGGATTATTAGGGTTTTTGAATACATAGCAAAAACATGCCTGGAAGGTGCATAATGTAAAAAATCACCTGTTGTGGGGGTCGAAAGTGCTACAAAATTCAAAACTGATCGCAATGATTGTCGATAGATATGAGAAAATTAGCCATTATCAACCGAATCTATGTTATATCATTAGAAACAAGCGATTATCGGAAGTTAATGTTAGTATGTTAATTGTTTGGGATATCCTCTAGTAGAAACTTAGATACTATCAAAGCTGATTAATGCGTGAAATATCCCAACATTAATGGTTTATTGGCTATTACCGTAGATAAATCAGGTATTGCCCAATATGGAACAATACAATATTGCCCAATATGAGAATTGAGAGCAATACATCAGGTATTGCCCGATAGAGAGCTTAACTCACATGACGCAGTCTAGGGGGCTCTTATGGAGGCCAAGTCCCAAGCAGAACGCGATCAGTCCTCCTGAAAATGGGTTATTTTACGATCACTGATTTAAGACATACAGAAGTCCTCTGTACTTTGATCAGCAATGTCCGTAATAACAGCAATGTTAAAAAAACGCGCGGAGTTACTATTCACAAGCCAGCTTTCTACATAGATTTAATCGAAAGCACACAATTTTGCGCGCCTTTAGCGCGCCCTATGTCAATCGAGCAATCTGCAACCACATGTGCCTTATATGTCGGCGGATCACTCGGTTGATAACAGAGAGATTGGTTAAGATTTCGGCTAGGATCACGTACATTTCAGTTACTTTTTATTTCTTTTTATTTTAAGTAACAACTCCGAGTCTACTTTCTCTTTTCAATTTTTCATCGAACATTAGCAAATGACCAAGTCAGAAATTTTCGTTTTTATACAGGCACGACTGTACCAACTATATGTCATTGAATAGCAATAATATGGTACATTGTACCATATTGCTTTTCAATGAAACGGGTAAATTTTTCTACTGCCCTGCATATTGTACGAGCTTCTACTCACTGCATGATTTCGATCTTTGGCGCCGAGAGAGCAATCATCAGTGTGGATTGTGAAATATGAAACTTCTTTAAGCAGCTGACACAGACTTAAAAATATGAATAAATAACTTCTTTGCCATCCAAGTGCGGAAAGCCGTACGAATCATTTGTAAAATAAATGTTACGAAAAACTAAAAATCGCCGATCCGGTCAATGCAATTGTACAATAAATGTAAAAACCAATAAATCTGATGAAATTATACGCCGCGCACGAGAAATAGGCGGGTAGGATGGCGTCATTGTCATAACTCATTGTAGTGAGTTGATGACATTGAAACGCCTTTTTCTCGTGCGCGGCGATTAAAAGCACCCTTAATCCTCCAATGAGAGAAAGCACGATGTCTTTGCTGTCAATGTATTTGGAAATACAGACCACAACGAACATTGCTACGAGAAACAGCCAGAGAACAAGTCCATCCCCTCCCACACACTCGTCACCTGGGAAACGCAAGTTGTTACCTCCGAAACACAAGTTGTTACCTGGGAAACACAATTTGTTACCTGGGAAGCGCTAGTTGTTACCTCGGAAACGCAAGTTGTTACCTAGGAAACGCAAGTTGTTACCTGGGAAACGCAAGTTGTTACCTAGGAAACGCAAGTTGTTACCTAGGGAACAAAAGTTGTTACCTAGGGAACGCAAGTTGTTACCTCGGAAACGCAAGATGTTACCTCGGAAACGCAAGTTGTTACCTAGGAAACACAAGTTGTTACCTAGGAAACACAAATTGTTGCCTGGATAACGTAAGTTGTTACCTCGGAAACGCAAGTTGTTACCTAGGAAACACAAGTTGTTACCTAGGAAACACAAGTTGTTACCTAGGAAACACAAATTGTTGCCTGGGTAACGTAAGTTGTTACCTAGGAAACGCAAGTTGTTACCTAGGGAACGCAAGTTGTTACCTGGAAAACGTAAGTTGTTACCTAGGAAACGCAAGTTGTTACCTAGGAAACGCAAGTTGTTACCTAGGAAACGCAAGTTGTTACCTAGGAAACGCAAGTTGTTACCTGGGAAACGCAAGTTGTTACCTGGGAAACACAAATTGTTGCCTAGGAAACGCAAGTTGTTACCTGGGAAACACAAATGGTTGCCTAGGAAACGCAAGTTGTTACCTGGGAAACGCAAGTTGTTGCCTGGGTAACGCAAGTTGTTACCTAGGAAACACAAGTTGTTACCTCGGAAACGCAAGTTGTTACCTAGGAAACACAAGTTGTTACCTAGGAAACACAAGTTGTTACCTAGGAAACACAAATTGTTGCCTGGGTAACGTAAGTTGTTACCTAGGAAACGCAAGTTGTTACCTAGGGAACGCAAGTTGTTACCTGGGAAACGTAAGTTGTTACCTAGGAAACGCAAGTTGTAACCTAGGAAACGCAAGTTGTTACCTAGGAAACGCAAGTTGTTACCTAGGAAACGCAAGTTGTTGCCTGGGAAACGCAAGTTGTTGCCTGGGAAACGCAAATTGTTACCTGGGAAACACAATATGTTGCCTTGGAAACGCAAGTTGTTACCTGGAAAACACACGTTGTTACCTGGGAAACACAATATGTTGCCTTGGAAACGCAAGTTGTTACCTGGAAAACACACGTTGTTACCTAAAAACGCAAGTTGTTACCTAGGAAACGCAAGTTGCCACCTTTTCCAATTTACCCTTTATGTCAAGGATTCTGACCATGAGAGCGTAGCTAACAGTTGACAGGAGGATGAATATCTCATCAGGCAGGTAGTGCTTGATCGGATGCGCCATTATTCCACCTAACTAGAGAGTCATTATCACTATGACATCGGCCAATCAGCGCGAATAGTTGCGGTCAACTCGCGTGGTGATTGGTCTATGTCGAGTGTGCCTGTGGGTAAACTGATCCCACCTAACAGGGGCAAAACTGCAGTGTGCGCGTCTTTTGCGTGTGCGCGGCGTAGAGGAATATACAACTAACGATAACATGTCTGTACGCCGCGCAAATGTGTGCCACACACACACAAAAGACGCACAAACTGCACTTCGGACTGTCACCTTAAAATCCTTATCATGATTGATTGTTTCGTCTATAAAAGATTGATAAGATTAGATCAACATGAAAAGAATTCATTGGGGAAATGTCAATGCAATAGTGTTCACGGGAGAGAACATTGCCCCGCTGCAATGCGCAGCACGATTGAAATATGTTAAACACGGTTATTGCTCTAAATTTTCAGAATTTTATTAGATTTTTTTCAATGAATTCAAATACCAAATTGTGAACAAACAATTCAACTTACTGACTACTGTTTACAGACAATTCAACGTACTCAATAGAGAGCAGATGCTGCACTGTAACTTGAGCTCATGAGTGTGTAAAAATTGAAATTTCCGAAGAGAGTCAAATATAAAAGTATGAGAAAGCAATGAAGATGCATCGCCAGTTGTGTATCACAATATAAAGATAATTCTGGCATAATTACAACATTTTCTTTTCGCAGCAATAAATTTGAGCAGCAATAGAATAAATATATAGCAGTTTGAGGACATGTTTAGAGCGATTTAAACGGTCGATCTATTTGTATAAACGCGTGTAGCAGGCGCAGTTTGGTGTAGTAATACGGTGAGTAATAATGTCGAGCCCCAAAGGGGCAAGCCATTATTACGAACCGTATTGGCGTATTACGTACTAATACTGCAACCACTATAGTTTCGGACATATTCTAATTAGATTTGCTTCGAAAACCACTCGATTTTAGCAGTTTTGCAACAAAACTTATCCAAATATATAGCAGTTGCAGTATTATAATAAAATAAGTCAACATGAGAGTCTAATGCGGTGTAACATGACTTCAAAAGCCTCCAAGTGTAACGTATTGTGTATTGCGGTAACATGTATGTATTGGACGCGAGACAGAGTTGTAAAGAGTATATATATATGTAATGTAGGTTGTAAACGAGTGACGTCATTATCATGATAGAGAATGGTATGTTTTGGTCGTGTCAATCGGTCTTTTTAAATGTGCTCTGTACTTCGTCGCGTAATTCCATCGAGCTGTCACCGCGGGATTTTTGTTGACAGACGGGCTAAAAACAGCATTTTTTGCGAATTTTCATAAAGCTGTGACCTTGGTGTGGGGAACCTTAACGACGCGCTTGGGTAGAGTTCATGATTCCGCCAAAGTGGATGCAAAGTGGATGCAATGAGACAAATTTGAGACAAATTTGAGACATCGATTTTCTAGCTATAAAAACGGTATTTTGTGACTTCCAATGAAACCAAATGGTTTGTAGGATAGCTCTAAAGGTTGTCCAACCTGTCACGGGCCAGTTTGGTCATTTTGGGCCCAATTATGACCCAAATGGGCCCAAAAAGGCCCAATTTTCAAATTGCTCCAATCGATCTGGAAACACTTCCAATTGATTTATAAACATCCTCCGAGGTATTTTACTAATAGTTTTACGGCCCTAAATTGATGTTAAGTGCCCCGGACACTCTGCATCCACTTCGCAAATTCTTGTTCAAAAAAGTGGATGCAAATGAGACAAATTTGAGACATCGATTTTCTAGCTATAAAAACGGTATTTTGTGACTTCCAATGATACCAAATGGTTTGTAGGATAGTTCTAAAGGTTGTCCAACCTGTCACGGGCCAGTTTGGTCATTTTGGGCCCAATTATGACCCAAATGGGCCCAAAAAGGCCCAATTTTCAAATTGCTCCAATCGATCTGGAAACACTTCCAATTGATTTATAAACATCCTCTGAGGTATTTTACAAAGTTTTACGGCCCTAAATTGATGTTAAGTGCCCCGGACACTCTGCATCCACTTCGCAAATTCTTGTTCAAAAAAGTGGATGCAAATGAGACAAATTTGAGACATCGATTTTCTAGCTATAAAAACGGTATTTTGTGACTTCCAATGATACCAAATGGTTTGTAGGATAGTTCTAAAGGTTGTCCAACCTGTCACGGGCCAGTTTGGTCATTTTGGGCCCAATTATGACCCAAATGGGCCCAAAAAGGCCCAATTTTCAAATTGCTCCAATCGATCTGGAAACACTTCCAATTGATTTATAAACATCCTCTGAGGTATTTTACAAAGTTTTATGGCCCTAAATTTATGTTAAGTGCCCCAGACACTCTGCATCCACTACGCAAATTCTTGTTCAAAAAAGTGGATGCAAATGAGACAAATCTGAGACATTGGATTTTTGGATATAAAAGCGGTATTTTGTGACTTCCGATGATACCAAATGGTTTGTAGGATAGTTCTAACCAATTAAGTCGATGGTATAGCCAAAAATCCAATGTCTCAGATTTGTCTCATTTGCATCCACTTTTTTGAACAAGAATTTGCGTAGTGGATGCAGAGTGTCTGGGGCACTTAACATAAATTTAGGGCCATAAAACTTTGTTGTGACAGGTTGATAAATCAGTGGAAGTGTTTCAGAACTATCCTACAAACCATTTTGGGCCCATTTGGGTCATAATTGGGCCCAAAAATACCTGTGACAGGTTTTATAGCCTTTAGAAAATCGATGTCTCAAATTTGTCTCATTAGAAGTCCACTTTTTAGCTAGAAAATCGATGAATATTGCATCCAGTGGATGAACTGAGTGATGCAGAGGGCGGGTAATATCAATTTAGGGCCGTAAAACTTTGTAAAATGCCTCAGAGGATGTTTATAAATCGATTGGAAGTGTTTCCAGATCGATTTGGACATTTGAAAATGGGCCTTTGGACGGTGGGTCAATTTTATGACCCACAAAGCCGATCAATTTCCATTGTCAATAACTGAATTGTTATTGACAATGAAAATTGTTTTTCATAATTTGGCATAAAACATAAATATTTTCGAGGGAATTAAATGATTCGATGACTGGTGATGCAGTAAACCCAACAGCACACGCAGAAATACAAGTTTTTGACGCGCGCGCATTGTCTCAAATCTGCATCCACTTCGCGGAATCATCGTCTGCTTGGGTATTTTTGCGGCGCAAATATGCTTGAAAAGCATGAAAAGTGCATTAGCGCGCCGCAAGAATATACTCAAGCACGTGACATATAAATTGTGCCGCGCCCCAAAAGGTCGTGACACCACGGTTACGTTTATTGAACGTTTGAATAAGCAACAAAGTTAGCTGGTAAGTTATTGTTACCTTTAATTATGTTACTAAGATACCACATTATTAATACCTATGTAACCTAGCATATAATTAAATGTTACCTAGAAACTACGTTACTATAGAAACTGCGTTAATATTGCCTAGCAACAAACTTCACGAATTTTATACTGTTACAACACACTGTTGAGGTGTAGATTTTGGAATATTTATCGAGGCGAAGCCGAGTGGAATATGGGAAATCCACACCAAAATAGTGTATACTGTGTAGTAGCAATATTATTTAACGGTACGTGGCCGCTTCGTAAACTAGATTTCAAACTCGGCAAACGGGCCGTGAATTAAATAATGATGAGATATTGGGTTACGGTTTCGGTTGGCCGAAAACACCCGGTTAACCGGTGTTTCGGTTCGGTTAACCGGTCGTTTCCTTAAATTGATGAGTATATTTCAAGACACACCGCAACACTAAACTCTAAACCACTACTGAAGTTTCAAGTTACAGGGACAAAAATATCAGATAAGCCGAAATAATGCGTGTAGCATTGTAATATATTTCATTAAAAGAATCGCCACACACACAAATAGTACGGTGAGATGGAGGTTAAAATATAGATCGTGTTGACAGGCCGATGCCGTGCAATGCTGTCACGTGACACTCTCTGTAGTCACGTGACACGTCCTGCTGTCACGTGACACTTTCTGTTGTCACGTGCTCAGTGTACCGCGTTGCTAGGCAACCCTTCTGCGTCACGTGGTACGATGAGTCACGTGATGTCATCACTTTCTACGTTGTAAGATTTTAGTGAAACATGTCATAATCTTCTAAACAAAATAAAACACTGTCATCTAAGGGACAAATGCTTCATGTCATTTTCAACCTGAATTTCGATGATTTATTACACTTGGCACTATCCATAAAGGACGTCCTCAAAGTTTTGGCTTTTTAGACCCCTCCCTCCCCCCTTGTCCGCAAACGTCCGCGACCTGAAATACCCCCCCTCCGGACGTCCGCAATTTCATCCAAAATCTTTTTGGTAATCATTTTTATGCCCGTTTTCTCGCATATGGTGACAAAATCAACTTTACTATTTGACTCAATGTCAAAATCTAAGTCAAGATTCTTGAAAAATCGATTATTTTCTAGTGAAAAACTAGTCAAATCGACCAAAATATTCTAAATGCGAACGTCTGCATTTGTTCAAACACCCCTCTCTCCTGCGTCCTCATTGGCCAGACTCCTCCTCCCCCCTCTTTGCGGACGTCCTTTATGGACGGCCCCAAAGCGAATATATAATTTTGCATGTTATTTTGTTTTAAACTTAATTCTGTTACTCCGCTTCCCACCTAATATATATCATGAAGATAAAAGGTTGCTCCTGATTCAAACCATCACTCATCAGTGCCATAAATATCCAATTTTTAAAAAGTTCGATTTTATAATCCGTCCAATTGACCCCACGTCCAATTGAATACACATCGAATTAAGAGAAACCCCAAAGATGAAAGGTTGTGGAACTGGTACAATATAAATAGACTGGTACACTTATAAATTCTTCTATACATGTACTGATTTGCAACATTGTTCAGAAATTACAAGTCTATTGTCCTACTATTATACTACTCGGAGCATTAAGGCGTGTCGCACATTTTCATCACACGAAGAAGTCGGCTAATTCTTTCCCTTTGTGTACACATGGAATTGGATCGATCGTCGAAAGAACGCGCAAATTGCAGTGCGCGCGCAATGCTGTATCCGGTTTTTGACCCGCAGTCCGAAGGGCAAGAGTCTGAACCAATTTAATTATAATGTGGTGTCAGAGTAAAACTCAAAAGTGGTGTCAGAGTAGAATTGCTAAAAAGGTGTCGGAGTGAAATGCGTAATTGGTGTCATACCAATTTAGCATTTTAGTTTTTGCTTGGATTGCTCTTACAGCTTCAATCATCACTTGACTCATCACTTTACTCATCACTTTACTCATCACTTTACTCATCACTCTACTCATCACTTTACTCATCACTTTACTCGTCACTTGACTCATCACTTTACTCATCACTTGACTCATCACTTTACTCATCACTTGACTCATCACTTTACTCATCACTCTACTCATCACTTTACTCATCACTTAACTCATCACTTTAATCATCACTTTACTCATGACTTTACTCATCACTTTACTCATCACTTTACTCATGACTTTACTCATCACTTGACTCATCACTTTACTCATCATTTTACTCATCACTTTACTCATCACTTTACTCATCACTTTACTCATCACTTGACTCATCACTTTACTCATCACTTTACTCATCACTTTACTCGTCACTTTACTCATCACTTTACTCATCACTTTACTCATCACTTTACTCATCACTTTACTCGTCACTTAAGAGCTTTTCTATTAAGACCGCCTGGTTGAGTGGATTAGAGCTGTGCTTGTCATTCGTGACATCAATGGTTCGAGTCTCGGGGAAATCCTCACTCATAAAAGCGGTAAACGTACCAAGCTAACCTTGGTAGTCCACCTTTTCCTATTCTAATACTACTGATATTCAAGGACGCATTTCATAGGGTGTAGCACGTGAATGACTCTAACTTAATTAAAGACCACTTAATACTTAAATAAGGGGGGGGGGGGTTCACTGTCCCAATTGTCCCAAACTCAAGAAAAAGTGGATTGGGACAGGGACAATTGGGACATTTGGGACATTTGGGACAAATGGGACAGAGAAAATAGAACAAATGGGACTCGAAAAAGTGAATTTGGACTGGGACAATTGGGACAAATGGGAAGAGAAAATAGAACAAATGGGACTCGAAAAAGTGAATTTGGACTGGGACAATTGGGACATTTGGGACAAATGGGACAGAGAAAGTGGAACAAATGGAACTCAAAAAAGTAAGTGCGGACTGGATCAAATGGGACATTTGGGACAAAAATGGCAGAGACAACTGGGATTCAAATGATTGTGTTTTTGAGCAGCAGTTTAGTGTTTTTTGTCTTTTTACATAGCAGCACTTGCTGCGTTGCAACTTGCAACTGCCACTGTCTTTTTCCCATCATAGGTTTTGGGATAGGGAAGTGGGAACACTTAACCACTGCAAACAAACACAACCAAAATATGAACTTAGTATACTAGTATGAATATAACATTCTTTTCAATGATAGAAAATCTTGAATCAATGTAAAAATGATAAATGACTGATTTTTTCAAATTTTTGTTTGTCCCAATGTCCCAAATGTCCCAGTTGTCCCAATTGTCCCAAAAACCAGTCCCAAACTCAAAAACAGTAAATTGGGACAGGGAAAATTGGGACAGGGAAACTCCCCCCAATAAGAACTTCACACCTTTGTACACCACTTGAGCACTTTACTCTGACACCACTTTAAGTCTTCGCTCTGACACCACTTGAGCACTTTACTCTGACACCACTTGAGCACTTTACTCTGACACCACTTGAGCACTTTACTCTGACAGTTCTGACACCACTTTAAGTCTTCGCTCTGACACCACTTGAGCACTTTACTCTGACACCACTTGAGCACTTTACTCTGACACCACTTTAGTACTTTACTCTGACACCACTTGAGCACTTTACTCTGACACCACTTTAAGTCTTCGCTCTGACACCACTTGAGCACTTTACTCTGACACCACTTGAGCACTTTACTCTGACACTACTTTAGTACTTTACTCTGACACCACTTGAGCGCTTTACTCTGACACTACTTGAGCACTTTACTCTGACACTACTTAAGCACTTTACTCTGACACCACTTAAGCACATTACTCTGACTCCACTCAAGCACTTAACTCTGACACCACTTAAGCACTTTACTCTGACACCACTTTAGTGCTTTACTCTGACACCACTTTAGTACTTTACTCTGACACCACTTAAGTGCTCTACTCTGACACTACTTAAGCACTTTACTCTGACACCACTTAAGCACTTTACTCTGACACTACTTAAGCACTTTACTCTGACACCACTTAAGTACTTTACTCTGACACTGACACATTTGTGTCATTGTCACCTTGTCAGTGTCACATTGACGTGCTTCTGTGGTGGTTTAAATTCTTAAATTGCTCATGTGGTCTCACAGTGAATTGCTGAACAGGTCTCAGACTGGTTTCCAGTAAACTTTCCAGTTATATGATGTTCACTAGTACATTGAAACAAAACATTCAACCGAACAGCTGCCTTCATCCCGTCTAACAAAAAGAAAAAACAGCCGAAATCCGGCCTGAAACCAGCATAAAACCAGCCAAAACACTGAAACCAGCCCAGAATCAGCCTAGAATCAGCCTAGAACCAGCTGAAAGCCAGACTAAAACCAGCCTAGAACCAGCTGAAAGCCAGTCTAAAACCAGCCTAGAACCAGCTGAAAGCCAGACTAAAACCAGCCTAGAACCAGCTGAAAGCCAGTCTAAAACCAGCCTAGAACCAGCTGAAAGCCAGACTAAAACCAGCCTAGAACCAGCTGAAAGCCAGACTTAAACCAGCCTAGAATCAGCTGAAAGCCAGTCTAAAACCAGCCTAGAACCAGCTGAAAGCCAGACTAAAACCAGCCTAGAACCAGCTGAAAGCCAGCCTAAAACCAGCCTAGAACCAGCTGAAAGCCAGTCTAAAACCAGCCTAGAACCAGCTGAAAGCCACTCTAAAACCAGCCTAGAACCAGCTGAAAGCCAGTCTAAAACCAGCCTAGAACCAGCTGAAAGCCAGACTAAAACCAGCCTAGAACCAGCTGAAAGCCAGTCTAAAACCAGCCTATAACCAGCTGAAAGCCAGTCTAAAACCAGCCTAGAACCAGCTGAAAGCCAGTCTAAAACCAGCCTAGAACCAGCTGAAAGCCAGTCTAAAACCAGCCTAGAACCAGCTGAAAGCCAGCCTAAAACCAGCCTAGAACCAGCTGAAAGCCAGTCTAAAACCAGCCTAGAACCAGCTGAAAGCCAGTACACAAAACAAACATTGATAAGTTTGAAGCCATGCAGACAAGAGCCGTTAAGTGGGTTTTCAGTGAAGATTTTTGCAGCTATACCAAATCAGAATACCACCTAAAATTAAAGAATCTAGATGTCCTGCCAATGAAGTACAAGTTTGATTATAATGACTTAGTCTTGTTCTATAAGATGTTCAATCATCCTAGCCCATTTTCAAGTATCCCTGGATATCTAAGGAAGAAGCACCTCCCTGACCCAAAATTAACTCGATGTACAGGGTGCCCCAAAAGTCTTGTCCCCTTTTACTTTTTTGATTATTTGAAAAATACAGCAGATATTTTGGTTCTGTAAAAATTATACTCGCTAACCGCCATTTATTTCAATTCTATTGATGATGGAAATTGTAGTAAACAATACGAAATCATCAAATACAGTGAATCTAGCTCAAAAGGGGTTCAATGCATGTTCGAAGTAGTTTCCTTGGGTGGAATTTGGGGCTAATTTTAGTGAAACTCCTTGAATTTTAGGCCCGGTTGCTATGGAAACTTGTGTGGTTGCTATGGAAGTCGAAGCAACCTGAAAATCCCAGATTTCAGCATTGACTGGTTATGATCACTGAAACTTTTCACAGAATAGAAATATCTATCCTGTATGAAGACCAATGAAATAAGCAAATTTGGTCTAGATTTATGTCAAAAATGCCAAAAATCTTCAATTTTTAGGTCGGTTGCTATGGGAAATGGTGTGGTTGCTATGGACGTCATAGCAATCTAAAAATCTCAGAATCCGCCATTCTTTGGTTGTATTTAAAGAAACTTTTTACAAAATCGAAATATCTACGGAATTTTTCGAATGATCAAAAAAGTAAAAGGGGACAAGACTTTTGGCGCACCCTGTACTAGGAGTATGTCATCATCTGATGAACTTCAATTAGAATGCTCCATAAAACCTAGAATAGATGTTTTTAAAAATTCATATTTCTACCGTACACATCTACTTTGGAATGAAGTTCCATTGAATATAAGATCTGAAAACTGCTTAACAACCTTTAAGACTAAACTCAAGGAATATCTCTGGATGAAAGCGGACAGTGAATTTGACTAATTTTAGTTATTATTATCCCTAAACATGAATAATGAATGAATAAAGAATTGTTGCCAGTGCTATCCTATGATAAAGGGCGAAAGGTATAGGTAAGGGACAGGAAGAAAGGGAAAAGGTATACAAGGGATCATAGGGATCACCAGGTTCAGGCTCACCACCCACATCACGTAAATATCATACATCTTTTTGAATATTTCAGAGATTTATATCATTCAAGCAATCAGAGTAATAAAAGTAATTTATCATTATTATTTTATTATATTTTTAAGATGAATTTTTACCATCTACTTGTAATGCAATTTTACAAACTATGTAACTAACCAATCTGTGTGATTTAAGATTTTTGAGGGCGTAATTGTGCAGCATAGAGTAGTTCGACTACTCTGCACGTGCCCCACTCATAGCATATGCAACAAGTTAGACTCTTCTATGTTTATCTTTTATTCAACTATGATTATTCAAATCTTTTGGTTGGGGCATCGTCATGTTTCATGAATTATTTTATATAGGGCAAGTGACAATGTATAATTTGTTGTGTATCCTATTTGTGATTTTAAATAAAAACCAGCCTAGAACCAGCTGAAAGCCAGTCTAAAACAAGCCCAGGTAGGCTTGATTAAGGCCCATTTTGCCTAGAATAGCACCCCTGAATCCCATGAATGTCGATACAGAAGGCATTTTATCCCAAAAAGCAATTAATTTTGGACACAGTGAAACATCGGAGTTTTTTCTACATCTATAATTTTGATGAAAATATACATTTTGATCGACCTCTAATTTCTAAATGAATATATATATATTTTTTTCTTCTTTTTTCTTCTTCTTTTTTTTTGTCTTTTTGGATGCATATGAATGTTGTAAAGTTGCTGTCTTTACTCCGTCAATGTGACTGGACCAAATGTAACGCCTTTGTTCAGCACCACAAGTTTCCATTGAGTTTCAGGAGCCTCTATCATTTCGATAGTCAGTGCCTCTCTGGTAATAAGCTCTCCCGAGTCCGATTCTTGGAGTTTTATGCAGCACTGTTTGACCATAGCGACATAACGGCAGAGTCTTAGCTTTTTCACTTCTGCTAACGCGCTGAAGATTTCGTCTGCCGTTTCCAACGTTTCCTCATCGTACTCAATCTGTTCCACCTTCAGGGCACACACGTTAGTGCAGTCTTGGTATATCTTCACCACCATATCCGGATGTGAAAGTTCACGCTGCAGAGATACTGGACCCAATTCAAAGTTGTTGTTGTTAACTTTCTTAAGTTTCCACTGAGTGTCAGCAGCTATAATTTCTTCATGAAGAAACTTATCTTGAGTAACCACTTTACCATTCTTGTTTTTCTTGAGTTTACTGCATTGATCATTTCCTTCGCCCACAAGGCATAGCTGGAGCTTCTTTACCGTGTTAACGTTTAGCTTATCCTCAATCTCGCTTGCTGTAGTTAATGTCTCTTCATCAAGGTATATTTTATTGACTCTCATTCTGCACTTGTAGCCGCATTTGTTTTGTTTCTGCACCTCCATAACTTGCTCAGGGGGAGGGGGAGGAGCTAAGAAGTTGTTACTTTTAACAGCGTAACTAACACTGGAACTATAGGATACTCTGGCCAAGAAATAATCTTCATCCATGTTTATACCAATACTATCAGCCAACTTCATTATTAGATATGGGGTATCATTGTAGTCTTCAACGGCCGCACAGTCACTCATGGCAGTACATTCGTCAAGTGCTTCATACCAGCCACCGTCAAATGAAACATCGTTAACTCCATAGCTGGAATAGTAGCCACCTATACTCCCATATACAGTGACGTAGTTTGAATCCAACTGTGCCTCAGCCTCTGAAGAATAATCCAGGTTATAGCATGTCTGCTTTTTCTTAATTAGGATGGAGTAATAGGTACTTCCACCAGTGTAATCGCCTAATCCCTCCATATAGTCAAAGTCTAGCAAAGGGATGGCAGAGTTCGTCTCAAGATAATAAATGCCTGAAGAATATGGTCCTTGTTCAGGGAATTCCACCATTCTGCAATAGGGGTTCATTGCACAAACTTCCATTTCAGTTTCTAAGTCTTGGTATGAAGAAGACCACTGGGGTGTTAGTCTTGTATATGGTAAGTATTCCCAGCAATCAGAGTCATAAGGAAAGTCCGGCTGTGCTTGGCAGACCCCGACCAGCAGGACAAGTTGGAGCAGCATCGTGGCAAAATATCGTGGAGAGAAGTTCTCAGTGTGCGGCAAAATGTCGGAAATAAGTGAGGAGAAGGAGGACAGGGGTGGTTTATAAAGGATTCCTGCACTGGCTCTTCTCCTTCGCTGTGTAATAATTCTCCATCGTGATTGGTTCTTGGGATCACGTGATCTGTTTCCTCGCTCCTTATTGGCTCTTGAGTGAGTTGCAGCACAATGCGACCTCCGAGTCATGATGTTTTCAGATTGCACAACCACCATCCCCAGCTCATGTTGGATTTGAAGAATTCTTCGAGATACTCGTATATTCTTTTCTTGGCTCAACAACCCAGCTGGCTCTGTTTTGAACCGTTCATGGTACTGCATCAGCTTTGTATCTGAGATCATTGTGTTGATTTTTTGTCATTTTTCGCGTAAGGAAGATTGCGCTTTTTGAGGGAATTTAAAGATATAACTTGTACTTTCTAAAATCATCGCAATTTTCTCGATGATAAGAATTAAGAATCGATTGAAATTCGGACATACAAATGGGACATTGACTTAATTATTTGGTCCAAGGACTTAAAACATGAAAAAAAACATGAAAAAGTACCGGAAACATGAATTCTGGGCACACTATAATGGGTTATATAACTTGCTGTAATAAGTTATTTATAATTCTCCCCCCTTCCAATTGTTACTTGTTACCGTGATATTATGGTCTGCTTACTATAATTAATAATAATATTATAAAGGGCAGACCGAACCCATATCACCCCTCCTGACGTCGATTCATCGAACGCCAGCAAGTACGGTTTTTTCAGCATGGTCTAAAGTACCGAAAACCGTTGAGAAACCTTCTGGACAATGAAGGGTACACGACCTTGCCCCCAGCTACTGCAGTATAAAGAGCAGACCGAACCCATCCTCAACGCACTAGCTTGACCTGTCAAAGTGACATGGAACCTACTTTCCTTTTTAATTTAATACTTTCCTATAACTTTTCTGTTCCCTGACATTATTATATGTTGTAATTTGACTTGATATTCTATTTCTATTTCTGTGACTGATAAGACACCATCCACAACTTGGATCTTGCTGAAATTTGGGGATATTTTTTGGGAATATTTACGCATGTCAACATATGACTATGGTGATATTTTGAGATTTTTTGGGGAATGAAAAGTTGGGGTTGTTCGAAAAAATCCCCAAATTTCGTACGTAATAAATTTGTCTCGTAACGTATATTCTTATTTCTTATGTGGCGCAATAAGACACCAGCCGCAATGTGATTAACTGATAAAACCTACCATGGGTTCGCATGCTTTTCAAGTATATATATATTTCGAACATATTTCGGGTGAAATATAATATTTCGTGGCCACCACATTTGTTGATCTCATGATTTTTACGCCTTTTTGATCTAATTTTTAATTTATTTGATTTTGATTTTACGACATTTACTCCGGAAATGATATACTGATAACAAATCTGTTCAAACTCCTTCGTTTCATTAACTCGTCAAATGTTGAAATGTTGTCCTTTTTGATTTGTGCTGTGATCGTTGCTGCAGTTAGTCCTTCAAAGAAAGTTCAGCAATCTTACTTCGACCCTGGATTCGAGAAAAGCTTCCACTTTTTTGACGTTTTTCCAGGTCGTATTTAGAATGTCTCTTCTGTTGCAAGTAACAAACGGTGACAGTTCGAACTGCAGTCTTGTGTGCGCGGCGTAAGTTTGCGCGGCGTAAGACCTAGAAGGCGTATAAATTACATGTCTGTACGCCGCGCAAACTTACGCCGCGCACACAGAACTGCAGTTCGAACTGCCACTGTCAATGAGCAAATAGTCAATCCTTCTACCCTTTGTTTTTCTTATACCGGGGCTTCTCCCAGGCCCAAATATCTCGGTAACTTATGGTCCTATTTTTACGGGATCCTTATCATACCCATAAATGATGTGGGCAACTCGGTAATCTGCCGATGCACACCTGGCGCACAACCTGGGGGAACATTTCGGGCACATCTCAGGCACGAGACACGCCTGGGGCACATTTGGGCACAACCACCTGGGGCAGTGGGGCACACCTCGGGCACACTGGGGTATTATGGTAATCTATCATGGTCCCAGGTGTGCCCAGATTGTGCCCAAGGTGTGCAATGTGCATCGGAAGTATACCGAGCTACCAAGGTGTTTTTATGTCCATATAAGGTGTATTTATGCCCATATAAGGATTGCTAGAGGTGTTTTAATACCAACTTTTCAGATCTGCTGTCCGATCCCAACATAATAAACCACTGCCTGACGACTTCGTGTGGTTACTCTGTGCTGTTCAAATCCTCGGAGATCATCAGCAATTCCCCACGGTGAGACGTCACGGAGCTACAAATTATCTAGTAGAGTAGTTATATTGGTTGATGAAATAGAACCCATTTGAAATTCGGTCCTTAACCCTTATTGTGACAGTTCGAACTTCATTTCAGTTTTGTTTTCGTGGCTTAAGTTTGCGTGGCGTCAAAACATGTTAATAACATGTCTTTACATCGCGCAAAGTAACGCCGCGCACGCAAAACTGCAGTTGAGCAGTTACAAATTGTATAACTCTTGTCTAACCCTTGTCTAACTACTTGTCTAACCCATGTCTAACCCTTGCCTAACCCATGTCTAACTCATGTCTAACCACTTGTATAACCCATGTCTAACACATGTCTAACTCTTGTCTAACTCTTGTCTAACTCTTGTCTAACCACTTGTATAACCCATGTCTAACACTTGTCTAACTCTTGTCTAACTCTTGTCTAACCACTTGTCGAATTCTTGTCTAACTCTTGTCTAACTCTTGTCCAACCCTTATCCACGTTATGAACTCTTGTCTAAATGTCTAATTCTTGTCTAACCCTTATCTAGTGTCAACCCTGTCAGTTTTACGGTAAGTGTCCTGGATGACGAGGTTTTTATGCCCATATAAGGAATAATTGAGGTGTTTTATGCCCATATAAGGAATAATTCCCACTCAGTTTTACGGTAAGTGTCCTTGATGACGAGGGTTACTACAGTTTACGTGTCTCGCTCCAGGACGCCACGTCTTTCATTGCTCCGCACCTCATTAACATGACCGCCAACTACCTCTACATGCTGCCGAACCAGCAGGTGAGTTGATGACGTCATTATCAGGCGTTAGAGTGGTGAATTGATGCAGCAAACGACCGGTTTCCTTTTCTCAATAAATCCGGTAACGGTTGGCTAAAACGCCTGGTTAACCGGTATTTCGTTTTCGGTTCGGTTAACCGACCGTTTCCTCCAAACGTTAACTTTATTTGCCGTTATTTAACCGGCCCTCAAGGACAAAAATTGCTTTCTAGTGGCCGGTTAAAGTGGGGCCACTAGAAAAAAAATTGTCCAAGGGGCCGGCCAAAGTCTAAACCGTCCAAAAATGTTTCGATTTCTGTCCATAGGGCCGGTTAAAAAGAGCCGGCTAAATAAAGGCTAATAAGGTAATTGCGAAATTAAAATCTTCGGTTACGGTTGGCTAAAAAGCCCGGTAAACCGGTATTTCGGTAAAATAGTTCCCACTCAGGCGCATCTTTCGATTACTATTGAAGTATTTACGGAATAATTGAGTGGTATTTAGCCCATATAAGGAATAATTGAGGTGTTTTTATGCCCATATAAGGATTAATTCCCACTCAGGCGTATCTCTCGAGACCACTCCCCCTTGAGTTCTCCCCCGATACCACTGCTGCTGTGGCTTGTCCTGTCTTAGGGCTCCCTCTCCCTGACGTTGCTTGGGAAGTCAAAGATGGTGATCAGATCCGGTGAGTTTTTAATGGCACGAGGGGAAGCCGAGTGCTATAAGCACTGGTATAGCACGAGGGGAAGCCGAGTGCTATAAGCACTGGTATAGCACGAAGGGAAGCCGAGTGCTATAAGCACTGGTATAGCGCGAGGGGAAGCCGAGTGCTATAACCACTGGTATAGCACGAGAGGAAGCCGAGTGCTATAAGCACTGGTATAGCGCGAGGGGAAGCCGAGTGGTATAAGCACTGGTATAGCACGAGGGGAAGCCGAGTGCTAAAAGCACTGGTATAGCGCGAGGGGAAGCCGAGTGCTATAAGCACTGGTATAGCACGAGGGGAAGCCGAGTGCTATAAGCACTAGTATAGCGCGAGGGGAAGCCGAGTGCTATAAGCACTGGTATAGCGCGAGGGGAAGCCGAGTGCTATAACCACTGGTATAGCACGAGAGGAAGCCGAGTGCTATAAGCACTGGTATAACACGAGGGGAAGCCGAGTGCTATAACCACTGGTATAGCACGAGAGGAAGCCGAGTGCTATAAGCACTGGTATAGCACGAGGGGAAGCCGAGTGCTATAAGCACTGGTATAGCGCGAGGGGAAGCCGAGTGCTATAAGCATTGAGAAGCACGAGGGGAAGCCGAGTGCTATAAGCTCTGGTATAGCACGAGGGGAAGCCGAGTGCCCATTTAAGGATTAATTCCCACTCAGGCGTATCTCTCGAGACCACTCCCCCTTGAGTTCTCCCCCGATACCACTGCTGCTGTGGCTTGTCCTGTCTTAGGGCTCCCTCTCCCTGACGTTGCTTGGGAAGTCAAAGATGGTGATCAGATCCGGTGAGTTTTTAATGGCACGAGGGGAAGCCGAGTGCTATAAGCACTGGTAAAGCACGAGGGGACGCCGAGTGCTATAAGCACTGGTGTAGCGCGAGGGGAAGCCGAGTGCTATAAACACTGGTATAGCACGAGGGGAAGTCGAGTGCTATAAGCACTGGTATAGCGCGAGGGGACGCCGAGTGCTATAAGCACTGGTATAGCACGAGAGGAAGCCGAGTGCTATAAGCACTGGTATAGCACGAGGGAAGCCGAGTACTATAAGCACTGGTATAGCACGAGGGGAAGTCACGTGCTATAAGCACTGGTGTAGCACGAGAAGAAGCCGAGTGCTATAAGCACTGGTATAGCACGAGGGGAAGCCGAGTGCTATAAGCACTTGTATAGCACGAGGGGAAGCCGAGGGCTATAAGCACTGGTATAGCACGAGGGGAAGCCGAGTGCTATAAGCACTGGTACAGCACGAGGGGAAGCCGAGTGCTATAAGCACTGGTACAGCACGAGGGGAAGCCGAGTGCTATAAGCACTGGTACAGCACGAGGGGAAGCCGAGTGCTATAAGCACTGGTACAGCACGAGGGGAAGCCGAGTGCTATAAGCACTGGTACAGCACGAGGGGAAGCCGAGTGCTATAAGCACTGGTATAGCACGCGGGGAAGCCGAGTGCTATAAGTACTGGTATAGCACGAGGAGAAGCCGAGTGCTATAAGCACTGGTATAGCACGAGGGAAGCCGAGTGCTATAAGCACTGGGATAGCACGAGAGGAAGCCGAGTGCTATGATTATTGGTATCTCTGTGTGCTTGTGGGGTGATTTTTACTATAACTATTGATTAATTTTTCTATAACTATTGAATTATTAAAGTTGCGTAAGAAGCTTTTTGAGTTTTTAGCTTTACATCTTGTTGCACAAGAAATGCTGGTCATTGCTGTCGTATGTTTTTCAGACTCCAAATATAGGAGAGAGGAAAAATACTTCAAAGTTTACTGCAGAAAAATTATTTACTTCAAAAATCAAAGATCCAACTGAGGTTATAAGTCTTACTCTTACGTTGTGTAGAGAAGGAATCAGATGATATAAGTCTAAATGTCGTTATTCCTGGCATTTCATCACATGACGACGATAATCACATGATTTTCGAAAGCTTCTGATGTAAACTTCTTCGTTTCATTCGGCGTTTTTCAACTTTTCTACTGAAAAAATGATATTAGTCCTGGCAAGAAGTGATTAGGCGAACAACCTGTTTTCGAACGGATCAAGATACTTTTTGTTTGTTGTAAGAATTTCCGAGAAAAAGTTCAGAAACGCTGAATAAAACGAAAAAGTTTACATCAAAAGCTTTCAAAAATCATATGATAATCGTCGTCGTGTGATGAAATGCCAGGAATAACGACATTAAGATTCATCTGATTCCTTCTTTACACAACTTAATAGTAAGACTTATCACCTCAGTGGATTTTTGAAGTAAATAATTTTTCTGCAGTAAACTTTGAAGTATTTTTCCTCTCTCCTATATGTGGAGTCTGAAAAACATACGACAGCAATGACCAGCATTTCTTGTGCAACAAGATGAAAAGCTACAAACTCAAAAAGCTTCTTGCGCAAGACTTATGACTTCATGACTGTTTTCTCTTCTTCGTGAAATTGAGGACAGATTGCGCAACATATACAATACTCATATTTCCATTTACACCTCTTTCCAACCTTTCGACAGGCCTTAATGCGACATTGCACTCGTTTGTAATATCTTGTTTTGGGCACTCTGTGAAGAGGAATCAGATGATATAAGTCTAAATGTTTGTTATTCCTGGCATTTCATCACATGACGACGATAATCACATGATTTTCGAAAGCTTCTGATGTAAACTTCTTCGTTTCATTCGGCGTTTTTCAACTTTTCTACTGAAAAAAATGATATTAGTCCTGGCAAGAAGTGATCAGGCGAACAACTTGTTTTCAAACGGATCAAGATACTTTTTGTTTGTTGTAAGAATTTCCGAGAAAAAGTTCAGAAACGCTGAATAAAACGAAAAAGTTTACATCAGAAGCTTTCGAAAATCATATGATAATCGTCGTCGTGTGATGAAATGCCAGGAATAACGACATTTAGATTCATCTGATTCCTTCTTTACACAACTTAATAGTAAGACTTATCACCTCAGTGGATTTTTGAAGTAAATAATTTTTCTGCAGTAAACTTTGAAGTATTTTTCTTCTCTCCTATATTTGGAGTCTGAAACACACACGACAGCAATGACCAGCATTTCTTGTGCAACAAGATGAAAAGCTACAAACTCAGAAAGCTTCTTGCGCAAGACTTATGACTTCATGACTGTTTTCTCTTCTTCATGAAATTGAGGACTGATTGCACAACATATACAATACTTATATTTCCAACCTTTCGACAGGCCTTAATGCGTCATTATGCACCTTCCAGGCATGTTTATGCTATGTATTCAAAAACCCTATAGGCACCAGGGTACCGTGCGCAATAAATTATTACGCACTGAAGTGCCAAAATACGGATTTATTACGCACTGTAGGTCATAATCATTTATTATGGTGCAGTGGAACAGTGCGTAATGAGAGGTTTTGTAACTAGCAAAAATTGCAAACCGCGATATTATGCACCGAGCGCGAAGCGCGAGGGCATAATAACACATTAAGACCGAGGCCGAAGGCCGAGGTTTTAATGGAAGGTTTGCAGTTTTTGCGAGTTACAAAACCGAATTATGCAACGACAATACTTGTAGGTATATATTTCGTAATTATGTATAATTCAAGCACGAATATGAGAATATGTAGTGGTATTGGCTTGTCTAGTATTTGAGCTATTGTAATAAGTGCAGCTACTGTATCCTTCAGTGTGAAATCTGCGGTCTGTCACCCCAGTGTTCATTTTTAACACCTCTCCCTCCTATAGTAAGGTCACGTTTTGAAAAACACTCGAGTATAATGCCAAAATGATTTTATTATCAACTGTAGTTCCACTTTTTGGCACTGTAGTTCCACTTTTTTTTTAAAGTGTAACTGTTTTAGCGTGCATAATGGGTATAAAGGAGCACTGCGTAAACCTCCTTAGAAGTTGCATAATAATTCATTTCGCACAGTTGAGCAAGTTGTACCTTCATATCATAATTTAGAACTTTTCCTTGTGTTTGAAAATATTGCCATTTTTCGAGTAAAGTCGGTGCATAATTCAGTTTAATAACTCGTAAAAAGTACAAACCTGAGCATTAAAAACCTCGGCCTTCGGCCCTTACCTTTCAAAAGTCGGTACTCCGGGTACTCGTGAGAACCGGGAAATATTTTTGATCAACCGGGAAATTTTCTGAAAATCTGAAATTTTCGAAAATTTTGATCAGTCACAATGCCAAGTGGCAACGAATCTTCCCACTTCCCGGTAGTTAGGAATCTTCCCATTTCCCAGTGGCAACGAATCTTCCCACTTCCCGGTAGTTAGGAATCTACCTACTTCCCAGTGGCAACGAATCTTCCCACTTCCCAGTGGTAAGGAATCTTCCCACTTCCCAGTGGCAACGAATCTTCCCACTTCCCAGTGATAACGAATCTTCCCACTTCCCAGTGACAACGAATCTTCCCTCTTCCCGGTAGTAAGGAATCTTCCCACTTCCCAGTAGCAAGGAATCTTCCCACTTCCCGGTAGTAAGGAATCTTCCCACTTCCCAGTGGCAACGAATCTTCCCACTTCCCAGTGGTAAGGAATCTTCCCATTTCCCGGTAGTGAGGAATCTGCCAAATTTCCAGACTTTAATAGAGCTTTGGATGCAAGTTTGACATATATAATTAGGAGTTCGCCATGCTAAGATGCTAACTTTGCATCAAAATTGGAAGCAAAAATCCCAAAAATAGCGATGTTTCTATCTACTTGAAGTTGAAACGTCTGGCTTGCTGGGGACTGCCGCCCCAGGCCCCTGCTCACAACTGTTGGAATTACGTTTGCATCAATTCTCCATGCCATTGACCTCAAGATTGGCAGCAAAAATCGTAAGAAAACGATTTTCCTATCTACTTGAAACGTCTGGATCGCTGGGGGCTGCCGCCCCCAGACCCTGCTTACAATTACTGTTGTACTAAGTTTATATCAAAGCATCAGGATTTGTCCATGAATCATTCATATCTTGAATAATGAATATGATGGGAAGTATTTGCTCTTAATGGACATTTTGCGAGCGAAGCGAGCGGTCCACAAAAAGCATAACAAGAATTGCGCCTGCCGGCACATTTCTTGTGCCCGTTGTTCCCGTATGCAGGCGCTTAATTTCCTGTTCCCGGGGCTGGTATTAAAGCACGCCTTCATTAAAACACGCCGTCGTCTGTCGACCATTGCCCTACTCGCTTACTGACAGGATAAGTTGACGATAAAATGCTTTATCTATCTAGTGTCACATCACAATACTAAAGAGCTAAAGTACTTACATCTTAACATTATTGAATCAATTTTATGAATATTCCATTCGTAAGTATAAACTGAAAACAATAATTGCGCTCGTTTTCTGTAACCTCAGCGAGCGCTTTAATTTCATGCAACACGATAAAGGTCGTACGTGATCACAAGTCGCACGTGCATTTACTGCGCGCGCAAATTAATTCATGAACACCTGCCATGTTCTGTTTGCGCGCGTCCGCATTCAGTCTTGGTTGTTTCCTTTTGAGTTTGGTGCGACGTCTCGTTGCAACATCAAGCGTTGTGCATTATCAAGCGTTTCCATTGAAGAAAAAAATTTATATCATATGAAATCACATAATTTTCTGTCCTAAAAGTTTCTGCAGTTTGCTGCCATGTTGTTCAGATACCACAGTCAGAGGCCAGAAGCTCACTTGATGATTGATCGAGGATTTCTCATGGCGACTATTGATATTCGAGCAAATGCAATGTTCTTCCTGGGCGTCGAAATTTGTGATTTTATGATCAACTGTACACACTTGAAGGTTAAAGGAGGATTGATAGCCAAGATTGAAGATTTAGGTTTCGTAAATTCATGAGATACCGGGACAAATTTTCATCTCTGATCTCTTTCTTTCCTCAGCGAAAGGTCAATCATCATATCCTTATTTCCTAAGTTCAATCATCATTGATCGACATCTATTGCTCATTGTCAATTATTGATTGTAAATTTGATTGAATCCCAATCATAAGACAAAGTCTGATGGAGAATTCAAGAAAATCGAAAGACATTCATGCACCTCTTATCATTGAAAACTTTGATGAAATTGAAGAATGATGAAAATTTTAAAAATGAATCAATTTCCAAGTTTCAACATTAGGATGAACAGGGCATTGAACCCGAATAACTGTAAGATAGCCGCAGTGAACATCGAACAGGATGCCACTACACCAAGCTATATTGGCGCGACTGATATTATAAAGGAGCAGTTGGATGCTTGAAAATGATCAAAAAAAGTGACGTACATACATACGTACATACCACACGCATACGACCAAATCGGATCACACCACCTATTTCAGATTTAACAGTACGCGTAAAGGTAGTATACACACAACCCCCACAAAACACGATCTCTGCTAACCTTTTCTCAATGCCTTTTTGTAAAACAAAAACGCGATTGGGAACAGGAAAAAATTTGATTTGGTGGGAAAAAATGTGGTGAGTACCGGGAAGAAAAATACTTTTGAAAGGTAAGCTTCGGCCTCGGTTTTTAATGCCATATTACACACTCGGGCCTTCGGCCCTCGTGTGTAATATGACGGTTAGTACTTTTTACTCGTTACTAAACCCTTCATTACACTCGTTTGTAATATCATGTTTTGGGGCACTCTGTGAAGAGGAATCAGATGATATAAGTCTATAAATGTTTGTTATTCCTGGAATTTCATCACATGACGACGATTAATGATTATCACATGATTTTCCAAAGCTTCTGATATAAACTTCTTCCTGAATCACTATATTCAGCGTTTTTCAACCTTTTCCTCGGAAATTCTTATAACAAACAAAAAGTTATTGATCTGTTGAAGAAGTTTGAAAACAGGTTGTTCGCCTGATCACTTCTTGCCAGGACTAACATCATCTGTTCAGTAGAAAAGTTGAAGAACGCCGAATGAAAAGAAAAAGTTTATATCAGAAGCTTCTGAAAATCATACATGATTATCGTCGTCATGTGATGAAATGCCAGGAATAACGACAATTAAAATGATGAATCATTTATTTTCACTTTTTCCGTGCGATAGTGCCAGACGATCAGAAGTATGTCGTTACGAAGATGGGTCATTTATTCATTTTCAACTTCACAGAAAGGTATGCTATTTATCAGGGTGTAACAGGAGCTCGACTTATGACCTTTTATTTTACCTTACAGCACTTATATCTAACCATAGATGAATAACTGAGGAGGGTCGTGAGGTAAAATGTTTTGAGGAAAATTGTCTGTTCTTCCCCGGTGAAACGCGTATCGTAAAATGAGGGAACATAACAAAATGAGGGAACGTGTTTCGCAGAATGAGGGAACATGAAAAGTGAGGGAACGTGTTTCGTGAAATGAGGGAACATGAGGGAACATGCCCCCTAAAATTAGGGAACATAAAAATTGAGGGAACATGTTCCCTAAAATGAGAGAAAAGGACACTATGTGAAATGAGGGAACATGTCCTCTAAGCTCCTTAGGAAACACAATCAAAATGATTGAAAATGATTGAAAATGAAAAATTGAATTATGAGATCATCTTTTCAGTGACGAGGGTATCTACTCGTGCTCTGCAATAAACGAGTGTGGGAAACGAGGTCCTGGTGATGTTATCTGCTCCAAGAAGTCCGTTACAAGTACGTTGTGCTCTGTACAACATGGTTTGTGCAGTTTGTTTTCACTTTTCGTCGTATTCGAAGATTGAAATCGATCAAAAGTTCATAACTTTTGATTTGATTGAGTCAATCAGTTTCAAGTTAGGTCCAATGTCCATAGTTGATTGAATTTATTTTTAATAAGGGCCGTATATAATTAATCGATTAATTAATTGATTAATTGCGCAAATAATTGAATTTGCTCAATGTAAGAGTACCTCACATGCTGCTCGCACCAGGATCGCAAATAATGGTCCGCGCGCCAGTCACCCTCAAAAGTGTGGTCCGGACCCATCAATTAAAGTATTAAAGCTTTAAAGCAATTGAATGTCTCATATGTTGCGAATAAATCAATTTAGCTTCTGCAACCTCACCCTTAGAAACTGCAGATGTTCTCACTTCAGAATACGTTTTCACTTCCCAGTTCCCAATTCTTCAGATGTTCTCACTTCCACATCTCTTCAGCATGTTCTCACTTCTTCAACTCTTCAGATGTTCTCAGCTATTTTGTCAAATGTTGGCTTATAAAAAGTATGTTTCCCAACACAAACCAGATAACCCATTTAAACCGTGTAATATCAGACATTTAAATCATTTACATAACATCCCCTTCTCCCTCCAGACTCTGGGGTTGAGTTGAAGCTAAGATCCACCCCCGACACACTCCTGGGTAAACATAACATCCCTCCTCCTCCCTCCAGACTCTGGGGTTGAGTTGAAGCTAAGATCCACCCCAGACACACTCCTGTGTAAACATAACATCCCCCCTCCCTCCAGACTCTGGGGGTTGAGTTGAAGCTAAGATCCACCCTGACACTCCTCGTAAACATAAAAACACCCTCTCCTCCAGACTCTGGGGTTGAGTTGAAGCTAAGATCCACCCCTGACACACTCCTGTGTAAACATAACATCCCCCTCTCCCTCCAGACTCTGGGGTTGAGTTGAAGCTAAGATCCACCCCTGACACACTCCTGTGTAAACATAACATCCCCCTCCCTCCAGACTCTGGGGTTGAGTTGAAGCTAAGATCCACCCCTGACACACTCCTGTGTAAACATAACATCCCCCCTCCTCCAGACTCTGGGGTTGGAGTTGAAGCTAAGATCCACCCCTGACACACTCCTGTGTAAACATAACATCCCCCTCCCTCCAGACTCTGGGGTTGAGTTGAAGCTAAGATCCACCCCTGACACACTCCTGTGTAAACATAACATCCCCCCTCCCTCCAGACTCTGGGGTTGAGTTGAAGCTAAGATCCACCCCCGACACACTCCTGTGTAAACATAACATCCCCATCTCCCTCCAGACTCTGGGGTTGAGTTGAAGCTAAGATCCACCCCTGACACACTCCTGTGTAAACATAACATCCCTCCTCCCTCCAGACTCTGGGGTTGAGTTGAAGCTAAGATCCACCCCAGACACACTCCTGTGTAAACATAACACCCCCCTCTCTCCAGACTCTGGGGTTGAGTTGAAGCTAAGATCCACCCCAGACACCCTCCTGTGTAAACATAACATCCCCCCTCCCTCCAGACTCTGGGGTTGAGTTGAAGCTAAGATCCACCCCAGACACCCTCCTGTGTAAACATAACATCCCATCTCCCTCCAGACTCTGGGGTTGAGTTGAAGCTAAGATCCACCCCTGACACACTCCTGTGTAAACATAACATCCCCCTCCCTCCAGACTCTGGGGTTGAGTTGAAGCTAAGATCCACCCCAGACACACTCCTGTGTAAACATAACATCCCCCTCTCTCCAGACTCTGGGGTTGAGTTGAAGCTAAGATCCACCCCAGACACCCTCCTGTGTAAACATAACATCCCCCCTCTCTCCAGACTCTGGGGTTGAGTTGAAGCTAAGATCCACCCCTGACACACTCCTGTGTAAACATAACATCCCCTCCTCCCTGCAGACTCTGGGGTTGAGTTGAAGCTAAGATCCACCCCAGACACGCTCCTGTGTAAACATAACATCCCCCCTCTCTCCAGACTCTGGGGTTGAGTTGAAGCTAAGATCCACCCCCGACACACTCCTGTGTAAACATAACATCCTCCTCCCTCCAGACTCTGGGGTTGAGTTGAAGCTAAGATCCACCCCTGACACGCTCCTGTGTAAACAAAACATCCCCCTCCCTCCAGACTCTGAGGTTGAAGCTAAGATCCACCCCTGACACGCTCCTGTGTAAACAAAACATCCCCCCTCCCTCCAGACTCTGGGGTTGAGTTGAAGCTAAGATCCACCCCTGACACACTCCTGTGTAAACATAACATCCCTCCTCCCTCCAGACTCTGGGGTTGAGTTGAAGCTAAGATCCACCCCTGACACACTCCTGTGTAAACATAACATCCCTCCTCCCTCCAGACTCTGGGGTTGAGTTGAAGCTAAGAATCACCCCAGACACGCTCCTGTGTAAACATAACATCCCCCTCTCTCCAGATTCTGGGGTTGAGTTGAAGCTAAGATCCACCCCAGACACACTCCTGTGTAAACATAACATCCCCCCTCCCTCCAGACTCTGGGGTTGAGTTGAAGCTAAGATCCACCCCCGACACGCTCCTGTGTAAACATAACATCCCCCTCCCTCCAGACTCTGGGGTTGAGTTGAAGCTAAGATCCACCCCTGACACACTCCTGTAAACATAACATCCCCCTCCCTCCAGACTCTGGGGTTGAGTTGAAGCTAAGATCCACCCCCGACACGCTCCTGTGTAAACATAACATCCCCCTCCCTCCAGACTCTGGGGTTGAGTTGAAGCTAAGATCCACCCCTGACACACTCCTGTGTAAACATAACATCTCCTCCTCCCTCCAGACTCTGGGGTTGAGTTGAAGCTAAGATCCACCCCAGACACCCTCCTGTGTAAACATAACATCCTCCTCCCTCCAGACTCTGGGGTTGAGTTGAAGCTAAGATCCACCCCTGACACACTCCTGTGTAAACATAACATCCCCCCTCCCTCCAGACTCTGGGGTTGAGTTGAAGCTAAGATCCACCCCTGACACACTCCTGTGTAAACATAACATCCCATCCTCCCTCCAGACTCTGGGGTTGAGTTGAAGCTAAGATCCACCCCTGACACACTCCTGTGTAAACATAACATCCCCTCCTCCCTCCAGACTCTGGGGTTGAGTTGAAGCTAAGATCCACCCCTGACACACTCCTGTGTAAGCATAACATCCCTCCTCCCTCCAGACTCTGGGGTTGAGTTGAAGCTAAGATCCACCCCTGACACCCTCCTGTGTGAACATAACATCCCCCCGCCCTCCAGACTCTGGGGTTGAGTTGAAGCTAAGATCCACCCCCGACACACTCCTGTGTAAACATAACACCCCTCCTCCCTCCAGACTCTGGGGTTGAGTTGAAGCTAAGATCCACCCCTGACACACTGTGTAAACATAACACCCCCCTCCCTCCAGACTCTGGGGTTGAGAAGCTAAGATCCACCCCTGACATCCCTCCTGTGTCAACATAACATCCCCTCCAGACTCTGGGGTTGAGTTGAAGCTAAGATCCACCCCGACACGCTCCTGTGTAAACATAACATCCCCCTCCCTCCAGACTCTGGGGTTGAGTTGAAGCTAAGATCCACCCCAGACACACTCCTGTGTAAACATAACATCCCTCCTCCCTCCAGACTCTGGGGTTGAGTTGAAGCTAAGATCCACCCCTGACACACTCCTGTGTAAACATAACATCCCCCCTCCCTCCAGACTCTGGGGTTGAGTTGAAGCTAAGATCCACCCCAGACACGCTCCTGTGTAAACATAACATCCCCCCTCCCTCCAGACTCTGGGGTTGAGTTGAAGCTAAGATCCACCCCTGACACACTCCTGTGTAAACATAACATCCCCCCTCCCTCCAGACTCTGGGGTTGAGTTGAAGCTAAGATCCACCCCAGACACACTCCTGTGTAAACATAACATCCCCCTCCTCCCTCCAGACTCTGGGGTTGAGTTGAAGCTAAGATCCACCCCTGACACGCTCCTGTGTAAACATAACATCCCCTCCTCCCTCCAGACTCTGGGGTTGAGTTGAAGCTAAGATCCACCCCTGACACACTCCTGTGTAAACATAACATCCCCTCCTCCCTCCAGACTCTGGGGTTGAGTTGAAGCTAAGATCCACCCCTGACACACTCCTGTATAAACATAACATCCCTCCTCCCTCCAGACTCTGGGGTTGAGTTGAAGCTAAGATCCACCCCAGACACGCTCCTGTTAAACATAACATCCCCCCTCCCTCCTCCACCCCAGACACACTCCTGTGTAAACATAACATCCCTCCTCCAGACTCTGGGGTTGAGTTGAAGCTAAGATCCACCCCTGACACCCTCCTGTGTAAACATAACATCCCCCTCCTCCAGACTCTGGGGTTGAGTTGAAGCTAAGATCCACCCCCGACACACTCCTGTGTAAACATAACATCCCCCTCCCTCCAGACTCTGGGGTTGAGTTGAAGCTAAGATCCACCCCTGACACACTCCTGTGTAAACATAATACCCCTCCTCCCTCCAGACTCTGGGGTTGAGTTGAAGCTAAGATCCACCCCTGACACACTCCTGTGTAAACATAACATCCCCATCTCCCTCCAGACTCTGGGGTTGAGTTGAAGCTAAGATCCACCCCTGACACACTCCTGTGTAAACATAACATCCCCCTCCCTCTAGACTCTGGGGTTGAGTTGAAGCTAAGATCCACCCCTGACACGCTCCTGTATAAACATAACATCCCTCCTCCCTCCAGACTCTGGGGTTGAGTTGAAGCTAAGATCCACCCCCGACACACTCCTGTGTAAACATAACATCCCCCTCCCTGCAGACTCTGGGGTTGAGTTGAAGCTAAGATCCACCCCTGACACACTCCTGTGTAAACATAACATCCCCTCCCTCCAGACTCTGGGGGTTGAGTTGAAGCTAAGATCCACCCCCGACACACTCCTGTGTAAACATAACATCCCCCTCCCTCCAGACTCTGGGGTTGAGTTGAAGCTAAGATCCACCCCTGACACACTCCTGTGTAAACATAACATCCCCCCTCCCTCCGGACTCTGGGGTTGAGTTGAAGCTAAGATCCACCCCTGACACCCTCCTGTGTAAACATAACATCCCCCCTCTCTCCAGACTCTGGGGTTGAGTTGAAGCTAAGATCCACCCCTGACACGCTCCTGTGTAAACATAACATCCCCTCCTCCTAGTCTGGTGACTTAGTACAAATCCGGTGCAAATTGCTATACCCTTTAATGACCGGTTGTAGAAGTTAGTTTAGGCCATCCAGAATCACGCTGTACCGTGATCCTTTAGTTTTGGGAAATGGAACATGGTCTGGCGACCACGCCCATTTTGAGCGTGGAAAATTCGAGAATTGAGAAAGAAAAATTATTGAAGGCCATTTATAGCATGATGGGTGTCTAAACCCATGTTTTTGATGACGCTGAATCGATTGGGAGGGTTATTTTTGAATTCTGATCATCCTGTGTGACGTCAGCGACCACGCCCTCTTTTACCGTGGGAATATTCGTGTAATTTTTGGATTTCATAATATTAGGGCGTACTATGCCATGTTAGGTGTCTAAACCCATGTTTTCGAGGACGCTGAATCGATTGGGAGGGTTATTTTTGAGTTCTGATCATCCTGTGTGACGTCAGCGACCACGCCCAATTTACCGTGGGAATATTTCCACCTAATGGAGTCAAATCCTAATTTTTTTCAGGAACAAATTCTGCACTAAGCGATTTTATATAGTTTTTGTCCAAAAAATCGATCTAGCAACTTCTTGTCACTTCCCGGGGTGGGAAAGTGCCGAAAAATTGATTTTTAGTAGAGGCGCAGCCGACTGACATGTGAAAAATCGTAACTTGGCCCAGGAAGGTCGTGGAGACTTCGTTTTGGGCTTAAAAGAAGCGCAATGGCCGTGTTTGTATACAACTTGTCAATAAACACATACCCTAAAATTATCAGGTACCGATTTATGACCGAAAAACGTGATTTTTGGGTGTCTGCGATGCGATACATAGCAAGGGCGATGGCCATGTTTATGCACGTCTTGTTATTAAGCAATATGCTCTAAAATGCTTAGGAACAGATTTATGGGCAAAAAACTGATTTTTAGGGCACCTGCTATACATAACGCCATAACGGAGGCGAATTTTGGATCTCGGCCCAGGAAAGTCGCAATGGCCATGTTTCTACACGTATTATTAATGAAAATATGCCCAAACAGGCTCCAGAACAATGTAATGGGCGACAACTTGATCGCTCACGGGCCATGACCATGAGACATAGCTGAGGCGATTTTGATATCCCAGCTCCAAAAGCAGATGTAATTTTCATGGGTATTGCCCACATACAGATCAATTGATGGAGACCACCTATGTCCTATAGTGAAAAGTCGATCTGGAGAAGCCGTGGCTATATATCATATTTGGGTCGTATGAAAGTATACCAATGACCCCCTGCTGACCCCCTACTGACCCCCAGCTGACCCCCTACTGACCCCCTGCTGACCCCCCTGACCCCCCTACTGACCCCCTACTGACCCCCTACTGACCCCCCCTGGTGAACCCCAGAACCCCTACTGACCCCCTTTTGACCCCCCTGTTGACCCCCTACTGACCCCTTGGTGAACCCCTAGACCCCCTGGTGAACCCCTACTGACCCCTACTGACCACTTCCTGATCATAATTCTAACATATATCATGAATGTTTTAAAAGCATTTAAAATAGCACTCAGCCTTATAATGACGCTTTGTTGGTCAGTGCCACTCGATCAAAACCCTCCTCCCTCCGGGCTCTGGGGTTGGGGTTGGGAAATAAAATCCCCCCCCTGAAAACCCTTTAAAAAAAAACATCCCCCCCTCCCCAGGGCTCTGGGGGGAGTTGAAACTAAAAATCCACCCCCGACCGCTCCTTAAAGAAACATAACATCCCCCCCTCTCAGACTCTGAAGGGGTTGGAGTTGAAGCTAAGATCCACCCCTGACTGCTCCTGTGTAAACATAACATCCCCCTCCTCAGACTCTGGTGTTGAGGTTGAGCTAAGATCCCCCAGACACCTCCTGTGTATAAGCATAACATCCCCCCCTCCTCAGACTCTGGGGTTGGAGTTGAAGTTAATCCACCTGACACGCTCCTGTGTAACATCCCTCCTCCTCAGACTCTGGGGTTAGGTTGAAGCTAGATCCACTGACACACTCCTGTGTAAACATAATAACATCCTCCTCCCTCCGGACTCTGGAGTTTGAGATTTGGAAGCTAGATCCACCCTGACACACTCCTGTATAAACATAACATCCTCCTCCCTCAGACTCTGGGGTTGAGTTGGCTTCAAGATCCACCCCAGACACGCTCCTGTTAAACATAACATCCCCTCCTCCCTCAGACTCTGGGGTTGGGTTGAAGCTAATCCACCCCAGACACTCTATTAATAAACATAACATCCCTCCTCAGACTCTGGGGTTGAGGTTGAACTAAGATCACCCTGACACCCTCCTGTGTAAAACATAACATCCCCCTCTCCAGACTCAGGGGTTGGGGTTGAATTAAGAATCCACCCCCGACACACACTCCTGTGTAAGCATAACATCCTCCTCCCTCAGACTCTGGGGTTGGTTGAAACTAAAAGATCCCCTGACACACTCTGTGTAAACATAATACCCTCCTCCCTCAGACTCTGGGGTTGAGTTGACTAAGATCCACCCCCGACACACTCCTAGCTGTAAACCGCCAACATCCCCATCCCCTCAGACTCTGGGGTTGGATTGAAGCTAAGATCCACCCCTGACACACTCTGTAAACATAACATCCCCTCCTCTAGACTCTGAGGTTGGTTGAAGCTAAGATCCACCTGACACGCTCCTGTATAAACATAACATCCTCCTCCCTCAGACTCTGGGTTGGTGAAGCTAAGATCCACCCCGACACACTCCTCAGTAGTACATAATCCCCTCCTGCAGACTCTGGGGTTGGGTTGAAGCTAAGATCCACCTGACACACTCTGTGTAAACATAACATCCCCCCCTCCTCAGACTCTGGGGTTGAGTTGGAAACTAAGATCCACCCCGACACTCCTGTGTGAAACATAACATCCCCTCCTCCAGACTCTGGGGGTTGAGTTGAAGCTAAGATCCACCCTGACACACTCCTGCTGTGCTAACATCCCCCCCTCCGGACTCTGGGGTTGAGTTGAGCTAGATCCACCTGACACCTCCTGTAAACATAACATCCCCCTCTCCAGACTCAAGGGGGTTGAGTTGAAGCTAAAAGATCCACCCCTGACACGCTCCTGTAAACATAACATCCCTCCTCTAGTCTGGTGACTTAGTACCAAATCCGGTGCAAATTGCTATACCCTTTAATGACCGGTTGTAGAAGTTAGTTTAAACCATCCAAATCACTGTACCGTGATCCTTTATTTTGGGAAATGGAACATGGTCTGGCGACCATACATTTTGAGCGTGGAAAAATTCGAAATTCGAGAAAAAAAAATTATTGAAAGGCCATTATAGCATGATGGGTGTCTAAACCCATGTTTTGATGACGCTAATCGATTGGAGGTTGTTTTTGAATTCTAGTCATCCTGTGTGACGTCAGCGACCGCCCTCTTTTACCGTGGGAATATTCGTGTAATTTTGGATTTCATAATATTGGGCACTATGGCACCATGTTAAGGTGTCTAAACCCCATGTTTTCGAGGACCTCAAGATCGATTGGGAGGTTATTTTGATTCTGATCATCCTGTGTGACGTCAGCGACCGCTTAATTACCGTAGAATATTTCCACCTAATGAGTCAAATCTAATTTTTCGAGAACAAATTCTGCACTAAGCGATTTTATATTTTTGTCCAAAAAATCTGATCTAGCAACTTCTTGTCACTTCCAGGGGTGGGAAAGTGCCGAAAAATTGATTTTAGTAGAGGCGCAGCCGACTGACATGTATGAAAAAATCGTAACTTGGCCCAGGAAAGGTCGTGGAGACTTCGTTTTGGGCTTAAAAGCAATGGCCGTGTTTGTATACAACTTGGCTCAATAAACATACCTAAAATTGCTCAGGTACCGATTGACCGAAAAACGTGATTTTGGGTGTCTGCGACAGATACAGCAAGGGCGATAGCCACATGTTTATGCACGTCTTGTTATTAAGCAACATGCTCTAAAATGCTTGGAACAGATTTATGGGCAAAAACTTGATTTTAGGGCACCTGCTATACATAACGCCATAACGGAGGCAATTTTGGATCTCCGGCAGGAAAGTCGCAATGGCCATGTTTCTACACATATTGATAATGAAAATAATGCCCAAACAGGCTCAGAACAATGTAATGAACAACGATCCCTCGCTCACGGGCCATGACCATGCTTGAGACATAGCTGAGGCGATTTTTGATATCTAGCTCAAAGCAGATGTAATTTCATGGGTATTGCCCACATACAGATCAATTGATGGAGACCACCTATGTCCCTAACTGGTGAAAAGTCGATCTGGAGAAGCCGTGGCTACCATATCTAATATTTGGGTCATGAAAGTATACCAATGACCCCCTGCTGACCCCTACTGACCCCCAGCTGACTTCTGACCCCCTGGCCCTACTGGCCCTACTGACCCCTGACCCCTGGTGACCCCTGGTGAGACCCCTACTGACCCCCTGCTGACCCCTTTTGACCCCCTGGCCCCCTACTGACCCCCCTGGTGAACCCTTGACCCCTGGTGGGCCCCTACTGACCCCTACTGACCACTTCTGATCATAATTCTAGCATATATCATGAATGTTTTAAAGCATTTAAAATAGCACTCAGCCTTATAATGACGCTTTTATTGGTCAATTGCCACTCGATCAAAGGCACCTAAAACTTTTGCGCTCAAAACATAAGCAGGTCAGTTATATTTTCTCATTCGTTATATTTATTCTGTTATTCAAGTCAGTCCAAATAAGCCAGGACCAGTCACGTTGGTCAAGTTATTCTGATCATTCAAGTCATTCAAGTTAGTTCTCAGTCAAATTCGGTCAAATTAGTCCAAATTTAGTCAAGCCAAATTAGTCAAACTTCACTCAAGTCAAGTTACTTTGATCAAGTCATGTCATGTCAGTCATGTCAGTCATGTCAGTCATGTCAGTCATCAGTCTGCCCCAGTCCATGTCCGGTCATGTCAGTCATTAAGTCATGTCAGTCATGTCAGTCATGTCAGTCATATCTGATCATGTCAGTCATAATCAGTCATGTCAGTCATGTCAGTCATGTCAGTCATGTCCGTCATGTCAGTCATGTCAGTCATGTCCAGTCATAGTCATGTCATTCATGTCAGTCATGTCGGTCATGTCATTCTATGTCATTCATGTCAGTCATGTCAGTCATGTCAGTCATGTCAGTCCATGTCAGTCATGTCAGTCATGTCAGTCTGTCAGTCATGTCGATCGCCGGTCATGTCAGTCATGATATGTCAGTCCATGTCAGTCATAATCAGTCATGTCAGTCATGTCAGTCATGTCATGTCGTTCAGGTAAGTCTGGTCGGTCAAGGTCGATCAGGTTAGTCAGGTCAAGTCGGTCAAGTGAAGTTAGTTTCGATTAGGTTATTCAAGTCAGTCAGGTCAGCCATGCGGTAAAGTCAGACAAGTCAATCATATCGTCGAATCAGTCACCAGCATAGATTCAAGACAGTCAAAAAGGTCAAGTAAGTCAATTCATTCCAAGTTATTCCAAGTATGTCAACTAGGTCCAAGTTAAGCTACTCATCACTGGTGAACCCCCTACTGACCCCCTGCTGACCCCCTACTGACCCCTACTGACCCCTGGTGGAACTACTGACCCCCTGGTGAACCCCTACTGAGCTGACCCTGACCTAGTGCCTACTGACCCCTGGTGACCCCTGGTGAACCCCTACTGACCCCCCCTTTTGGCCCCCCCGCCCCCCCTGACCCCCCGCTGACCCCTAGGCCCCCGCGGCCCCCCACTGGCCCCTGCGGCCCCCAGTCCCCTACGGCCCCCCGCTTTCCCCTTTTTTTCATGACTGACATGACTGGCATGACTGACTTTTTAAAGACTTTACTGACTATTTGAAAATGACATGACTGACATGACCCGACACTGACTGACAGACTAACATGATGACTAAAAGACTTTACATGACTGACATGACTGACATGGCCCGAAAAATGACTGACATGACTGACATGTGACATGAATAAAATGCCCTTACATGACTAAGCATGCCCAAGGGACTGAAATGCCCTTGGGACATGACTGACATGACGGCCCATAAACTGACATGACTGCCCTGACTGACATGACTGAAAAAAAACTGACCCATGACAGAATATTTGTGGGTCGTCGACCCAAGTTTTCACTACTCAATCTGGTCCCCCCGTTACAAGAAAAATTTCAGGGTTTTCCATCTGAATCTTCTAAGATCAATTTGATAATGTATAATTTGATCTAACAGCCCGCCAGAACTTAAAAATTTCAAATTATTTCTATCTGAATCTGCCTTTGAGATGAATTTGGTAATGAAGAATTCGATCAACAGCCCCGCCGCGAGCCTAAAAAATTTATGGTATTATTTCCCATCTGAATCTGCTTCTGAATCGAATTTGACAATATAATTTTATCCACAACATTCCGCCCGCAGGCAAAATTTAAAATATTTCGGACGTTCACCTTCCAGAAAAAAATTTGGAAGAAATATCGATCAGACGGTGTTAGAGCCGAAACTTGCTTTTCATAAACTTAATATTTCTTGTGTTTCAACAGTTGGTTGGCATTGCTCAATTATTTAAACATATTTAGAACCTTCAAAACACATTATCTATCAAATGAAAAAATTTTGAAAATATCAATCGAACACAATGTTTTCAGCCAAAGTTAGCTTTTAAAAACTAAACATTTCCCTTGTGTTTCAACCCTTTTTATTGCTACTCAGCCTCTGAAGCATTATGAAAAATTTCATGGTTTATCTATCAGCATGATAAAAAAAAATTTAAAGATAATATATCGACCAGGCATAATGTTACAACCAAACTAGATTTTTTCATAAAACTGGATATTTCCTAATATTTCAACAGCTTATTATTAACAATCAACATTTAAGCATGTTTAGAATCTTCGCAAAACAAACATCTACCAGAGGGAAAAAGAATTTTGAAAAATGTGCTCAGACCTGATGTTATCTTCAAAACATTGATTTTCGTAAACTAATATTGCGTATAGTTTGTACCCAATAATAACATTCAAGCATATTTAGATCTTCGTAAATCATTCCTCCCTGAGGAAAAGAATTTTGAAAAAATATATTGGTTGTATATAAAGTTATAATAAAGCAGGTGAATATTGAAAATGTTTGTTGCCGGCGACCCTCCGTCAGACGCAGCTCTGGTGACCAGCAGGCGTAGGATGAGATTTTACCTGTAATTGTATTGTGTGGTCGTCGAGCATGGCGACCAACACCAGGCATGTAGCTTTTCCCAACTTTTCTGACCAGCCTGTTAAACTGTGTTCGTTATCATTTGGACTCTTTGTTGAACGGGCTTCTTTGAGTTTCCCCACGTGCTCTGTATTACAATAATTAACATGGTTATGCAAGTTTATTTAAACAGCAAATATCCGCATTATTATAGATGTTTAAATAAATCCGGTTTTTCGGTACAATACGGTGGGGCTTGGGGGGGTCTTCAAATTTCGAAATTTTTTCGGGTGGTTTTTTCTTACCTAAAAAAAAACTGTACAATTTCAAACACAATAAATACTGGTTTTAAATCACGGTTTTAAATTTGGGGCTTTTTTAAAAGTATCAATAAATTTTTAAAATTTGGTTTTTTTTGCTAACTTAATTTTGAAAATTGGGGCGTTTGGCGGTAACAGAGAAAAAATATGATGCATGGTTCGAATCAGACTGGTAGTGCTAAATTTGATAGGGATTGTATGTAAATTTTGATGGCACTCTGTGAATTATATATTGTTTTTAGGGAAACTTACTCTGAATCTTTTCCTGATGTAATTGGAAAATGCTTGGATGTTTCCTAGATGAGAAAAAGTGCAGCGAATCTTGGGGTTCCAGCCATTCATGAATTTGATGTAGTCTCAATTGAAACCTAATATGGTGATATTTTGGGCAAATTGCAAGGATATCGTCACCTTAACATAGAAAGGGCCTACGTGAAAAAATCAAGTTTTGAGAAAAACGTGTTTTTTTCTCACCAATGTAATTGTATGTAAATTCGAATCTTTGAAAATTCATAACTTCTCACAGGAATATTTTTTGATGAAATGAAAACCAGGAGAAATCTTTTAAATAAAGCAAAAATATTAAAAAGGGCCTATGTGAACTTAGGCCCTTTCTATGTTGAGGTGACGATATGCTGTTTGACTTATATAATTGGATCGTACATGGGGAGATCATGTGCGAGGTCTTCTGCTTCAACATCACAGCACACTTTGCAACTTTTCCGCCAACTTTTTTGCTGGACTCATAGTTTGGTGAGCTCTTACTTGGCAAGTATCTACCAGTTTTGCTTTTGAGCTGCTGGTAGCTTCCTCTGAGTTTTGTAATATTTTTGCTATTGTTATGGCTCAGGATATCTAAGAAGGGTTCACAGCCCATGTCACTCTTGACACTATGGTAAAAGAGAGTTTAGGGTTAAGTTTCAAGGATATTTTACAGAGTTCTCGAAATGAATCTTCCAACGTTACTTTGGCCATGCCTGGGTGGATGTGGTCCTGATGTAGTGTGCTTTTTCATACCAAGGCAAGGAAAGATCAGCTTGTTCTCTAAATGCATGTACTGCCACTTGCGAGGGGGTAAAGTGCTTAGACCATGGATGTTCCTACTTTCTAGCCTTTGGAGGTAGTCAAGAGCCTGTTTGATTGTCTGGATGGGATTGGGAGCCCTGCTTGTGTCTCCCCAGCAAACTATGTGGGCAGCTTTATTTGACAGCCCAATGGTCCATTTGAGGAACTTTAGGTGAATTTGTTCGGCTTGATCTGTTGCTATTTTGGTCATTGATGCTCTTGGATCCTTTTGCAATGAGTTGGTGGTCAAAAACTTAACAAAGTCGCTTTCGTAAAACCACACTGGGCAACCGTATGTGAATACCCCAGTGACAGAACCCTAGCGAGCGAGAGAGCGTCGCTCGACAACCAACAGCCACGTTAGTGGCGACCCAAACGTCCAAACGACCGAATTTTCATTGAAATTCCCAATGAAGTTAGCATAAACAAAACCAAATTGGCAATTAATTACTTACGATACTGTTCAAAAGCCGCCAAATTATAACCGTGACTTATAATAACTTAGTATTTCATTGTGTTTGACAATTGTACAGCTTTATTTATGTCGTGGAGAGTAAGAATCATCCTGACAAAAGTCTGTAGTACATTTACGAAGACTGCCCCAAGCCCTCGCAGCTGTATTGTACCGCAAAACTCTGGGTAACGTACTCTAAACATCTATAATAATGCGTGGGATATTTGCTTGTGTTTTAAATAAACTTGTATTAACCATAATATGTTAATTATTTGTAATGTTTGAGCACGTGGGGAAACTTCAAAGTAGTCTCGTTCAAATGTTAGTCCAAATGATAACGGCACACGCAGCTCTAAAATGTGCTGGTCGTCAGAAAAAAGCTGAAAAAGCTACGCTCGCTGGTGTTGGTCGCCATGCTCGACGACCACAATACAATTACAGGTAAAATCTCATCCTACGCTCGCTGGTCGTCAGGGCTGCGCTCGATGGAGTGGTCGCCGGCAAATAAATACTTTCAATATTCACTGTTTTGGCTATAACTTGAGAACGGATCGATATTTTTTCAAAATTCTTTTTTCCTCTGGTAGATGAATGATTTACGAAGATTCTAAATATGCTTGAATATGTTTATTATTAAGTACAAACTGTTGAAACACAAGTAAATATTTAGTTTACGAAAATCAATGTTTTAGCTATAACATTGCGTCTGAGCAATATTTTTTCAAAATTCTTTTTCCCTCTGGTAGATGTTTGTTTTGCGAAGATTCTAAACATGCTTAAATGTGTTGATTGTTAATAACAAGCTGTTGAAACACAAGGAAATATCCAGTTTATGAAAAAATCTAGTTTTGGCTATAACATTGCGCCTGGTCGATATATCTTTTAAATTCTTTTTTTTTATCATGTTGATAGATAATCCATGAAATTTTTCATAATGCTTCAGAGGCTGAGTAGCAATAAAAAGCGGTTGAAACACAAGGAAATGTTTAGTTTTTAAAAGCTAACTTTCGGCTGAAACATTGTGTCTGATTGATATATTTTCAAAATTCTTTTTTCATTTGATAGATAAATGTGTTTCGAAGGTTCTAAATATGTTTAAATAATTGAGCAATGCCAACCAACTGTTGAAACACAAGGAAATATTAAGTTTATGAAAAAGTAAGTTTCGGCTCTAACACCTCGTCTGATCGATATTTCTTCCAAATTCTTTTTTTCTCTGGAAGGTGAACGTCCGAAATATTTTAAAATTTTTTGCCTGCGGCGGAATGTTGTGATAAAATTATACATTATCAAATTGATCTTAGAAGCAGATTCAGATGGGAAATACCATGAAATTTTTCGCCTGCGGCGGGCTGTTGTGATCGAATTCTTCATTACCAAATTCATCTCAAAGGCAGATTCAGATAGGAAATACCCTGAAATTTTTCGCCTGCGGCGGGCTGTTGTGATCAAATTATACATTATCAAATTGATCTTAGAAGCAGATTCAGATGGGAAATACCATGAAATTTTTCTTGTAACGGTGGCGACCAGATTGAGTAGTGAAAATCTGCGCTCGACGACCCACAAGAGGTATTCTGTCACTGGGGTGAATACCTACTGGTGCAATAAATGAGTCAAAAAGTCTGAAGAGAGACTTCGTCTCAAGGCTCCAGATGTCAATACTTCGCTTGAGTGCAAAGTAGGCTTGCAGACCCTTGAGCCGAAGTTCGTTTGGGCTTGTTGCATGCTACCGCTCAGGTTGAAAGTGATGCCCAGTTAGCAATAACGTCTGGCTGATATGATGTAATTCTGTCCATATTTCAGTCCAATGCTAGCTTTCAGTTTTCTTCCTGTTTTGATAAACACCAAAACTGCAGTTTTTTCCAGATTAACTGTTAAGCCCCATTCATTACAATACCTACAGAGTACAGACCTCCGTGTTTATTGCAAGAGGTACAAAACATGGCCATTGCACTTCTTTTGCGACCAAAATCAAGTCTCTACGATCTTCCTGCGCCTAGATAGGAAAATCGCCCTTGCTATGTATCGCATTGTGGATGCCCAAAAATCACTTTTTTGGCCATAAATCGGTTCCTGATCATTTTAGGGCATGTGTTTATTGACAAGTTGTATATAAACATGGCCATTGCGCTTCTTTTAAGCCCAAAACGAAGTCTCCACGACCTTCCTGGGCCAAGTTACGATTTTTCACATGTCAGTCGGCTGCGCCTCTACTAAAAATCAATTTTTCGGCACTTTCCCACGCCGGGAAGTGACAAGAAGTTGCTAGATCGATTTTTTGGACAAAAAGTATATAAAATCGCTTAGTGCAGAATTTGTTCCTGAAAAAAATTAGGATTTGACTCCATTAGGTGGAAATATTCCCACGGTAAAATTGGGCGTGTTCGCTGACGTCACACAGGATGATCAGAACTCAAAAATAACCCTCCCAATCGATTCAGCGTCCTCAAAAACATGGGTTTAGACACCCATCATGCTATAAATGGCCTTCAATAATTTTCTTTCTCGAATTCTCGAATTTTCCCACGCTCAAAATGGGCGTGGTCGCTAGACCATGTTCCATTTCCCAAAACTAAAGGATCACGGTACAGCGTGATTCTGGATGGCCTAAACTAACTTCTACAACCGGTCATTAAAGGGTATAGCAATTTGCACGTTCCTTCTAAATTTTGAACTAAGTAACTAGACTATCCCTCCAGACTCTGGGGTTGAGTTGAAGCTAAGATCCACCCCCGACACGCTCCTGTGTAAACATAACATCCCCCCTCCCTCCAGACTCTGGAGTTGAGTTGAAGCTAAGATCCACCCCTGACACACTCCTGTGTAAACATAACATCCCCTCCTCTCTCCAGACTCTGGGGTTGAGTTGAAGCTAAGATCCACCCCCGACACACTCCTGTGTAAACATAACATCCCATCTCCCTCCAGACTCTGGGGTTGAGTTGAAGCTAAGATCCACCCCTGACACGCTCCTGTGTAAACATAACATCCCTCCTCCCTCCAGACTCTGGGGTTGAGTTGAAGCTAAGATCCACCCCAGACACACTCCTGTGTAAACATAACATCCCCCCTCCCTCCAGACTCTGGGGTTGAGTTGAAGCTAAGATCCACCCCTGACACGCTCCTGTGTAAACATAACATCCCTCCTCCCTCCAGACTCTGGGGTTGAGTTGAAGCTAAGATCCACCCCAGACACGCTCCTGTGTAAACATAACATCCCCTCCTCTCTCCAGACTCTGGGGTTGGGTTGAAGCTAAGATCCACCCCCGACACGCTCCTGTGTAAACATAACATCCCCCCTCCCTCCAGACTCTGGGGTTGAGTTGAAGCTAAGATCCACCCCTGACACCCTCCTGTGTAAACATAACATCCCCCCTCTCTCCAGACTCTGGGGTTGAGTTGAAGTTAAGATCCACCCCTGACACACTCCTGTGTAAACATAACATCCCCCTCCCTCCAGACTCTGGGGTTGAGTTGAAGCTAAGATCCACCCCTGACACCCTCCTGTGTAAACATAACATCCCCCCCTCCAGACTCTGGGGTTGAGTTGAAGCTAAGATCCACCCCAGACACACTCCTGTGTAAACATAACATCCCCCTCCCTCCAGACTCTGGGGTTGAGTTGAAGCTAAGATCCACCCCTGACACGCTCCTGTGTAAACATAACATCCCCCCTCTCTCCAGACTCTGGGGTTGAGTTGAAGCTAAGATCCACCCCTGACACACTCCTGTGTAAACATAACATCCCCCCTCCTCCAGACTCTGGGGCTGAGTTGAAGCTCTAAGATCCACCCCTGACACACTCCTGTGTAAACATAACATCCCCCCTCCCTCCAGACTCTGGGGTTGATTTGGAGCTAAGATCCACCCCTGACACACTCCTGTATAAACATAACATCCCTCCTCCCTCCAGACTCTGGGGTTGAGTTGAAGCTAAGATCCACCCCTGACACGCTCCTGTGTAAACATAACATCCCTCCTCCCTGCAGACTCTGGGGTTGAGTTGAAGCTAAGATCCATCCCAGACACACTCCTGTGTAAACATAACATCCCTCCTCCCTCCAGACTCTGGGGTTGAGTTGAAGTTAAGATCCACCCCAGACACACTCCTGGGTAAACATAACACCCCTCCTCTCTCCAGACTCTGGGGTTGAGTTGAAGCTTAGATCCACCCCTGACACGCTCCTGTGTAAACATAATATCCCTCCTCCCTCCAGATTCTGGGGTTGAGTTGAAGCTAAGATCCACCCCTGACACCCTCCTGGGTAAACATAACATCCCATCTCCCTGCAGACTCTGGGGTTGAGTTGAAGCTAAGATCCACCCCTGACACGCTCCTGTGTAAACATAACATCCCCTCCTCCCTCCAGACTCTGGGGTTGAGTTTAAGCTAAGATCCACCCCTGACACACTCCTGTGTAAACATAACATCCCCTCCTCCTCCAGACTCTGGGGTTGAGTTGAAGCTAAGATCCACCCCGACACTCCTGTGTAAACATAACATCCCCTCCCCCCTCCAGACTCTGGGGTTGAGTTGAAGCATGATCCACCCCCTGACACGCTCCTGTGTAAACATAACATCCCCCTCCCTCCAGACTCTGGGGTTGAGTTGAAGCTAAGATCCACCCCAGACACACTCCTGGGTAAACATAACATCCCCCCCTCCAGACTCTGGGGTTGAGTTGAAGCTAAGATCCACCCCTGACACGCTCCTGTGTAAACATAACATCCCCCCTCCCTCCAGACTCTGGGGTTGAGTTGAAGCTAAGATCCACCCCAGACACGCTGCTGGGTAAACATAACATCCCCCTCCCTCCAGACTCTGGGGTTGAGTTTAAGCTAAGATCCACCCCTGACACACTCTTGTGTAAACATAACATCCCCCCTCCCTCCAGACTCTGGGGTTGAGTTGAAGCTAAGATCCACCCCTGACACACTCCTGTGTAAACATAACACCCCCCCTCTTTCCAGACTCTGGTGTTGAGTTGAAGCTAAGATCCACCCCAGACACCCTCCTGTATAAACATAACATCCCTCCTCCCTCCAGACTCTGGGGTTGAGTTGAAGCTAAGATCCACCCCCGACACACTCCTGGGTAAACATAACATCCCTCCTCCCTCCAGACTCTGGGGTTGAGTTGAAGCTAAGATCCACCCCTGACACGCTCCTGTGTAAACATAACACCCCCCTCTCTCCAGACTCTGGGGTTGAGTTGAAGCTAAGATCCACCCCTGACACACTCCTGTGTAAACATAACATCCCCCCCTCCCTCCAGACTCTGGGGTTGAGTTGAAGCTAAGATCCACCCCAGACACACTCCTGTGTAAACATAACATCCCCCTCCTCAGACTCTGGGGTTGAGTTGAAGCTAAGATCCACCCCAGACACACTCCTGGGTAAACATAACATCCCCTCCAGACTCTGGGGTTGAGTTGAAGCTAAGATCCACCCCCGACACGCTCCTGTGTAAACATATCCCCCCCTCTCTCAGACTCTGGGGTTGAGTTGAAGCTAAGATCCACCCCTGACACGCTCCTGTGTAAACATAACATCCCCCCTCCCTGCAGACTCTGGGGTTGAGTTGAAGCTAAGATCCACCCCCGACACGCTCCTGTGTAAACATAACATCCCCCCTCTCTCCAGACTCTGGGGTTGAGTTGAAGCTAAGATCCACCCCTGACACGCTCCTGTGTAAACATAACATCCCATCTCCCTCCAGACTCTGGGGTTGAGTTGAAGCTAAGATCCACCCCAGACACGCTCCTGTGTAAACATAACATCCCCCCTCCCTCCAGACTCTGGGGTTGAGTTGAAGCTAAGATCCACCCCCGACACACTCCTGGGTAAACATAACATCCCCCCTCCCTCCAGACTCTGGGGTTGAGTTGAAGCTAAGATCCACCCCTGACACACTCCTGGGTAAACATAACATCCCCCCTCCCTCCAGACTCTGGGGTTGAGTTGAAGCTAAGATCCACCCCAGACACACTCCTGTGTAAACATAACATCCCCCCTCCCTCCAGACTCTGGCGTTGAGTTGAAGCTAAGATCCACCCCAGACACACTCCTGTGTAAACATAACATCTCCTCCCTCCAGACTCTGGGGTTGAGTTGAAGCTAAGATCCACCCCTGACACACTCCTGTGTAAACATAACATCTCCTCCTCCCTCCAGACTCTGGGGTTGAGTTGAAGCTAAGATCCACCCCTGACACACTCCTGTGTAAACATAACATCCCCCCTCTCTCCAGACTCTGGGGTTGAGTTGAAGCTGAGATCCACCCCTGACACACTCCTGTGTAAACATAACACCCCTCCTCTCTCCAGACTCTGGGGTTGAGTTGAAGCTAAGATCCACCCCAGACACCCTCCTGTGTAAACATAACATCCCCCCTCCCTCCAGACTCTGGGGTTGAGTTGAAGCTAAGATCCACCCCAGACACCCTCTTGGGTAAACATAACATCCCCCCTCCCTCCAGACTCTGGGGTTGAGTTGAAGCTAAGATCCAGCCCAGACACCCTCCTGTGTAAACATAACATCCCCCCTCCCTCCAGACTCTGGGGTTGAGTTGAAGCTAAGATCCACCCCCGACACGCTCCTGTGTAAACATAACACCCCCCTCCCTCCAGACTCTGGGGTTGAGTTGAAGCTAAGATCCACCCCCGACACACTCCTGTGTAAACATAACATCCCCCCTCTCTCCAGACTCTGGGGTTGAGTTGAAGCTAAGATCCACCCCTGACACACTCCTGGGTAAACATAACACCCTCCTCCCTGCAGACTCTGGGGTTGAGTTGAAGCTAAGATCCACCCCCGACACGCTCCTGTGTAAACATAACATCCCCCCCTCCCTCCAGACTCTGGGGTTGAGTTGAAGCTAAGATCCACCCCCGACACGCTCCTGTGTAAACATAACACCCCCCTCCCTCCAGACTCTGGGGTTGAGTTGGCTAAAGATCCACCCCGACACACTCCTGTGTAAACATAACATCCCCCCTCTCTCCAGACTCTGGGGTTGCGTTGAAGCTAAGATCCACCCCTGACACACTCCTGTGTAAACATAACATCCCTCCCTCCAGACTCTGAGGTTGAAGCTAAGATCCACCCTGACACACTCCTGTGTAAACATAACATCCCCCTCCTCCAGACTCTGGGGTTGAGTTGAAGCTAAGATCCACCCCCGACGCTCCTGTGTAAACATAACACCCCTCCTCCAGACTCTGGGGTTGAGTTGAAGCTAAGATCCACCCCGACACACTCCTGTGTAAACATAACATCCCCCTCCTCCAGACTCTGGGGTTGAGTTGAAGCTAAGATCCACCCCTGACACACTCCTGGGTAAACATAACATCCCCTCCTCCAGACTCTGGGGTTGAGTTGAAGCTAAGATCCACCCCCGACACGCTCCTGTGTAAACATAACATCCCCCTCCCTCCAGACTCTGGGGTTGAGTTGAAGCTAAGATCCACCCCCGACACACTCCTCATAACATCCCCCTCTCCAGACTCTGGGGTTGAGTTGAAGCTAAGATCCACCCCAGACACACTCCTCCTGTAAACATAACATCCCCCTCTCCAGACTCTGGTTGAGTTGAAGCTGAGATCCTGACACCCTCCTGTGTAAACATAACATCCCCCCTCCCTCCAGACTCTGGGGTTGAGTTGAAGCTAAGATCCACCCCTGACACGCTCCTGGGTCGACTAGATTTCTACTTCCTGAACCCTGTAACGGGGCCGTGTTGGGTGGAGACAGGGTGCTTTGAGTACTACTCCGATTGGAGTGTTGCCAACATGTTCCTGCACCCAAACTCCGATGTCAATGTCGAGGTAGGTGTCAGTAGGGGACAGGGGTCGGGGAGTACTACTCAGATTGGAGTGTTGCCAACATGTTCCTGCACCCAAACTCCGATGTAAATGTTGAGGTGGGTGTCAGAAGGGGGTCAGTAGGGGGTCAGTAGGGGGAGTACTACTCCGATTGGAGTGTTGCCAACATGTTCCTGCACCCAAACTCCGATGTAAATGTTGAGGTGGGTGTCAGTAGGGGTCAGTAGGGTCAGCAGGGGAGTACTACTCAGACTGGAGTGTTGCCAACATGTTCCTGCACCCAAACTCCCGATGTCAATGTCGAGGGTGTCAGTAGGGGTCAGTAGGGGGGGTCAGAAGGGGGTCAGCGGGAGTACTACTCAGATTGGAGTGTTGCCAACATGTTCCCTGCACCCCAACTCCATGTGAATGTCGAGGAGGTGGGGGTCAGTAGGGGTCAGAAGGGGGTCAGCAGGGGGAGTACTACTCAGACTGGAGTGTTGCCAACATGTTCCTGCACCCAAACTCCGATGTCAATGTCAGTAGGGGTAAGTAGGGGGTCAGCATGGGGTCAGTAGGGGGAGAACTACTCCGATTGGAGTGTTGCCAACATGTTCCTGCACCCCAACTCCGATGTCAATGTCGAGGTAGGTGTCAGTAGGGGGTCAGTAGGGGGTCAGAAGGGGGTCAGCAGGGGGAGTACTACTCCGACTGGAGTGTTGCCAACATGTTCCTGCACCCCAACTCCGATGTAAACGTCGAGGTAGGTGTCAGTAGGGGGTCAGAAGGGGGTCAGCAGGGGGAGTACTACTCAGACTGGAGTGTTGCCAACATGTTCCTTCATCCAAACTCCGATGTCAATGTCGAGGTAGGTGTCAGCAGGGGGTCAGTAGGGGGTCAGAAGGGGGTCAGCGGGGAGTACTACTCAGATTGGAGTGTTGCCAACATGTTCCTGCACCCCAACGTCAATGTCGAGGTAGGTGTCAGGGGGTCAGTAGGGGGTCAGCAGGGTGTACTACTCAAATTTGTTAGCCCAACATGTTCGGGACCCCAACTCCGATGTAAATGTCGAGGTGGGTGTCCAAAATTACATATTTTTTTTCAATTGAAGCGATGGGAGTCCGACTTTTGGCAGTCTGGAGGAACGCCGACTCATCTTCGGCAGACCTAATGCGGACTCGCTTAAGCGGACCCACGGCGGACCGCGGACCTAAGGCGGACCTTAAGCTGAACAAGCTCAAGCGGACCTAAGGCGAACCTACGCGTAGCTAGGATTTATGGCTTGTTGCCTCGCATATTCCCCCACGGCACATTGTCTCAATGTCCTTACTCTATCCCTGACCTTATATCCAACGCCTTTACCCTGACCAGTGGCCATATTGTTCTTTGTTTCCAATTTTTCCCCACTTTTTTGCGCAATTTTTTAATGTACCCCAATTTTTGCAGGTTTTCGTTGATGTTGCTCCAAACTCATCCTACGCTGGTGCTAGAATGTCATACCACGAGAAAAGTGACAGGTATGCCCAGATGTAGGAGGAGAAGATGACGTCATTATCATAGCGCTTTCTTTGAAACGCCTGTTTTTTGCACGCGTAACTTTTAAACGTCTGCGACGAAAGGCGTTTTTCGGGGCGTTAAGGTTACGGTTAGGGTTATGGTTAGGGTCAGGACAGGGAGATGAAGTGTCCTCAGAGGGGAACGGACATTTCATCTCAAGACACTTCATCTCGCAATATGTCAGCTCTACGCAAAGGTAAGGGTCTGGGTTAGGGTTAGGGTCAGGACAAGGAGATGAAGTGTCTTGAGATGAACTGTCGTGAGATGAAATGTCGTACAACCGCTTAATGCTGTTGAACTGAGCTTATATTGCCCCGTTGTCACTTATCACGCTATAAAATTTACCTTCAAAAATGCTGTTAATAAGGATTATTTCTTGAATTAAAGATCATGTTGCAACTATTTCTTGAAGTAAATTATCAAGACTTTGCCTCGTGTTGAAACTATTTCTTGAAGTCACGAACCAAGACGTTGCCTCACGTTGAAGCTATTTCCTGAATTCAAGAATCAAGGCTTTTCCTCATTTTAAAACTATTTCTTGAATTGAAAGATCAAGACTTACCCTCATCTTGGCTCTCCTCCAGATTATTGTCATTCAGCGATAAGATTTGCTACGGAGTCCTTCAAAACTACACTTTTAGAGACGTTCTGGAAAACATAGTGGAGTGTACTGCTATTTTAAAGTGGTAAGTGACACCAAATCACTTTGACACCAAGTCACCTTGACACCACTTCACCTTGACACCAGGTCTCTTTGACACCACTTCACTCTGACACCATTTCACCTTGAAACCACTTCACCTTGACACCACTTCACCTTGACACCGAATCACTTTGACACCAAGTCACATTGACACCAAGTCACTTTGACACCAAGTCACTTTGACACCAAATCACTTTGACACCACTTCACCTCGCCACCACTTCATCTTGACACCTCTTCACCTTGACACCACTTCACTTTGACACCATTTCACCCTGACACCACTTCACCTCGCCACCACTTCATCTTGAAACCACTTCATCTTGACACCACTTCACCTTGACACCAAGTCATTTTGACACCACTTCATCTTGACACCTCCTAGCCATGACACCAAGTTATTTTGACACCACTTCACCTTGACACCTGGTCATTTTGACACCTATTAATTCTGACATCGATCTTCACCTTCCAGGTCGGGATTGACGTCGTTCAACTTCGCCAAATATGATATAGCTATCATGGAAACTCCAAACATAACCTTCTCTTATTCTACCGATGTAAGATGAGTCAATTATTCCTTATATGGGCATAAATACACCTCAATTATTACTTATATGAAAGCGTCATCAATTTGCGTTCTGATAATTACACCATCAACATAGGAAACGACCGGTTGACCGTCACCAAAATAGCGGTTAACCGGGCGTTTTTAGCCAACCGAAACTAAAACATAACCGTAAAACCTGTTAGCCGTAACTTGTTGCCTAACCAGTAACCGTTACCGGATTTATTGAGAAATGGTAACCGGTCGTTTGCTAGTAGGGGCTGTTACTGGGATGATATGCAGATGACGGCTACATGCTACCAAACTTCGTACTTACGTTATTTCTGTCCACCTCTGATTCTTGGACCTTTTATTGTTTTCCAACTTATAAGGCAGGTGTCGCCACCTCGAGAAATGAGAATTCTTCTGAAATTTCCATTTTCCGATCGCGCGGCGCCATGTACGTAGGTGAGTATACTGTTAAATCAGTATCACACGCGTACAAATTTTGGTTTTGTGGAAAGTTCAGACACCGATCTCAGAGGTGGCTACACCTCAGTAATAATGATTCACATAATATTTACCAAACTATAAGATTCTTCTCCATTTTCAGAAAGTCAGGTTAAGTTCGAATTTCTCGATTGACTTTCCCATCACAAATGGTAATAAAGACGACTTAAAGTTAATCCTTACCCTAACCGAGGTTAATCAAGATTCAAGAATTTAACCATTGCAGAATTGACGAGCAGCGCTAATGATCCCCGAAAAACCTTATCTGATTATTTTTTGTTTTCTCCAATTTGACACCACTTCACCCTGGCACCACTTCTGTCTGACACCACTCCACCCTGACACCACTCCACCCTGACACCACTTCACCCTGACACCACTTTGTTTAGTTCTCGTGTTTTCTGAACGGGCGGGTGTTTCAAATGAACGATGGTTGGCACAAACAATGCTACTTGAATAGAACATCGGAGATAGTTACGATCACTGTGACCTGTGCAACAGACTTAGACACAGGATTTTATCAGGTTTAGTTAGCTTCCATGGTAACAGTTACCATGGTAACAGACAGCATGGTAACAGTAACCATGGTAAAAGGAAGCATGGTAACAGTTACCATGTTATCAGGCAGCATGGTAACAGTTACCATGGTAAAGGGTAGCATGGTAACAGTTACCCTGGTAGCAAGTTTCTCGGTACCTCCTTCGAGGTCTCATACTGTAACTGGTTACCAGGTTACCATGGGTTATCTGTTGAAATAAAATTATATGTTGGATATGTAAACTGGATTCTCTGCTTCGGATTTAATTTCAAATAGTAAAATACATAATATAGATTGCAATGGTTTATTTTTTATTAAAATAGCATAGAGAATAAAGTTTTCCCTCGCAAGGTTGAAGCTAGTAACTGGGTTGGAAATACTCTGAGCGAACCGGTGTACATAGAGACATATTCAAGTAACAGTTACCAGGGTGACAATGGCTATCAGGGTGACAATAGTTACCAAGGTGACAATGGCTATCAGGGTGACAGTGGGTACCAGGGTGGCAATGATTGTTATCCCCTACTCGTTACAGTTCTGAGTTCAACGTACGTAAAACTTATAACAGTTTTTAAATCATATAGGCTTGATTATGAACTGGCATTCAGAAGTTTTATATTTTTTCACAGATTCATTTATAAACTCGGCTCCGCCTCACAATAATACACTCGGGTCCACCTCAAAATAATTCACTCGGCTCCTCCCCACAAAAATTCACTCGGCTCCGGCTCACAATAATACACTCGGCTCCACCTCACAATAATACACTCGGCTCCTCCTCACGATAATACACTCCGCTCCGCTTCACAATAATACACTCGGCTCCTCCTCACAATATTACACTCGGCACCGGCTCACAATCATACACTCGGCTCCGCCTCACAATAATTCACTCGGCTCCGCCTCACAATAATACACTCGACACCACCTCACATTAATACACTCGGCTCCGCCCCACAGGAGTGCCCGCGTATCATGGACGGAGCCGCTAAACAACGGAGTTGCTCCCTTAGTGTACTCAGTGATACTAAACAACACAGTATGGGATGAAACTATGACGTCACTAAGTACTGGGGAGCTGTATCATGTGCTGGAAGGACTTCATCCGGGGGTGAAATACAGTGTCTACGGTGGGTTGAGTGGTTGAGTGGTTGGTTGATTGGTTGATTGATTGGTTGATTGGTTGGTTAGTTGATTGATTGGTTGGTTGATTGGTTGGTGGGTTGGTGGGTTGATTGGTTGGTTAGTTGATTGATTGGTTGGTTGATTGATTGGTTGGTTGATTGGTTGGTTGGTTAGTTGGTTGATTGGTTCCAGTTAATTGGTTAGTTGATTAGTTGATTGGTTGATTGATTGGTTGATAGATCAGTTGCTTTTATTTATTTGAGTCATGAATTGTCCTTATAGCGTATATTAAGTATTGGCTTATTGGCAAAAAGTCAAGAAATAATTAAAAAGTAAATACCCGCCAACAGTCGCTCAACAGTGGCACTTTAAAATCGAACCCGGAACTTTCGGCCCTGTTCCCATTACCCCTTCCCCACAGTTGAGTCTCTGGGAGATCTCGTTGGTCAGAGAAAGGACTTCTCAACCCACGAGGATGTTCCGTCCGAAGGCCCTGAGAGCCTCCAATGCTCCTCAACTCCAGGGTCTACTGAGCTGGCGTGCGAATGGGGGCTACTGCCCATACAGTAAGCTCTCTGATTACTGATAATATACGCTCAATTAATAGGCGGTGGAGATGACATCACAAACATTGTGAACGCTGCTGAATTGTCGAAAATAACCGCCTTCTTTCGTAACAGGGTCCTGTGAATGGGACTACTGCCCATTCAATAGCTCGCTAACCATTACTTTGAGCCGCAGCTTCATCCCCCCTAAGAAAGGGGATGAAGACCCTAGATCGAATAGATAGGTGGGGGTTGCCCCTAATTTCAACGATTCTGGGGGGACTTGGACTGGAGGGGTAGAAAAAAATTAAGGGGGATTGGGATCTGAAGAATTTCAAATTTGGGAGATGAAAATCCTATTTCCGTGAAATATTTTTTCTCCAAACCCTCTGGCTTCTGGGGCTGCGCCCCCAGACCCCTATATCTTTTGTAAGACTGCCAAATAACTACAATACTTCAATTCCCTGCCATTTCAGTGAAATCAACAACTAATGTGTTTCTATGTTTTAATATTGACAGTAATATCCTGGGACTTACTTTCATGCCCATAGTTCCCTTACAAGTGTCACTTCATAGCTTTAATTATATTCAAGTTAATTTACATTAAATTTAACTTCATTACCATTTTCAGTCTCATTAGCAATATTATATGTTAAAACTCAAATTGACTAAATTTCTTGTCTGTCAGCCCATATCATAGTTTACATACTTTTAATCTTGTCATAAAGTTTTTAGTTTCGATTGATTCTATTATAAAACATTTCAATGGACGCCGCTTAGAAAGTTGTCTAAGTTTTTTGGTGGGGTTGGTCGAATTTTTTGAAATTCAGGGGGCGGGTGTGCGAGGGGGGGGGGATTGAGATTTTGAAAATTCAGGGGGAGGTTTTGTCAAGGGGGGAGTTAAAAAATTCAGGGGGGGGATTGGACCCAGGATGAAGCTATGCTTTGAGCCTTCATGTCTTTAAGCTACATAAAATATAAAAAGGCCCTTTAGGCCGTATTATATGGAATCGAAGGCCCTTTTTGAAGCCTAAGTCAAATTAAATATAAGTTACATCATAAGATTGATTACCTGGTAAGTTTGATAACATAAGAACTCTTGTAATATTGGTAAGGATCGATCGAGTCCTCGGCCTTGGAAACTGATATTTCACCGAGTTAATCGCAGTTAATTTGACCGTTAATTTGACCGTTAATTTCCCAGGAAGAGGAACGGGGCTATAGAAACCTACAAAGTTTCCTACCAGCAATCTGAATACGACTCAGATTGGACGGACAGCTTTGTTCCCATAAGATTTGTGAATTTGAAGCAACTCCTGCCTTGCTCAAGTTACGCTATTGAGGTTTTTATTCAAGGTTTCGAGGATTACTTATTCACGGGCCATAATTCTCATAGAAATCTATCGTTTTTAATACTTTCTAAAAATTTCTCGGGAAAGCGAAAATGGCTCTTATGGTGAAATTTGAAATTTAAAAAAATCAAAATGGGAACCCTCTTAATCAAAAATCCCTTGGGTAGTGGGTCTATGGCGGGACCATTGACCAAATGTTTCATTCTTTGGAGGGCAAACCCCAAAATTTTCCCCAGGTGAGTGGCTGTACGGAGCCTGCGCTCTCCCACCTCCCTCACCACCCCGGAGAAACCCTCCCCAAAACCCCTCTCCATTAAAAACAGTGTGAGGTATAAGCTAGGGTGGGCAGACCTGAGGGGGTCTTCAGGGGTGTTTCTACAAGGAGTAGGGGGTCCCTTGTTCCATTTACAGGGTATTAGACTGGGGTGGAGCAGACCTGGGGGATCTTCAGGGATGTTTTCCAGGGTGGTGGGGGTCCCCGTTTCCATGGTAACAGGAGTAAAGTGGGATGGAGCAGACCGGGGGATCTTGGGATGTTTTTTATAGGGTGATAGGGATCCCCTTTTACCATGTAACAGGAGTATTAGTGGGGTGGAGCAGCTTGAGGATCTTCAGGGGTGTTTTTTACAGGGTGAAAGGGGATCCTTTTTTTTCCTGGAACAGGAGTTTTAAATGGGGGGGGCCTGGGGGATCTTCAGGGGATGTTTTTCACAGGGTAGTGGGGTCCCTTTATTTACCATGGTAACGGGGGGTCCTTTTAATAGTAACAGGGTAAAGGGGTCATCCTTGCCATGGAACAGTGGGAAAATTTCCCTTTTTACCATGGTAACATGACCATTGAACTGGGTGGAGCAGACCGAGGGGATCTTCAGGGATGTTTTCTATATAAATTTAGTAGGGGCTTAATCTCGTCAATGGGTTTTCCCCCAATTGGGCCCCTTCCCCCCTGAGGCTCAATAGGACATGGCTCGACCATTCAACGCACAGTAAAACACAATCCCTGGCTGCTGATTGGCTAACTCTGTTCAGGTGAGGTGTCAGGAGCGAGTGTCCGGCAGGAGCGTGTTTTTAGTGGAAAACACGACCCTTGAGGATGCGGTGGTGACGGGGGATAACATTCGCTCAGGGACAAAGTACCGTGTGGTGGTCACACCCTTCAACTCTCAAGGTACTATAGGTGCTGCTCTCTTTTTATAGGTAGGTAAATGTATCGTAAAGATGAGAAATATCCCCAGTTTAGAAAAATGGAATTCTATTCAACTCACAAGGTACTAGTGATATTGTGAGTAAAGTGCAATTGCTAATCTGTAATCGTGCATTCAATGTACCGGGTGGCCCAAAAAAATTAAAATTTTTTTGTTTTATAACTTTTTTTGAGGAGTTTCTCTGAAATTTTGAATGTCATAGGTATGGGGGTTTTGAAGTTGCTCAAAAAATGTTGAGTTATAAAACAAAACCGGTTTTTGGTCTATTTCTCATGCTGGGTTAAAAAGAAATTTTATCTCAGTTCCATGATGCTCTGAAAATTCAAATAAAAATTTTCATTAAAAAACACGCAATGAAAAAAAAGCAAAACAAACCATCTTGAATCTACATCATGAAAAGGGCCTTTATATTATTACTTTTTTTTTTAAAATTTTTATCTTAAATTTTTTTAGCAAACTGAATAAATTTCGGATATGTCAGACAAATTCAAAAACTAACTCCCAAAAATTTTGGGGAATTTTAGCTTTTCCTTTTTTAAAAACCAGTTTTTTGTGTC